>CM042145.1:83068166-83080666 GCA_023376005.1 Doryteuthis pealeii
GTCATTTGATGCGGAGTTTAACAGGTTTAAATTCAGAGTTTTCCTTCTCCTAGAATTGTTTCCTAACCAAGCTTAAAGATTCCAGTCTGCCCTGATATTTACCCATAGCTGGATGGAGAGCAGGTGGATTCATACCTTTCCCAAGGGTGTTAGCGCTATGTGAAATGTAGACAGCCTCATCCAGGATTTGAACTCGGGTCGACAAGTCAATTTCATACAACTCTTACCATTATTCCATGTGTCTCTCTGTTATTGTGTAGGCGTCAACAAGATAATGTTGCTGATGAGTTTATCCAAGTATATTAGCACTATGGGAAATGTAGACAGCCTCATCCAGGATTTGAACTCGGGTCGACGAGTTCATTTCCTACGCCTCTAGCCATTACACTACGTGTCTCCACCTCCATGAAATACATGTATAGGATCAAAACTATTCAATATAATACTGCTCCATATGCCACCCTATTTTAAGCGAATATTTATTACAGCCTCTTACAGACGCTCGACGTTTGCACACTTAGTCACATGACATTAGTAGGTTAGGTGGTAGTCGAATTCTTCCCGAACACGCGAAAACACATCTTCATCAAAACTTACAACAGCTGTCACGATACGTTATTTCAAATCATCTATTTTAATAGGGAGGGGGTAGGACGAATACTTTGTCTTGGCATATCCTCATACGAAAAAATGTCGCAAACTGTTAGATTTGGACTTTCTGATGGCAAACGCATCAGTGACATACTGGCGACTGTTGCCAGTGTTGATGAAAGTATGTTAACGCTTCTTTGGAAAGAATCTACCAACTGCACACACACACACACACACACACACACATATATATATATATATATATATATATATAAGATGAACAAAACGTGATAAGACAAACAGGATATTTCGTTTATGTTGTTTATATTTCTTATTTATATCGTATAAATATGTATATATATATATATATATATATATATATATATATATATATATATATATATGTCGATAATAATGATATACCACGCACTAATATATATATATATATATATTATTATTTATATTTCTGCTGAAGGCAATTATAAATGCATGTATCGAATAAGATTCGATAATTATAGAAATAATCTGACAAGTAAATCCCGCAAAGGATGGCTCGCTATGTAGAAACACGTACAGACTGTTTCGACTTTATTAAGTCTTTCAGCGATGTATACTAACGACTCCCCTCCGACAGGAATCGAAAAACCGGGACTTCACAGGTATAGTCAGAGACATATCCGTTCGGCCGCCGATACATAGCGAACAATCCCTGCGAAATTAACCTTGTCAATGATGATACTACTATTACACGCCCCTGCCATAGCAGCAAGTGGACGTTTTTTTGTTTTTATTTAGTAAAAACAAACCCGGCCGTTAGCTCTTCGGCGAAGTGAATAAGATTTTTGGATGTTTGTTTTTTGTTTTTTTTTTTTTGTTTTTTTTTATAGAAGCAAGTTGAATAAATTATTATTATATTTCTGCTTGAAGGCAATTATAAATGCATGTATCGAATAAGATTCGATAATTATAGAAAATAATCTTGACAAGTAAATCCGCAAAGGATGGCTCGCTATGTAGAACACCGTACAGACTGTTTCGACTTTATTAAGTCTCTTCAGCGATGTATACTAACGACTCCCCTCCGACAGGAATCGAAACCGGACTTCACAGGTATAGTCAGAGACCATATCCGTTCGGCCGCCGGTACATAGCGAACAATCCCTGCGAAATTAACCTTGTCAATGATGATACTACTATTACACGCCCCTGCCATAGCAGGCAAGTGACTTTTTTTTTATTTAGTAAACAAACCCGGCCGTTAGCCTTCGGCGAAGTGAATAAGATTTTTGGATGTTTGTTTTTTTTTTTTGTTTTTTTGTTTTTTTTTATAGAGGCAAGTGAATAAATTATTATTTATATTTCTGCTTGCTTGAAGGCAATTATATATATATATATATATATATATATATAATATATATATATATATATATATATATATATATGTGTGTGTGTGTGTGTGTGTGTGTGTGTGTGTGTTGTGTGTGTGTGTGTGTGAAGAGAAAAATGGAAGTGAATCCGACGTTAATATAGTGAAAATTTGAAAAAACACAGTATCAAACAAAATGAGTGATATTGATTCAGCCAACGCTGCAGTGTTTCAATCTGTTAAGTAGATCTTCTTCAGGGCTTTTGTTGATATAAGGAAAAGTAAAATTTATCACAGAATGATAAGAAGTCTGTGATAGTTTTTGTTGATCAGTTTGTTTAAAAATGTTTTAAATGGAAAATTAGCGCTTCTCAGAATAGTTCGAAAATTTGTGTGAACGCTGGGATAAATATATATATATATATATATATATATATATATAATATATATATATATATATATATATATATATATATATATCCAAAAGTCCAGAGAAGAAATCTTCCTTACGACATAGGAGTTTTTTTTAACAACCTGTCGCAGTTTGAGAGCTCAAAATAACAAAAGGTTAGAGATTTTGCAATATAGCCTATATGCTATAATGCAAAATCTCTAAGTCTTTTGTTATTTCTTTACTTATATATAATAATATATATTATATAATATATATATATATATATATATATAGATGAAAAAAACGTGATAGGCAAACAGGGATATTTATTTATGTTGTTTTGTTTCTTATTTATATCGTATATATATATATATATACAAATAATATCGATGGTAATCATTATACCACGCACCTAATATATATATATATATATATATATATATATCTTATTATAATGGAGATTGTGAGTTTTTCTGTCTGTAACCGAAACTATATTACTATACAAATCACAATTCCCTTTGTTATTTGCATCACATTCTCCATGATTTTATTTTTTATTTAAAACCCAATTATTAATAAAATTGTCTTACATCATTAAGACTGTTTACCATATCTACATACTAATAACATGCAATTGTATTTATATATACAACAAAATAGCAGTTTACAGAGTGAATGGTAAGGCTGATTTGCATTTTGATATTAAAAATTTGATTTTAATAAATATATGCTTAGTATTATTGATTTCTAATTGTTTGGTTTTATCTTATTGAATATAAGCATAAATCTCTTCAAGAAATCTTAAAAGAAATCCCTTAACAAGAAAAAATAATTGTAATATTATTCTTTACTTCCTATTTTAACTAAACAGTTTAATTAGGAAAATTTACCAATGAAAGAAGGGAGTAACGGAAAATGATGGAAGAGTTGGTTTCAAAGTTGTTCTATTTTTCAATCATACCCCCTCCGTTCAAAATCTTTTTATCTACATTCTTATTCAGTTTCATTAGCCTTTCTAATTTAATATGATATTTTATTATAAAATTTAACTAAAATACTTGCACCCGGAGGGTGCATATATTTGCTAGTATATATAAAGCTTTTGTTCTATATTTAATGGCACGGAAGCTAATCTGCTACCATTTGGTTTCATGCTGGTTTAAAAATGATCGGTTTAACAGAGAATTCTTCAGGTAGTAAGAGAAAGATTTTGAAAAAGAAAAATGAACAAATACGGTAAATATGTTAATATGTTAGTGCGGGTGCGTCTATTGTGTACATATGCGTAATTACGCAAACATCAATATACGTAAAATGCGTGGCGCGGCTCTCACTCCAACGGATTTAGAAAACATTTGCGTACAAATGTTTTGTAAATTATATATATATTTCCTGTCGTATAAGATTTTATATGTGATTATTGGTGTGTGTGTGTGTGTGTGTGTGTGTGTGTGTGTGTGTGTGTGTGTGCTGTGTGTGTGTATGTTAATACGTGGCATGACTGAAATTGTCACGTGGTCAATACAGCTGGAATATATTTTGTTATTTATGATGTTGGTTTGAAGGAGAACAATTCGAAGAGGCCAGTTTGCATCGTTATTATAGTTAATAAGAAAATGCAATTTTGTTAAGAACACAAGAAGAATAAGACTTATTATGAAATTGATAAAATCTATTATGATGTGTAGAAATATATACAGCATTTGGTTTAAGACTATGTAAATGGTTGGATAATATGTAAATAAGTTCTGATGGAGAGTGTTAAGTAATACTAGCATATTGTATCTGATATTATGGTAGAATTCCAATCGTAATGCGTATTACGGCAGTCGTATAATATGGTGTTGCATTAGTAATATAATATTATGGTACAAATGCAGATATCATAATATAATATTATTCGTATGCACATAGTGCAATAATGACATGAACGTATGACATAATTTTATGTGGTCATACAATGACCGTAATATGTAATACGTTTCTATTATGTTGAAAACATTGTACTAATATAGTGCTATGGTATGGTTTAATAGGATATAGTATATCGTCCGTTATTCATAATATAACATACCATGCTGGGTATATTGCAGTGGTATGACAAATAATATACCAAGTTGATTTGATCATTTTTCTTTCTGTCTTTCATTCAATCATTCATTAATTCATTCATTCTTTCTTTCTTTTATCTTTTTTTCTTTTTATTATTTCCATGCAATAATATATTTCTGTTTATCTTAAAATTAGTAATTTACTCTTTGGTTCTTTTCATCTTTCTTTCATTCTTTCATTTGTTTTTTGTATTTTTATTTCCTTCTGTGTTTTTTTTTTTTTCATTCTTTCTTTCTTCCTTCATTAATTTATTTGTACTTTACTTCTATCTTTTATTCAATAATTTTTCTCATGGATTCTAATGCCTTGAATTTACATATGGTGAAAAAAGTGCTCAATTCGGAGTTTTAGGTGACTTTTGAGGCCTGATAATACCCCTGAGAGTGGGCAAAAATGGCCAATATTGTGTACAAATAAAGTGCCAAACTAATATGATTATCTGATAGAGTTCGATGAGGAGTATCACATAGTAAAAGAGGGTTGAGGTCGCTTGAGAATTGGGGGAGATATGTGGCTTCAACGGTGCCCCAAAAATGCCATTTTCCAGCCATTATAAGTCTACGTATCTAGATGAAAATGTACGTTATCGATTTTATTGCTTTTTCTCATGGATTATAATGCCTTGAATTTACTGATGGTTAAAAAAGTGCTCAATTCGGAGTTTTGTTTCTATCTTCCTCTCGTTATTTCAATCTTTCTTACTTCTTTTCTTTGTTTCAATATTTTTTCATTCTTTCTTCCCTCATTAATACATTATTTCTTTCCTTCTATCTTCTATATTTTTAATTTAGTCGTTGTTTCTATCTTTCTCTCATTATTTCATTCTTTCTTAATTATTTTCCTTTTGCAGTATCTTTTAAAATGTTACCTCTTGTCTCTTTGTACTCTTCATTCATTCATTCATTCTTTATTTATTTGTTGTTACAATCAGTGAATGAAATTTTTTGCAAATGTACCAACTTTTGTGAGACAGTGGTAGTATTAAAATGTATTAAATTACCACTATCCTATTATAGCTGTTATATTTTGTTAATAAAATCTATATGCAAATGTAAAAATTATTAGAGGATAAAGGTAGTATTGAGTTGTATTGCATTACCAATGTTCCATAATAATTTAATTATGTGTCTATTATTTGTATATTAGCCATTCCAAAGTTGTCTTCATTTGTCTTCATTTTCTAACGTTCTAAAAACTGTTGCAAACGTAGTTGAGAGCCAACGTTTAAACCACAAAAAGAAGTTCTAGGGAAGGACATTGGAAAAGAATACGTCTCAAAAAAGAAGCTCATTGTTGGGCTATAAAGATCTCTTGAGTAGACGAAGAATGGAGATGAACACAATATGGGAACCACTAATTGAAAAGGCTAGATTAAATTGTGTTTTTTTTAAGTAAATTACTTGAAAGATTTTTTTTTTTGATAACAACTAATAGCATTGGATTTATGCTTCAAATTTCTAAAGAACGTCAATAAACATTGTTTTAATGATGGTAACGATTCTCCTGGTGCTTATCGGATGGATTGGCGGGCAAAAATAATGACGACATTATTTGAATGAGATCTTCGTAAGTAAAGTATTCAAAATGCTTTTCCCCGGTAGAATCGTTGCCATATTCTGACGTAAAAGGTACACCTGAAGAAGGTCGGGGAGTACAACAGTCGAAATGATGTGTTGTTATATGTCATACTAAAGATAAGCACAATAGTCCGACAAATCAAAATAATGCATATAAAGCCTCATTTTAAAAATTCAGACAAAGAAGTTCCTTATTCTTTTTTGTTCCTTCGTTTTGTTGTTGTTTTTTTTTTTGTTTTTTTTTGGGGTGGGGTATTTTTATTTAGCTTCTTACTTTCTATTTCTATTTCTTTATTTTTATTTTTATTTATGTTTTTTCTACTTTCTTTCTTTCTTTCTTTCATTTCTTTCTTGATCTTATCCAATCATTTTTCTTTATCTATCGAACACTTTTCAAATTCTTTCTTTCTTCTCATTATTCCGTTCTAGATTTAAAAAGAAATCTCATTCATTTAATACCTTTTCCTTTCTCTTTTCTTTTTGCATTGTTTTTCGTTCTTTCTTTCTTTTCCTTTCTTTCTGTGTTTTTTCTTTTTCTTTCTTATTCTTTTGTCATTTTTCTTTCTTTGAATCTTGTTCTTTTTTCTTTCCTCATTCTTTGTTACTTGTTCTTTCTCTTTTTTCTTTCACTTTTTACGCTGTTCCACCTTTTCTATTATTTTATTTATCCTTTTATTTTTCTTTCTTCTTATTATTATCTAATAGCATTCTTTCTTACATAACATTTGTGTTCTTTATTTCTCCTTCTACCCTCTTCTTTTCTGTGTTTTTCTTTTTTTCTTCTTTTCCTGCTTTCTGTTTTTTCTTTTATTTCTTTTCTTTTTCTTTCAATCTTGTTTTCTTTCTTTCGTTCTTTACCATTGTTTGTGTCTATCCTTATCTTCCCTTTTTATCTTTTCCTTTTTTCTTTCTTTGTTTTTTTTTTTTTTTTTTTTTGAAAATCTCATTTCGCGCTTTAATCCTTTTCTTTCTTTCTTTGTTTCTGCTTTTCGCTCATTCATATTTGTCTTCATTTTTATTATTATTATTTTCGAGCTTTTTTCTTACGTACTCATTCGATATGTTTGCTTTTACTTTCCTCCTTTCTCTTCTTACATCTTTTCCTTCGCTTTTTCCTCCCCTCCTTCTTTCCACCCCTTATTAATGATTTTTTCTTTATGTTTTTTTATTTCTCCTTTTTTCCTCCTGTCTTTAACCCTCTTTTTCTATTTATGTTTTTACTGTTGGCAAAAAGAATTAAAAGAAACGCTTTATTTATACTCCGTAATAATATATAATTATGAATTTTTATGCCTATCAACACATTTCTTGTTTATTTCTGACTAAAAAGAAGAAAGATATAAAGGTGTTCATTGCTCACGGGAAAGGTGATGATAATTTTAAAAAAGAAGCAAGAAAGAAAGAAAAATGGAAGAGAGAAAGGAGGAGATTAGAGAAGGAAGTGAAATTAAGGAAGGATAAAAGGAAGAAAAGAAAGAATGATTGTTGACAATTGCTAAAAAGGAAAGAAGCAAACGCATAACTGAATAAGAAAGAAAGAAAGAAAGATTGTCATTACTGACGAGAAGGGCAATAAGATTAAAAAGAAGGATGCAAAAAAGGAGGGGAGAAGGAAGGAAGGAAGGAATGAAAGAAGGAGGAAAGGAAAAAAATGATGGCTGATACTAAAAATGTAAAAAGGGGAGAAATGATAGAAAAGAAGGAAGGAAGGAGGGGATGGAGGGAGGGGAGGAAGGAAGACATTAGGGAAGGATAAAATGAAGGAAAGAAAGAAATAATGTTGACAAATATTATAAAGGAAAATACAAACACATAACTGAATGAGAAAGAAATAAAGAAAGAAACATATAAAGAAAGAAAGATAAAATAATAAAAGAAAAAAGAAAGAAAGAAAGAAAAAGAAAAAAGAAAAAAAAAAAAAAAGAAAGAAAGAAAAAAAGAAAGAAAAAAAAAAAGAAAAAAGAAAAAAAGAAAAGAAAAAAAGAAAAAAAGAAAACAAAAAATAAAAGAAAAAAAGAAACAAAAAAGAATGAATGAAAGAAACAAACAAAGAAACAAAGAAAGAAAGAAAAATGTTCACTGCTCACAAGAAAAGCTTAAAAGAAAGCAAAGAAGAAAAAAGAAGAAAGAAAGAAAGAAAGAAAGAAAGAAAGGAAGGAAGGAAGGAAGGAAGGAAGGAAGGAAACGAGAGAAATTGGGGAGGGATAAAAGCAAGGAGAGAAAGAAAGAATAACGACAAATACTAAAAAGGAAAAAATAGAATTAAAAGAAACGCTTTATTTATTCTCCGTAATAATATGTAATTATCAATTTTTATGCCTATCAACGGATTTTTTGTTTGTTTATGATTGAATCGAAGCAAATATTTTTGAGTAGTGAATATACTGATAGCTTTTGGATATTTTTGTTCACTGGGCATTGACTAGATTTTGTATACTCGTATTTAGTCTTTACTTTTGTAAAGGTTTAACACTGGCTGCTTTTTTCTTCTTCCTGTTTTGACGTTTTGAAAGCGAAACAGTGTTTATTGGTTTGGCAAAAGAATTTCTAAACAGACATGCGTAGGTGGTTGCCTGAGTGGGTTATGAAAATCATTTTATCGCACACGCATTTTGCCTCTTGAGTTGCTGGCAAACTAAACAGTAGTTAACGATTATTTTTGGGCTCAAGGCATGGAGATGTTTTGCTGTTTTGCTGCTTGTGATAGTGATAGTGAGCTGGGTTTTTTTTTGTTTTTTTAGAAAATATATGGGGGACTTGGTCGAAACTGTAATATTGTCATCGGCACAGCATGCATCACGAGAAAAATATAACAGGAAGAAGAAAGATGCGAAAAACTTCAGGGAAAAGGTGATGAAAAAATGAAGATAGAAAGATAGAAAGATGTTTACTACTAACGAGAAAGGCAATATAATTAAAAGAAAGGAAGGAAGGAAATAATGTTGGTAGATATTAAAAGGTTTTTAAAAAAAGGGAAAAAATGAGAGAAAAGGAAGGAAGAAAGTAAGAGAGGAAGAAAAAGAGATACATTTAGGAAGTATAAAAGGAAAAAAAAAGAAAGAATGTTAAAAATACTAAAAATTAAAAATTTGAATACAAAACTGAATAAGGAAAGAAGGAAAGAAAGAAAGAAAGAAAGAAAGAGAAAGTAAGAAAGAAAAAAAGAAAATTTTGTTATTCAGGAGAAAGGCTGAAAAGGAAACAATGAAGAAATGATGGATGGTGAGAAATTAAGGAAGGATGAAAAGAAGGAACGAGAAACTATTGAAAAATAATAAAAAAGACGAATTCAAACAGAAAACAGAAAAAGAAAAAAAAATAAGAAAGAAAAAAAGAAAGAAAGACAAATATTCACTACTCACTAGAAAGGCTGAAAATGAAGGGAGACATGAAAGAATGAAGGAAGTATAAAAGGAAGGGAAGAAAAAATGCTGAAAAATAATAAAAAGGAAGAATACAAACATAAAACAGAATAAGAAAGAAAGAAAGATAGAAACATGAAAGAAAAATGTTCAGTACTCACGTGGGAAAAATATTTTTAAATATTTAAAAAATGGAAAATAAGAATAAATGACTGAATAAGAAAGAAAAAAAGAAAAAAGAGGAGTGAAATATTCACTTATAAAGAGATACCAAATAAAGATATCGTAAATTATGGATAAAAGTTTTTAAAGAATGGAAGAACGAAATGAAGGAGGGAAAATAAAGGAAGGATAAAAGAAACCAAGAATGTTGACAAATACTAAAATGGAAAAATACGAACAAACGACTGAGTAAAAAAACCCGAAAAAAAACAATTAAATAAATATATTACAAACAATAGAATAGAATAAAAATAAATGATAACTAAAATAAATGAATAAAAATCAAGTAAAGATTCTTTAATCGGGTAGATAGCCTAAAACGTATTTCTCTCTTGTTGTATTTTGCGACCACTTCACGATTTAAAAAAAAATAAATCCGACTGTATCAGAAAAGGTAGGACAGTTTGTAAAATTTACATCGACATGCTTCGCTATTAGAATAGCGTCATCCAAATCAATTTATTATTACATAAAGAAAACGAATTTACATCTTCTAAGAGATATTCTATATTATTATTATTATTATTATTATTATTATTATTATTATTATTATTATTTTCTGATCAGCGCTAGTCGATGGTCTTTCACTGGAGTCTGAGTAACTAGAAGTCTCCTCAGGTCTCCAGAACTCTTCTGAGTATTCTAGCTGATTGCAGCAATACAGTAGTCTAGATGCCTCGAACCTTCCTCTGATTACCAGTTCCTCGAGTCTTTTCCCCAAGCTTTTTGGACCGTTCCAATTGCGCCAACTACAATTGGTTTCACTTTCACCCTCATATTCCACAGCTTTTTCAATTCTCTAGTAAGGTCTAGTTATTTGTCTATTATTATTATTATTATTATTATTATTATTGAAAGTTTTTTCACAACACCGTTAGGTGGTGGCCAATCACTGGAGTTTGAGTGATAGTAGTCTCTTCAGGTCTCCATGTGACTTCTGAGCTTTCTAGCCGATCTTAACAATGCTGTTGTCTGGATGGTCTCGATTCTCCTTTAATTTCCAATTCTTCTATTCTCCTTTCCAGACTCTTAAGGACCGTTCCAAGGGCATCAACTATAATTGGTATCATCTTTACCCTCATATTCCACATTTTTTTCCATTCTCTGGCTAGGTATTATTATTATTATTATTATTATTATTATTATTATTATTATTCATTCCTTTTGAGTTTTCACATCAGCGTTAGCTGATTGGTCTTTCACTGGAATCTGTGTGACAGCATGTCTCCTCAGGTTTCCAGGACTCTTCTGAGTATTCTGGCAGATTGCAGCAGTGCAGTATTTGGATGGTCTTAATCTTTCCTCTAATTTCCAGACTTTCCTATCCCTTTCCAATCCCTTTGGGACCGTTCCAAGTGCACCAACTACAATTGGTATCACCTTGACTTTCATATTCCATAACTTTTTCAGTTCTCTGGCAAGGTCCAGGTATTTGTCCATTTTTTCATTTTCCTTCAGCTTCACCCTGTGATCTGCTGGACTTCAAAATCTTCCAATTGACAATTTCGCTTTTTCCTCCCAATCAATACTAGGCTTGGTCTTCTCACTTGGGTAGGGTGATCTGTTTAAATCTGAAAGTCCCAAAGAGTTATGCATTTCATTCTCAAGAACAGATCCTAGTTTATAAATATACCATTTTGATGTATGGTCAAAATTTACGTTTCTTCTTCTTCTTCTTCTTCTTCTTCTTCTTCTTCTTCTTCTTCTTCTTCTTCTTCTTCTTCTTCTTCAACATCCAGACCTAGTCTTAATTAACAAGAAGAAAATATAGTGGAACAATGGGGGTTGACCAGAATACCAACTGTAGTCGCTAAGCTTTGAAAAGTCCCCAAGGGTTTGGAATAAGAAATAAGTGGAAAATAGAGACCATCAGACCACAGAAATCTTAATACTTAGAAGAATACTGAAACCTGAGGAGACTTGCTGTCACTCAAACTTCATTGAAAAAAACATGTTAAGAACTGGTAGGAAAAACTCGCAAATAATAATAATAATAATAATAATAATAATAATAATCCTCTTTCCTTTGTTGCGGTAGCATATCGTTTTTAGTGGAATACTAAACATATTTTAGACGACATTGCTGCAGTGTTGGAAATTAACGATAGAATCTTTCAACTTCATTTATAGAGTCTAGCGGGATGAAAATCTACGTTCTTTGCCTGCTGGGCATGTGAGAAAGAGAAAGAAAGAAAGAGAGAGGTAGAAAGAAAGAGAGAGAGAGAGAGAGAGAAAGAGGGTGAGAGAGTTAAAAGAGTGAAAAGAGAAAGGAAGAAGGAAGAAATATCAAAGGTGTACGAATCACATGGTTCCCGTAGCATGAATAAGTCGAAAACAAATAACTGCAACAACAGCAAAGCGGAAATGTATTAGCTGAAATTGACAAAGCAGGAAAAAAGAAATAGTTACGTTTTTTAAGCTGGAAGGAAGGCTTCTTTGTGTTGAGCGTATATAAGTGAAATTGTATTTATAAAAGAAAATACTTTTCTATATGCGCCTGATCTAGTTTTTCTGAATGAAAAAGAGAGTTACTTACACGTCAAAAACATGGTTTTACTTCTGTTGCCTCTACTGTTCAATGAATAAGTTTGGCTCAACAGCAAACAGATTTTAAATTTTGGTCTTTATTACAATTGATAAGAAAATGTAGTTGTTTGGGGCAGGTAACCCGCTCCTGACTACGTCCACGCGAGTTCAATTTTCGATAAGTCTGGTTCTTTTTTTGTTTATATTTTTATTATTAGACTTTTTGCTAGGTTTGGTAATAGTATATTTTCATAGATGGAAGGTAAGTTTAGAAACATTTTTTTTTTTTTGAGTGTCCTTTTTGGAAGTCCAAAGCTTGTTATCAGAATTGATAAGGTATAGGCCGATTT
>CM042145.1:83085666-83155666 GCA_023376005.1 Doryteuthis pealeii
GCGAAAATATATGGTGCTGGCCACGGGTTTTTCATTTCTTAAACCGAGAGCTTTAATGATATTTTGATACTTCGAATGAATTACCACTTTCATAAATTACTAATCCACTGCAGCACAAACGCTAAAGCTGCAAACTGACACTATATATATATATATATTATATATATATATATATATGGTGTGTGTGTGTGTGTGTGTGTGTGTGTGTGTGTGTGTGTGTGTGTGTGAATTTTTCTGATATCTGTTAGGATAAAGTGTGAATTCTTCCAAGCCGTAGCCGTGTCAGTGCTACTGTATGGCTGCGCCCTATAGACTCTAAAGAAACGCTCAGAGAAAACGCTAGAGAAGATCTAAATAAGGATGCTGCGCGCTGTCTTGAAAAAATCCAGAAGCAGCACCCCACAAAGGAGCAGGTGTATGGCCACTTAATCTCTATCACACAAGTGACGTTCTCCAGACGAAACCTACATATGGACACACTAATGTATATAGAACATAAAAAACTACATCAATAGTTCTGCACGGAATCTGGATGTCGTGCGAAGACCTGTTAAGGGCAATGAGCGATTTGGACAGTTGGGCAAAAAAGGATCATGTATACCCTACGTGCTGTCAGCGCACCTGACCTCTATTCAAACTTCTCTCCAAGAAAAAACTACTCCCCTCTCCTATCAGGTATTTCTCACCATTAATTTTCTCTACCTACCCCTTTAACTATCTTCCCATCTGATTTCCTTCTCATCTTCCCCAAAGATTTCCCCCCAACCAATCAAATCTTCCCCTCACCACAAAACTTGCTCACCTATCTACTTCCCCGTTCTATAAAACATTTGTATGATCCTGATAATTCAATAAAAGCTGAAGTAGCCGAGTTCAAACTCCAGCGAAATATACTACACATTTTCTCTGAGTTTGTTCTCTCATTCCTTATATTTTACCTTTCTGTCGGATTACATTTCAATCCCCTTTTCCTCATATATATATATATATATATATATATATATATATATATATATATATATATGATTATATATATTTCCTTTCATATTATAAAATCACCATCACAAATAATACCATAAACAGTTAAATAGATAAATCATAAAATAAGGGCATGATTTTATCCATAAATATGTGATCATATGCCAGATTAAGCTTTGTAAATACTGTATCACCCATTAATAATTTCATCCCTAAAATATTTTTTTAAAGTCAGTTTTGTCCTAAACCAAAGATACCAGTGTTACAGATATAATATCAAAATGGATATTATTAGGTATTATTTATTAAGAAACTTTCGAGTATCGACAGTCCCTAACCGAACATAATGTACAACACCTTTCTAACCAGAAATTTATTTGCATAAATCTATATACGTGGGGTATTGTTCGTACTCCTACATACTCATATTTTTTGGATACAATATTTTTCTGTAGATTCTGATAATAAATTATATCTAATTATATATGTTTTTATTGTATAATATTCAATGCGTTATTATAAAAGCCAGGGGGATTTAGTTTAGAATAAAATAAACTTTTATTTAAAAAAATCATATTATTAAATGATCATTAAAATATCAATAATTTATGATACATATTTAAACTTATTCATAAGATATATCATTTATATTTCATAATACATTACGTACTTATTAATACTACTATGTACTTTTTATTGTATATTTTAATATATGTATTTAATAATATACACAGGTGCGCTTGGTAAATTGTCGATACATTCATCAAAATTACATGCAAAACATGAAAAAGCAAAGCGCACGCCCAAAATATACCCATTGTAACATATATATATATATATATATATATATATATATATATATATATATATATATATGGGTGGATAGTGTAAATAAAAACTAAAGAATAATATAAATAGTCTTGCTTTAAGTTCCTCTTTTCCTGCAACTAAAGACGAAAAATATGGTGGTCAGATATAGTGAAGTTAGGGACGAGCCCATATGCGACATTCTCCTGTAGAATCTCACACATGAAGCCACCCATGTTGACCGACAAGCAACGACATTAGTTCAGCAGCTCTGCGTGGACAATGGATACTGTCTTGATATTCTTCAAAGAGCAATGACTGAGAAGGACAGATGACGAAAGAATGTCAAGGGAATCCATATTACCACGGCTTCTGCATATAATGATGAGTCATATATATATATATATATATATATATATATATATATATATATATTAATAATTTGAAGGCAATTACAATGCATATAAAATAAAAATAAAACATCTTTTTGTTTTCTATTTTACTTTTTATTTTATTTTTTAAATTTTTTATATGCATTGTAATTGCCTTCAAATCATTAATATATAATAACATACTTAACAATGCTTCAATCAAATTACTTTTACATATATATATATATATATATATATTAGTAGTAACTCTAGGTCATCAAATTTTGTCTGGCTCATTACAGTCTTTAACAGATTAGAATATTTTTTAACGTAGATGCTAACAATTTCCTTTACTCTAACTAATATATATATATATATATATATATATATATATATATATATTAAGTTTGTTAAGAGTTAATGAGACTTCCTGGTGAAACTTAAGTAGGTTATTTTTATATACACCTTTATACTATATATATATACACACACATACACACACATATATATATATACATATATATATATATATGTTTCGTTAAACTGTAATGACGATTCTTGTCGGACGAGTTTTTGTTCGATCCTTACTAATTTTCTGGCAATCTTTCAGGGTGGAACTGGTGTAGCAATCGACCAAATGTTTCTTTACGAGCGCTTTCGGCATGTCCATCTGCCATCTTCAGATGTGAAAAACGTTTTTAAAACAACAAGCAGTAAGGTAGGAATTGTAGTGGAGGTAGTAAGAATTGGTAGTTGGATATATATATATATATATATATATATATATATATATATATATATATATATATATATATTCCCGAATATTCTGTTAGGTTTTGAGCGTATAAATACTTTAGCGCGTTTGCGTGCGTGCTGGTTGGCCGTGGAGTTTTTCAAGAGACATTATATCAAATTCAAATAAACTGACTAAATCCTGGTTTAAACTACATCCAACCACCCAGAAAGAATAGCAATAAATCAATCAAGCCTGCCATCTTAAGTTTGGTTATTGTTCGATAGGAGAGAGAAAAAAGATAAAATATCTCAACAACTGCGCCAGAAAAGAAAAAAAAAATACGACTCATCTCCCCAAGTGCGTCGGTCGTAAAATTCGCGCGCAAAGTGCACCCTGTTTGGTAACGAAAACGGGAGGAAAAAGCGAAGAAGTTGCACTCAGTAAGGGCGAGTCGTAAATCTCACGTAGCGATTTCTTTTCTGGCACACACCGTATTTATAACCACTTCTATATGGTAGCCATTGTTAAAGGAGAAAATATCGTCTGTTTTTTTTTGTGGTGTTATTCTTTCTTTCTCCTACTTCTTTGTTTCGGCTTTGCTGTTTTTGTTTTTCTTCCTAAATGTTTTTGTTTCTTTTTCTTTCTTTTTGTTTCTGGTTTTCTTTTTTCTTTTCTTGTCACGTTATTTTTTTGTGTACGTCTTTCGATTTTAGATTTCTAGTATCCCCCCCTTTTTTTCTCACAATGATTCTGATTTAAAATATTTTTGCCTCTTTCAGATTTAACCAAAATGTTTTGTGTTTCTTCATTCTATATTTACGTTTATCCAGTAAATTCTGTATCTCTTTGCCGTTTCTTATTGTTTATTTAACAGTCATTTCTAGATAAAACTCTTATTTTCTGGAGGAAATTATCTTCAGCAATTTCATTTCCTTTATCTATATCTCTCTATCTCTCTATATGTATATATCTACATAGCACAAGCTAAATGTGACACAAGATCAATTTCTTAAGCGGGGTTTAACAGGTTCGAAATCAGAGATTTTCTTCTGAATCAAGGTTAAAGAGTCCAATCCCTAGTACTATTACCTAGCTGGAGGAATAGTACTTGGATTTATACGTTTTCCCAAGGAAACGGTATGAGAAATGCAAACAGCCTCGTCCAGGAGTTGAACTCGGGTTGACGAGTCTAATTCCTACGACTCTAACCATTACACTATTATAACTATCTATCTGCCTATCTACGTCTCTCTTTCTCTCTCTCTTCCTATCTTTCTCTCTCTCCCTCTCTCTCTCTCTCTCTCTCTCCTCTCTCTCTCTCTCTTTTCCCCTCTCTCTTTCTATATTTATATATAGTGTGGGATTATCACTGTTTCAGCTTTTACTGGAACGGTGTGCCAAAAGCAGTATTATTGGTAGAATGCTCAATATAAAATAGAGCTGTTATATAATATAATAAAATAGATATATAAAGGTTTTACATATCTATTTATTGTGACAAAGGAACATTTACAACCATTTTGGTTTCATGCGATAGCAATCGTCAGGTGAAGATGTTAAAAAATGATCGTGAATGTTCCTTTGTCACCAAATAAATAGATATGTAAAACCTTTATATATCTATTTTATTATATATTATATATATATATATATATATATATATATATATATATATATATATATGTGTGTGTGTGTGTGTGTGTGTGTGTGTGTGTGAACGAGAGGCTCTATATGTCTAAATGTTTCTTTTTACAATGACCGAGCACAGGCTTTTTATAAAGAAAAATGTTGGAGACCTCCAAAGACAAGAATCTTCACCCTATTTTATCCGAGAAGTGTTATAAAAACTTTTTTAACCTCCAATAAAAGCCAATTAGAATATAATTAGGATATTGATCAATAATGTATAAAAAATTGATTAAAAGTAAAACTAATAAAGGATAAAACAATAAAAAGCAAATAAAAGACAAATCAAAGAAAAAATACAAACAACAGGAAGAATAAAGATGAACAATTTCAAAAACCAAGTATATAAAAAGAATAACAGATAATGAAACAAATATAGAGAAAAGTAACTTTTTATTAATCTATGTATAGCTATAGATCATAATTTTTTTACATTAAAAATCCCGGGAAACACCGGGTGGCTCTGCTAGTATGATATATTTCTCCTTATTTTCAATTTCTTTCTTCCTTGTGCAGTTTGGTCTGTTCTTTTGCATATCATGTCATTTAATTCGCTAGCATTATATGTGTCTCTCTCTGTCTCTCTGTCTCTCTCTCTCTCTCTCTATATATATATATATATATTGTCTGTCTCTGTCACTCTCTCTCTTGATGTTTCTCTCTTTCACTTTCTTCGTCTCTCTCTCTCTCTCTCTCTCTCTCTCTCTCTCTCTCTCTCTTCTCTCTCTCTCGATGTTTTTCTTTCACTCTCTTCGTCTCTCTGTCTGTCTGCTTTTTGCTATTATTAATTTTCTTTTATTACTTCCTATCTGCAATACCCGTTAATACCTGTGAAATGTGGTTATTCCCAGCTCACCAACTGCGACCAATATCCTAACGAACATGGGTGCCCCTTACTGTATTTTCAATATTAACCCTTGCTTGGTGTATTTATGGCAAATCAATGCTCTGTGTGGAACTATCAATAGCTGTTCAAGTCATGTCCTTCTTCCATCAAACTTTCTTCATTCAGACTGTAAGAAACCCGAGGCCTGCGTGGTACATCCAAGCAAATACGCACGAAGTCAAACAACTCATTTATCAAAATGACTTGATACGGCATTAAATGACCCGTAAAGGGTTGATATGCCGTAAAACAAATCAACCAGCCATTTCTTTCTTAGTCATCTTCATATATTTCTTTCTTTTATGTGATATACAAAGTGTGTCAAAATTATCGAGATTTTTTGTACTTTTTGACACATCTTGTATTCTGAAAAAATAATGTTCCATTCATTCCTTTTAATACAAGGTGTGTCAAAAAAGTACCAAGTTTAAAGCTGTATTTACCAAGATAGAAATGAAGAATGAATGGAACGTTATTTTTTCAAGAATTCAATGTGTTAACAAGTACAAAAATCTCGATATTTTTTGGCACAACTTTTATTTCTCTTTTTCTATTGGAAATGATTCATGTATCTTTCATCTTTCATCGCTTCATCACCCTCTCTCTCTCTCTCTCTCTATATATATATATATATATATATATATATATATATATATTATATATATATATATATATTTATCTTTTCTTTTTATCTCTCTATCTCTCTCACTCGCTCTCACTCTCTCCTTTTCTCGCCTTTTTTTTTATCTCTATCTCTCTCTTATTTATTTTCATATCCGTTGTTCTCACTGTTTCTTCATCAATTTATTTGTCGTGATATATTTCCCTTTTTCCATTGGTCAAGATTTCAGTAACGTTCCTCTCTCAACAATCCGTTCATCAACCCCATTCTCTCTCTCTCTCTCTCTCTCTCTCTCTCTCTCTCTCTCTCTCTCACTCTCTCTCTCTCTCTCTCTCTCTCTCTCTCTCTCTCTCATTTACTTTATCTTTCATTCGTTCTCACCTCTGGTTACAATTCCAATGTCTTTCCTTTTTCATCTATTCCATAACCCCACCTATTTCTCTTTCTCCGTCTTTTTCTTCCTCTTTTCTTTCTCTCTCTCTCTCTCTCTCTCTCTCTCTCTCTCTCTCTCTCTCTCTCTCTCTCTCACTCTCTGTCTCATTTATTTTCATCGATTTCTACGTTCTTTCAGTTTCTTAATCATCTTCATAGATTTATTTCTGTCATGGGATATATTTTTTCTATTGGTCAGTATTCCAGTCACTTTTCTCTTTCATCACCTCCATCACCCCCCTTCTCTCTCCCAGTCTCTCCCTCTCTATCTCTCTCTCTTCAGTTTCTCTCTCTATCCCATTCTCTCCCTCTCCCTCTCCTCTCTCTCTCTCTCTCATTTACTTTCTCTTTCATTCGTTCTTACTATTGGTTACAATTCCAATGTCTTTCCTTTTTCATCTCTTCCATAACCCTACCCATTTCTCTTTCTCTCTCTTTCTCTCTCTCTCTCTCTCCCCTTTCTCTTCTCTCTCTCTCTCTCTCTCTCTCATTTATTTTTCATTGATTCCTCCGTTCTTACCGTTTCTTAATCATCTTCATAGATTTATTTCTGTCATGGAATATATTTTCTTCTATTGGTCAGTATTCCAGTCACTTTCCTCTTTCATCACCTCCATCACCCCCTTTCTCTCTCTCTCTCTCTCTCTCTCTCTCTCTCACTCTCTTTCTTTCTTTCTCTCTCTCTCTCAGTTTCTCTCTATCTCTATCTTTCTCTCTCTTTCTTATTTGTTTTATTTTTCATTCTTTCTTACTATTTCTAAATCATTTTCATAGATCACCCTCCTTCTCTCTAAGTTTCTCTCTCTCTCTCTTTCTCTCTCTCTTTCTCAATCTCTCTCTCTCTTTCTCTCTCTCTCTCTCTCTCTCTCTCTCTCTCTCTCTCTCACTTATTTGTTTTCTCTTTTATTCTTTCTCAACGTTTTTAAATCCTCCTCCTCCTCATAGATTTCTTTCTCTTATGTGATATATTTCTCTTTTCCTATTGGTCACAATTCCAGTATCTTTTCCCTTTCACCGCTTCCATTACGTCCTCTCCCTCTCACCTCCCAATCTCTCATTTCTTTTTCTTTCATTCGGTCCTACCATGTCTTCATAGCTTTCTTTCACGTCTGTGATATATTTCTCTTTCTCATTTTTTTGATCACGATTCCAGTAATTTTCCTCTCTTGTCCCTTCTAACCCCCTCTCTCTCTCTCTCCGCGCGCTCTCTCTCTCTCTCTCACACACACACGCACTCTCTCTCCTCTCTCTCTCTCTCTCTCTCTCTCTCTCTCTCTCTCTCTCTCTCTCTCTATTTATATCACCTCTCTCCCTTCTTTTCCCTTCTTCTTTTGCATCTTGTATCTCTTGCACTGTATTGCTTCTATGTCCTCCCAGCGCTGATATCATTTTTTCTCCAATCCTATCAACCATTAATTTTCCTATTTTTATCGTCTCTACCGTTCACAAGTTTCGAATAAAATTTTTTTAGAATTTATATATTTATTTTTGAAAGAAAAAGAAAATTTAAAAGAAAAGAAAAATCCTCAATTTATTTTGCTTGTTTTATTTTTATTCATCTTGATTCTTGGTTTTAATTTCATAAATCTACATGATTTTTTTTTAAAACTTTCCGTTTAACTTTTAATGTTTCTTTCCTTATTTTTCTTTCATTTCTTTTTTAATATTATATTTTTTTACGATTTTAAAATAGATTATTGTATTAAGATATTCTCTTTCTTCGAATCTTAAAGGCATTCTTCCTACACGTGTCAATCTTCTTCGTTTGAATCTCTATCCTTCTTACCAAAATTATTGATATCTGCTATGTTTAGCTAACACTGGTAAATATATATATATATATATATATATATATTATATATATATATATATATATATATACCAACGCTTCTGCAAGAGCAGGAAGCGACACAAGGTCAATTTCTAAAGCGGAGTTTAACAGTTTGGAATTCAGAGTTGTCCTTCTCCTAGACTCGTTACCTATCCAAGGTTAAAGAGCCCACTCTGTCTAATATTTACATATAGCTGGAGAGAGAATATATGGATTCATACCTTTCCCAAGGGTATTAGCACTCTGCGAAATGCAAACAGCCTCGTCCAAGATTTGAACTCGGGCCGATGAGTCCATTTCCTACGATTCTAACCATTACACCACGTACATTCAGCTAACGCTGGTATAAGCGATAACACTACTGTGTCAGTACAGCAGTGTAAGAGATTAAAAAGGATCGACCGCGCAGAACCATCCGACCACGAAGTTCGGACAGGGTATGAAATAGGGGATTCTGTCTGGGTGAAGGCTCCCAATAGACGGTGTACCATCAGCTACAAAAAGGGACGTGTCGAAAGAGCCAGTTCTCCGTTACTGTCAACGGAAATCCGCTCCACGTAAAGGGTCTCCGTCCTGTCCCTGACACAACCCCGCCAGCAAGGACATCAGTGAATCGTCAACCGAGAGCGAGCTGACTGCCGAGATGAACGTCGTAAATTGCCACTTCCAAGAGCTCCCTTGAAGAAGAGGCCCTTAAAAAGCAGCCTCACCTGCCTTGTAAGTAAAATCGTAGGGTGGCCTAAAGTCGGTATTAGCCAGACAGCGAGGGAGTATATCTCCTTTTCACTAGCACTAGACCAAATAGATTGTTTTGGTGTCTAAGTTGAAGCGCCACATCTACCATCAGCTCCTTACTTTACCACACAGATTCCTGTGCTACTCATATGCGGAGTTGGCGAGGGCCAGTATCGAACCAGGAATATTGTGAGGTAAACCGGCCCTGACTTAACCGCCTTCTACTTTGTGTAATCAGGATGAGATCATAGTGGAGTGTCACGAGAATAACACTGATATACCAATAAAGAAGTGTGAGGGATCCTGGTTGTGTCTTGCATGTCGAGATCGAACTCGGAACTTTAGGAGTGTGAAAAACGCGACTTAGACGTGACGTGGACGCGTGATTTGATTCAGCTGCCCGGATGCACGAAAACTTGCGTGGGCTCTGAAGTCAATAAATAGACAGGCTAAAAGCTGTTAGGAGAGCTTGAGAAATTGCCGGTGTTACAGCTAATTTTGACAGAAGATGGGGCGATACGATTTGAAGTTAATTCTAAAATTTGATGATTCTGCTCCTGTCGTCGCCTGGGTCGATAGAGTGGAGATGATTTGCCGTTTGATGGTGGGGTGTAGAGAGTAGAGCACGTCATTCCATTACGATTGACTGGTTGCGCATTTGATGTATGCCAACAGATGAAGGAGCGGGGAAACAAGGACCCGAAACGAACCAAGGCTGCAAATTTCAAGCCTATGAACAGTTTTCGGGGACGAATGCTGCGTCCGGGAGAAATAGCAGCTGTCTACATTGCAGCGTTGCTGACTCTGGCGTGATTGTTTGGAAGAGGGCTTGAGAGAACGGTGGCATATGCGTTCCTGGCTGGGCTCCCCCTACGTGTTAAGGAATTGTTGCGGGCAAACTCTGACGTAGACTCGTTGCCACTGGACGTAGCTTGACCGCGGCCAAACTACTGTAAGGGATAACTTTGCTTCGCAAGAGCCGATCATCGCGGCAACACAACCTATTATTAGGACCAACGTGGAGATTACATGTCATAGTTGCCACGGTCAAGGTGAAAACAGCACGTACCCTGCTACCGGTGCACCAGAAGGAACACATGCCCGGGATTGCTAAAAACGAAGCCGGAGACAAGATGTATACGTCTTATAATCACGTTACACGTGAAGTACTAAGTAAATTAAACATTACTAGGAAGTATGCATCAGTCAACTGCTACCTATTAAATGTTGTCGTCACCTCTCATATATATATATATATATATATATATATATATATATATATAATATATATATATTGTATTTTAGGTGGTCTCCGTATGCTTCTCTCGCTATATATATTTTTTTAAATGTTTTTTTTTTAAATTGGGCGCTATTATGAAGCATTAAACATGTATAAATGAATGAACTCGATATTATTGAGTATTGGATTCACTTATTTTTTAATTATTTTTTGTCATAAATTTTCAGGTTCGTTAGATACCCTTTGTCAAATATTATTACTGTTTAACGGTTTCTTGTCTCTGTTGTTATCGACAGTGGCAGCGTATATATATATATATATATATATATATATATATATATATATATAATAGAATGTGAGTAACAAATACGGGAAAAGAGAAAAATAATTCTGTTACGAAACAACTAAAAAAAAACAAAAAAAAAAAACTTGTTTATTCTCTCCGCGGAAATCTGATCTGTTTATCAAAAAAAGTCTTTCCAAACAGGTGGAAGAAAATCTTGATAAGCACTAAATTGAAAAGTTTAAAACGTGCAAAATTCATCCATGTTTTATGTCATAGAGTTGAATCTTAAACTTTTTAGAACCTGGTAAACCAGGGGAATGATTGTTTTCCAAAAATTCCGAAGAATAAACAAAAACAAAAACAAAACCTGATTTTTTTTTTACAGTTTTAAAGTCTGGCGCGTATTTCGTAACAATATACTATCTAACTACTGTGGCTTTTTCTGGAGTCTGACTGACAGCAAGACTCCTCGTCTCTCCTGGACTCTTCTGAGTGCTCCAACCAATCTTAACAATGCTGTCATTTGTATTGTCTCGATTCAAAATCTGATTCCTAATATCCCCAGTCTCTTTTCCAAGTCGTTATTGACTGTTCCACAATTGGGATGACATCGTCATGTTCCATAGCCTTTTCAGCTCTCGGGGAAGATCCATGTATTTTCTATCTTTTTGATTTCTTCCCCTTTCAATTTGTGGCCCGCTGGCACAACAAAATCCAATAAATTACAAGTTATCTTTGCCTGATATATAAACAATTGTTCTGACCAGGATTACATGATCCATTTGTAACTCACAACCCCAGATAATGTTATTTATCTCATTTTCTTGGACATATTCTGGTTTGAGTATGTACTATTTGGTAGTAATTGCAAATTTTAATATATTGCACAATTCCCAGAGTTTTGTGCCTAGGCTAGTATTCCTTTTGTGTCAGTTTGCTTGTGAGATTAACTGTTTCATCTCTGTCATCCCATAACCTACATTTTTGTGTAATCATTATCCTTATTATCATTATTATTAGATTTGAGTGTCAGCAAGTCTCCTTATATCTCCAAAGACTCTTTTGGGTATTCCTGCCGATCATAACAAATTGTTGTTTGGATGATCCCGATTCTTTCTCTGATTTCCAATTTCCCCTGACTCTTTTCCAAACCCTTCGAGACCGTTTCGAGAGCCCAAATCACTATCGGTACAACCATTATATTCATGTTCCACAATTTCTTTTGTTTCTCTGGCATTTATTTGTTTTCTTGTTTCTGTGATCAACCGGGACGGCAAATCCACGATATGAGTTTTCTTCTTGTTAATTGACACTGGGTCTGATCCTCTAGTCTGGATTAGGTGATCCGTCTGTATCTCAAAGTCCCAGAGGATTTTATGCCTCTCATTCTCCAGGACTGATACTGGTTTGTGTATATACCATTTAATAGCATGGTGAAAATATGTTTTTTTTCACAATTCCCTTTTACCACCCAATCGTGCCTAGCTTTCTACTACCTCCGTGCTAGTTTGCTACATTCGCTTATTATTATTATTAATTATTATTATCTATATATCAATCCCCTTGTCCTCTAATCTTCCGACCGTTATCATCCTAAAACACCCTCTGATTAGAAATGAGACCGTTCAAATCATCCAAGATGAAATGTAAAAATGTAAATCTTGATTATCCGGTGTTGCTTATCTTCTGAATTCTTATTTCCTGTGAGTGTCGTCACCTCAGCTAAATAATGGACGATTCCGTATTTATTATAAAGAAAGAAATAAAAGAAAAAGAACAGACTGCACAGAAAAATATAATAAAGAATTCAAGAAAAAAAGAGGGTAGGGGAAAGATAGAGAGAGGGAGTGAGCGTACACAAGCGATAACGGTAATTTGTTTCAATCGAACATAACGAAAAGATGAAAAGAAGTAAAAAAGCGTTAGGAGAATATTAGACTTTTGACATATGGAACTATTTTACAATAAATCTTAAGTAGACATATCAAACGTTGTAATAATTAAATTATCATACTGTGGTATATCCACAGGTCCCGCATCTTCTTCTTCTTCTTCTTCTTCTTCTTATTATTATTATTATTATTATTATTATTATTTTTGAGTTTTTCAGAGCAGCTTTAGCTGATGGTATTTCTTGATATTTTCACTAGAGTCTCCTCAGGTCTCCAAGACTCTTCTGACTATTCTAGCCAATTGCAGCAATACAGTAGTCTGCATGGTCTCAATTTTTCCTCTGATTTCCAGACCCCCCAGTCTTTTTTTCCAAGCATTTTGGGACCGTTCCATGTCCCACAACTACAATTGGTATCACTTTGACCTTCATATTCCACAGGTTTTTCAATTCTCTGGCAAGGTCCAGGTATTTTTCCATCTTTTCGTTTTCCTTTTTCTTCACCCTGTGATCTGCAGGAACCGCAAAGTCCACCAGTTGACACGTCTGGTCTCCTGGCTGGGATAGGGTGATCTGTCTTTATCTCAAAGTCCCAGATAATTTTACGCGTTTCATTCTCAAGAACAGATTCTGGATTATGCATATACCATTTTGCTGTATGGTCAAAATTTATTTTTTGGCATAATTCCCAGTGGATCACCATTCCATTCAGTCGTGCCTAGCTTTATATTCTCGTTGTGCTAGTTTGCTACATTCGCTTAATAAATGGTTTACAGTCTCATCTTTGTCACCACACAGTCTACATTTACTGTTTTGTTGTATCTTATCCATTTTTGCTTTGATATTATTTTGAGTTTTCTGTATTCTTCTAAGGTATTCTGTTTTAACTTATTATTATTATTATTATTATTATTATTATTATTATTATTATTATTATTATTTATTTATTTATTTATTCATTTATTTATTTATTTTGGAAGTCCGTCGCAGACGACGATGACGTCACTCCATATCTTCATTTGTGGACCCTATGGTGGCTCATTAGTCCAATTCTGGACTTGCAGATGCGGTCACACACATTGCAGGGGAAATTCCCATCTACATTTGGTTGTTTATGAGGACGACCCTTACTAGTAGGATTGGGGTACTTCCTACTCACATAAATTCACAACACAACCTGGCCCTTGGGAGCAAGTGCTGGGGCTTCCGGAGAGGCTTCTCTCTCTTGAAGTGACTCACTGAGATAGAACCTGCAACAGCTCTGCAGCCCAGTCGTCTCGGACTTTCCCTGCCACTGGACTAACTGCGGGACTGCCAAAATAGTGGACTGGAGTCTGTGCATTCTCTTTCCACTTAAAATATCTCACGCACAAGTTTCACTTCATTATTATTATTATTATTATTATTATTATTATTATTATAACTAAAATTAAAAGGCATAAACAGTGTGCCTATTTCCTTTGCTTTCTTTCTGACCACTGACGCCTCTGTCAACTTCGTACTGATACTTGAATTTGAACCTGACTGCTCAACTGACTTCCGCTCCGTTCTCTCTCTCTCCTCTCTCTCTCTCTCTCTCTCTCTCTCTCTCTCTCTCTCTCTCTAGATCTGTATGCATACTTACCAACTCCTCCGCACGACTAGGGAGAGACACAAGGCCAATTTCTTAAGTGGAGTTTAACAGGTTTAAATCCGGAATTTTCATTCTCCTTGACAGGTTGCCTAACCAATGTTATAAAATCCAGCCTGCCTTACTATTTACCCATAAAGGAGGGATAATAGTTAGATCCGTATCTTTTCCACGGGTGTTAGACATATGTGAAATGCAAACAGCCTCATCCAGGATTTGAACTTCTCGCAGTGTCTATGACGGTAACCTTTACGCCACACACCTCGAAATACATGTATTATAGATTCTTATTTATCCTGCCACTAGGTCAACGTGACGATTCTGCAGAGCTTCGACATTCCTATTTTGCGTTTTGAAATTTAACCGTCCTTGTCTACCCAGAGTGTCACGCTTCTTCGCTGTCTCATTTAACAACGTTTACAAAACTTGGTCACTTTGCGCATCATATCATTACATGATTTAATAAACTATTTTGCGTTAATTATGCATTTGGCTGTGCGAAATGCTGTTTATCTTAATCCAAGAAGGAGGAAGTCCAATTTATTTTTGTTAGCTTTAGGTGACAGTAGAATTTCTTTTTCTTTTTCTTTTATAAATTTAAATTAATTCTGCTCTAGTTACAATCGTTTTGTGTTATTCTTTACTGAGATATTTAAAGATTTGACGAACAAATTAAAAGGCGAAAACGCAACTCTCTCTCTCTCTCTCTCTCTCTCTCTCTCTCTCTCTCTCTCTCTCTCTTTCTCTTTCTCTGTCTTTCTGTCTGTCTGTCTGTCTCCCTCTCTCTCTCAGGTTTACTGAGACATCATTTCTTTAAGCATTATGTCTGATGAAAACACATGGGTTAATTTCTACCCTGAAATATTTCAGGATACAAAAAGAACATTTTTTTCTGGCGGGTGTTTATTTGCAGAAAAGTTTGGGCTTTAAAAGAGTCGGATTGACAGAAAAAGGAAATTGAACTAGACATTTTTTTCACAATAATCCCGCTGATGGAAATGAGATTTCCATGAATGTTAAATCGAATGAAACATTTGCAAATTGCAAGTTGTCCTCAGATTTGATATGAACAATTTTTTAATAATAATTATAATGGAAGTGTCCTGGAGACCTTTACGAGACTTGCTATAACTCAGATTCCATTCACCAAGCGTGAAAAACACGGATAGTCTTTACATCTGTACATATGAGGTAAAGAATGTTGGCTTCCTTCCGTCTGTTAAAGACGATGGCGGAGAGTCCATTATTGTCTCTCCTTCCGTCTGTAAAGACGATGGCGGAGAGTCCATTATTGTCTCTCCTTCCGTCTGTTAAAGACGATGGCGGAGAGTCCATTGTTGTCTCTCCTTCCGTCTGTTAAAGACGATGGCGGAGAGTCCATTATTGTCTCTCCTTCCGTCTGTTAAAGACGATGGCGGAGAGTCCATTGTTGTCTCTCCTTCCGTCTGTTAAAGACGATGGCGGAGAGTCCATTATTGTCTCTCCTTCCGTCTGTTAAAGACGATGGCGGAGAGTCCATTATTGTCTCTCCTTCCGTCTGTTAAAGACGATGGCGGAGAGTCCATTATTGTCTCTCCTTCCGTCTGTTAAAGACGATGGCGGAGAGTCCATTGTTGTCTCTCCTTCCGTCTGTTAAAGACGATGGCGGAGAGTCCATTATTGTCTCTCTTCCGTCTGTTAAAGACGATGCGGAGAGTCCATTATTGTCTCTCCTTCCGTCTGTTAAAGACGATGGCGGAGAGTCCATTATTGTCTCTCCTTCCGTCTGTTAAAGACGATGGCGGAGAGTCCATTATTGTCTCTCCTTCCGTCTGTTAAAGACGATGGCGGAGAGTCCATTATTGTCTCTCCTTCCGTCTGTTAAAGACGATGGCGGAGAGTCCATTGTTGTCTCTCCTTCGTCTGTTAAAGACGATGGCGGAGAGTCCATTATTGTCTCTCCTTCCGTCTGTTAAAGACGATGGCGGAGAGTCCATTATTGTCTCTCCTTCCGTCTGTTAAAGACGATGGCGGAGAGTCCATTATTGTCTCTCCTTCCGTCTGTTAAAGACGATGGCGGAGAGTCCATTATTGTCTCTCCTTCCGTCTGTTAAAGACGATGCGGAGAGTCCATTATTGTCTCTCCTTCCGTCTGGCTCTCCTTTTTGTTGCGGCTTCTTTACTTTCTTTTTCACTCCTTTTCGTCCCTCGGTTTTCAGCACCAACCTCCCATGTGTTGGGGTTGATGTGGCATGTCTTCATGTCGTTCTTGCAAACATCTTTAAAGCGTAGGCGTGGTCTCCCTACCGGTTGAGTACCTTCTACTAATTCGCCATACAGTAGGTCTTTATGTATGGGGCATTTGTCCATCCTCCTGACATGACCAAGCCAACGCAGGTGTCTCTCGCAGATCATGGCGAACATGCTATTCACGTTTGCTCGTTCCCGCACGTCTGTGTTGGGCAGTTTGTTCTGCCAACGAACGCGTAGGATGCGGCGTAGGCATCTGAGGTGGAAATTGTCCAGTTTCCTCTCGTAAACAGTAAATCACTTTGAAAACGTAATTACTTTTGATATGTTCAGGTACCATAATTAGAATAGTCTTAGAGACCTGATTTGTTAGTTGGATTTTGCAGCATATCAAAGCTTGTTGGGTTATTTTATGCCGAAAACGTTTTATTTTACATTCATGATTGGTATTCAATTCTTTTAAAACACATTTCTTTTAAACTCATTTTTAATTTAACCCATAGATTGGACCCTAACAAGTACTACCACTCCATCTCAGAGTTGACATGAGAGAAATGGTGATAAAGGGGTATTCCACACTCCCCAGAGCTCCAGAATTGGAACTTCATTATCAGATGTAGTTTAACGATATACCCAGGACACCTGAAGCCCTAGCGAGCCTTGCTATCTCTCATACTTTAGTGAAAAACCACCAGTTAAAGCTGGTGTAAAAGAAAACTCACAGGAAGTAAAATGATAAGAATAAGCATATAAATATTAATATTAATAATTCGAGCTTTGATGGATCTGTCACATGAGATAATACCAGTTCATTTAACGCAATGTAAAATTTGCATATGTTCTTAATTTCAATACGACATGTTTTGGTTGTAAATACGATAATCACACACAACTACTAAAATTACATATATTTCATATAATCACATATCAGTTGTTATGACGATGTGATAATTTATTTTGTTCTTTTTTACTACGAAAATCTGTTTTGAGCACTAAACGTATTATTTGGTCCGGACAAAACTGAGGAATTCCCCTTCGGATATAAAGTCACGTATTATACTACTGCTTTACAAAAACATCATTTGTATGAATCTTTTAAAATGAAGTTTGATTATTTGTATTATTGAGATTTTACGAGCTATTGTGCTCATCTTTATTTTATCAGGTCGTGCTGGCAGCACATATATCCATGACAATCTCTGTCTAGCCGTCCCTATCTGTTATCGCCCCCGGGAGGTCCTTTGTGAAGCATCCAGAATCCACACAGACGTGATCGATATAGGATCTTGATGGATAGTCTTCTCTTACGGTCAGTTTGCAGGCTTCCACTATAGAACGTATCTTATGAGTTTGTCCTTGCTTTTCCAGCAATGTCCAGCATGTCTTATTCGTCTTATTCGGATAGTTTGTGTGATGGTTGTACGACTACATTTTCTCGTGGAGTGTTTTTCCATGATTTGCTTGACCGCGTGCAGCATTCTTTTGGAACTCTCATCTAGCTTATTCTTTAGGCGCTTTGTTAGGGTCTAAGTGGTGCAACCATACAGTAACACTGACATAACTTCGGCTTGGAAAAATTGACGCTTTAACTTATCAGGGAGATCTGATTTCCATGATTGAAAATCTGTCTATAGCAGTCCATGGCTTCTCTATGCGTCCTTTAACATCGCTTTCTGTGGATGAGATATTACGACCTAGATATATGAACTTGTCCACCGATTTTAAAGGTTACCATCGAATGTGGAGATGCCTCCATTTTGTTTAAAAAACATGAGCTCAGTTTTATCCGAGTAGTTTGTGGAAATTCTTCTTTTGATAACAGTATAGTTTTTTTGCGTCTGTGGTGGTGGGTAAAACAACCTATTTAAAGGGGAATGATTATTTCTCCTTGTATTGTGGGTATTATACATCTAAACCCAGAAATGTTATCCTCTTTCTTTTTAAATTGGTTTTGTCGTATTAACGAAATTGTTTTTTTTTTTCTGTTACTAAACTCTCTCTTCTTCTATTTCTAAGGCTTTCTCTTTCCGACTATTTTTCTCCCTTTCTTTTTCTTTCCTACGTATTTCCCATTCCAATCTATTGAAACAGAAGATACGCATCTGATTAATGTCTCCTAGTGTACTGGTTATGGCATTAAAGCGGTGACACTCTCGGGCCTCTCCGTCTCTCTACATCACTGTATATCTCTATTTCCATTTCTTTCTCTGTTTCCTCGTCTCTCTCTCTTTCCCTTTCTTATTTCTTGCGTTCCTTCTTTTCTTCCATTCCATTGAAACAGACGATACGCATCTGATTAATATCTCCTAGTGTAATGGTTATGGCATTAAAGCGGTGACACTCTAGTTCTGGAGTGTGTATTTTTATGTATACCATACATATAAAAACAAAAACTTTACTCATTCAGTAGTTTTAACAAAATCGTTCTTTACTTTCTTTTATTCATCTTTCGTCCCTCTCCGTCTCTCTCTATCACTGTATCTCTCTATGTCCATTTCTTTCTCTCTATTTCTTTGTCTCTCTCGCCTTCTTTTTTCTTGCCTTCCTTCTTTCCTTCCATTCCATTGAAACAGATGATACGCGTCTGATTAATCGTTCGCACTTACTATCTCACACCCTCTTTTAATTCTCCTTCCTTCTTTCTTATATTTTCTTCCTTTTTCTTTCGGGTGTATAACATGTACTTTTTCTTCCACTTCTTTCCTCACAATCAAAACGAAATGGTCCATTATTTATAAGAGGTGGTGACAGGGCATGACACACAGAGTTCGAAGCGTATTACTACATAGATGATAGAGATTTTTTTTAAAATATGACATAACATTTGTCTTGTAAGATTTTTGGCTAGATTTTGTTTGAATTAAATTATTTTCTAGAATTTGGGGTTGTATCATGTAATTATTTTACCTCTTAAAAACGAGAAATATGTAAGGGAGTAACAAGACTTTCAGACCACCTGTTATGATGTTTGTACAATTAGATATGATCATATCTGTTTTGAGCTGGAATTGAACTTCAGATTTTTTTAGACTGATTTTAGATGACCTCAGAGAAGGAATAAAAAGTGTTAGGAAAACTAGGTAACAATCTACCTGAATTATCTTCAATTTTATTGAAAAATATCATATTTCCCTATGTTGTTCGGTTGCGTTTAATCCTTGTCCGACTAACACGCACGGTATCGACAGTCTGTGCAAATTAGTTCATTAACGCCGTCTAGTGAGAGTTACTTTATGTTAAATAGGTTATCCCCCTTTTTATTTTATTTTTTTCGATCAATTTATGAGTGTCAGTCCATTTCTTATAAAAGTTTGTTTTTACTCTTTTTATTTTATTTTCGTCTTACGGTTCGTGAGGGTTAATTTCTTCGCCGTATTCTTTTTTTATTTTTATTTTTTATTAATTTGTGTCGTTTCTATTTTTTTATTTTTTATAAATCATTTATTTATTTTGTCGGTATTTGTCGCAATGTTTCGGTGGTGTGAGTGTGTGTGTGGGGGTGGCAGTTCTGAAAGCTTCATTGGCGAAAGAAAATAACATAACGGGTACGGGGAGGGAGGAAGCACACGCGTCCTCAGGTCAAGGTTCAGGACTGTAAAATACAACAGACACCAGGGGCAGGGGAGGGAGCGGGTAGATCAAGTGGGGGAATGGCAGCGTCTCAAACGTTTTGATAAATAAATATGAAAAGAAAGAGAATCAAAAAATTTTAATCAAATCAAACAAAATACAATTACAAATTCAGACAAAAATAGTTTCTTGTTTTTTTCTTCACGTTAATTTAAAGCTTACATTTACATGTTTTCGGTTCATTAGCTTCTTCGGCTCTTTTATAATTGATCGGGGGAAAAAACATGTTTATCAATAAATTCACTACGAGTATTATTATGTTTCATACTTTATTCTTTTTTTTGTAAACAAACGGCGAGGGAATAAGAATTAGTCTTGATGATTTCTTGTAAATCTAGTCAAAAAAATTTTTTTCCTTTCTTTCTTTTTTTTTTTTCAATATTTTATTCCTAATTTCAATTTTGTTTTACTCCTGTTGCATTTGTTGAATAATAAATGAAATTGTTCATTACAGAGAATTTTATGAAAAGATTTATTATATTGGGAGTTTAGTTTACTTTGTTTTGTGAAGGTGATATAATCTATATATCTCTTTGTCCAAAAAGACATAAACAGTTTTTCTATGGTTCCTTCAGACAAAAGAATAAACATTATTTACAAAGCAGTCAGCAGACTAATTGGATAGTATTTGATGTTTTCGTTTAGTACGCTTTATATATATATATATATATATATATATATATATATATATATATATATATACGTGTGTGTGTGTGTGTGTGTGTGTGTGTTGTATATATAATATATATATATATATATATATGTCTGTTTATAATATATATATTGGTTGGGCTAAGCTACGCTAATTTGTTTAAAAATACACGTTTAATGGTGTAACGGTTAAGGAGTTAGAAACCCTTTTGAAGATAAAACTTATAAACTCAGCAGTAATTCCCCAGTAATATATATATATATATATATATATATATATATATATATATATATATATGCATGACGTAGTTTCGTTTACAGACAGACAAAGTATCTACTTTAAAATAATATATATACATACATATAATATATGCACATATATATATATATATATATATATTCAGGATTATATATATATATATATATATATATATATATATTATATATATATATATATATATATATATATATATATATATATATATATATGTGTGTGTAAACAACTTTTAGCTATTTTCAGCCGACAGTATATTTGGGAGAATTTTAGTCAGACCTAATTTTTTTTAAGGTTAATTCATTTATGGTTAATTAGGCGGGATTTAACTACTTAAATGTAAGGCTAAACAAATCGAGAAAAATCAATCTCTGAATATATATTTTGACCTATTAGGTCTCTTCAGCAGAGCTATAGATACGAGGACCGCCCAGCGTGTGACTCGAACCCTTTGTGCCGAAACGGCACGCCGGGCTTCCTACCATCACGCCAAACAGGAAACCGCAATTTGTCTCGCTTTGTTTAGGTATTAGTAGCATTTATATTCCACTTTGGCGTGATGGTAAGATGTTTATCATTAATTGACCCAGGAAGGTCCTCCACCCAGCATCCAGCATCGAGGACGCTTTGCAGAGTTTGTCAATGTAGGTCCTTGGTGGGCGGCCCACATTAGCATGCCCATGTGTTGGATCCACAGGAGAACGTCGTTTATGAGGTCGTCCTTGCTTCTCCAGCAGTGTCTAGCATGCCTTATCCGTCTCACTCGGATGGTTTGTGAGATGGGGGACAGGTGGCCATACAGCTGTTTCCTTGTGGTGTGTTGTTTCCATGATTTGTTCAAGACCGCACGCAGCAATCTTGTGCAGCTCCCATCTAGCTTATTCTTAAGGCGCCTTGTTGGGGTTCAAGTGGTGCAGCCGTACTGCAGCACTGACATAACCACAGCCTGGAAAAATTGTCGCTTTAACTTGTCGGATTTCCATATGACTGATAATTTGTTTGTGGCCGACCATATTGAGCTACTTGCACCTAATTCATAACATTCTATTTTTCTTATGTAAAAAAATGTAACTAAAAAACGTTTTTGTTGGGTGGGGTGGGTTGGTACTGATTAATGGCATTTCAGTTTATTTCAATGGGGAAAATTGATTCCATATACGATGAAATTGCGTTTCGAGCTAAACGAATTAAACTCGTAAATCAAGGTATCACTGTATTCTTAATTATACCTTTTTAAAAATAAGTCAAATTTAAATGCAATTTGTTATATCTCTAAACAAGTTATTCACCTTTAGAAAAGAATTTAGAAAAGGGATCATGTTTAAACAGCGCAAGTTTGTGAAATTCCTCTGGTTATCGTTATTACGTGTCACTTCTTTAAATTGAGGCGTAATGGAATTTGTTGGGTGTTTGCCATATGGGTTACAGGGTTGGGACCATCATTTAGGAGCAAGGGCTTGAGGGGACCATCCGATTGAGCGAGAGGGACATCTTCGACCACCTGCCTAAGGGGAGTGTCGCATATCATGGACTGCTCAGCCACCAGGATTCCGTCGTAAGCATCCGGTCAACAGGTAGACCCTATTGGGGGGGGGGAAGGGGTCACACCCCTTCGCAGAGGTGCAATCAGTATATTCTACGGTCTCAACCAACTGGCGAACAGAATTTGGTGGGGCTTGGCATCCCTTACATAACAAACAGAAACCAATCGTTTTCGTCTATCGTCTAGGATATTAAACATCTATTAGGTTGGAAAACATATGAATATTAGATTTTTTTGCGTAGACAGTTGTTGCTACTTTTTTTTTTTTTGTCAGTCTTTTGAAATTTATAAAAAAAAACGTAAACCAATACATGTTGAACAGTTTTATTTTCATGACATATTCAAAGCGGTTAAGTTAATCATATGTTGTTATTCTTCTCAATTTGTCACTAAATACTTTTTTCTTTTACTTTCTTTAGTTTTTTTTCTTTGTTTTTGTTTATTTGTTTTATTTTTTATTTTTTATTTTTTATTTTTGTATCAAGTTGGTTGCTAGTCAATATTGCTCTGATTTTTGCAATAAAAAGAGAAAGCCATATAAAGAAAAATAGTAGATGTGTAAATTACCGCCAAATCTTCCAATGTTTTTGGATATTCTCGACTACAAAACAAAAAACCGAATGAAAGAATCATAGTATATAAAAGTGTACAAAAATTGGATTGATTCTCTAAGTAAAAAAAATTAACTACAAATATGTAGGCGATTAAAATAAAATTAAAATAAATAAATAAATAAAATAAACTCCCATGAGCTTTCACCCGAAGAACCTTCCGCGCATGTGCGAGAAAAAGGACCCACTTCCTACCCCCAAGTATCTACCATTTGAGTTTAGGCCTTAACCGAGCTGGGTTTCTCGTACTAGACAGGGAGATATTTCCTTGTTACAGGTGACTATGACCGGGAATAAAGCCCAAGTCATAAAACCACCTTTGTCTCTTTCTTTTTCGTTCTTTGAATTCCTTCCTTTTCAGCGCGACCACCAAATAAGATGGGGTTAAAACGCGAAAACCCTAAGAACACGCAACAAGAGTATCCAGCTATATTTAAACCTTAAAACACCCAAACTTCTTACCACCCCATAAATAATGTAAAGAAATATATAAATGAGAAGAAAAAGGTAAGACATAATAAAAAAAAAACGTAGCTTTGACATATAAAAATAAATGATTTAACTTTTTTCTATTGTAAAAATTACAAAATTGTTTCCATGTGTAACAATTTTGAAATAGAACCATGTAATCAATGATAATATAGATTGGAACATAATGGGGCCAGTATCGAATCATTTTACTTTTTTTTCTAAGATTCACTGAAATTAAACGTAAGTCTTGTAGTCAAGCGAGACCAAAGTGTCCGAACTTACCTGATGCAAAGCGTCCTCGATGCTTGATTTTTACCGTCGCAGTTGCCATTTGCAGCTCCGTCACCGCGCATGCGCGTGACAAGCCGTTTTAGAACCATCAGTCATTTGCATTCTGTTCTCATTCCACTAACCATGACTGGGCACAAGTATTACGCTGTGTTAATAATTATTGTTCGAAGAGAAAATTCCCGAGTTCGACAAGAAATACACGAAAAAGGCCGGAGGGCACATCGGCCGAAATGTTATACAAATAACAATAAAGATGAGGACATTAGTCCGAATAATCCGAATAATACAAATTCTATTGGCGTAATAAATTTGGAAACTCAAATGTTTAATGAATTTATTAACAGAAGCGTATCTGAAGGTGTACGTCCACATTTAGCTCACAACACAAAGCAAAAAATCAACCGAGTGAGAACTTTGTAACTCAGAAAATGCGTAAGTTGGGTCACTCGTAAGTCAAGGTACCTCAGTAGAGTGGATCTGAAAACAGTCAATTCATTCCATCTTTTTTTTCCGTTCGATTTTTGTAAAACATTATTCAGAGCCGGATTAATACTTTGCCGTCCCCCAGGCTACAGGTATTATGCCCCTCCCCCCCCAGTGCTATTTTGAAAAGGGGAAAAATTAAAAAATGATGAAAGCTCTCTTTGCGTGGCTAACCACAACGAAAATCAAATATTTCCTTTGCGTAAATTTATGGAAATTTATTTTTTCAAAAATATAATCAAATTGTAAGTTGTTGCAAACATCTTCTTCATCTGGCATCGTATTAGTTACCATTACCCCCCCCCCACACACACACACACTCACCTCGCCCCCAAAAAATCCATTTTGCTATTTTCGACTGTAGGAAAATTAAATTGCTAATTTTAACTTGTTTTTGATTTCTTTTAAATTCTATTTCAATCATATTTCTTAAGCATATTTTCGAATATGATTATCTAAATCACCTCAGCTCTCTCTTCCACACACACACACACACACACACACACGCACGCACACACACACACACACACACAAATATATATATATATATATATATATATATATATATATATATATTATACACTAATATACCTTGACTTACGAGTACCCAAACTTACGAGTTTTCCGTGTTACGAGCTGTCATTCGGTCGATTATTTTTTTCGGGGTACGAGCAAGTTGGACGTGGGTGGCGACCCATGATGCTTAAGGATGGAACCCAGGTGGCCGAGCAGTCCAGGACATGCAACACTCTTCCTTACTTAGGAATAACTGGCGGTCGGAGAGGCCTCCTCCGATCAATCGACTGGTTAGGTCAAGCCCTAGCATCTATATGATTGTTCCTACCCTATTGCCCTCATGGCAATCCCCAACCCTTTTTATCATATATGTGCTAGAAAGCGGTGGTTCAGGGTCTTATTGTCCTGGGTATGGCGTTAAACTCTATCTGATGGTGGGGTTCCAGTTCTGAAGGTTTGGGGAATATGGAGCACTTCTTCCTTACCATTGCTCCCTGGTCCACACAGTCCCGGAGTAGTAGTACTTGTTAGGGTCCCATCTATGGTTTAAATAGAAAAATGTGTTTATAAAAAAATCGAGTATCCATTAAGAATAAATTTATTTCAAAACTTTGTCGGCGTTAAATGACCCACGGAGTTTGATATGCCGAAAACAACCCAAACTTAAAAGAAACGTAACAAAATATAATGTTATTTTAGGTGTGGGTGGGCTGTCCATCCTCCTAACATGACCAAGCCAGCGAAGGCGCCTTTATATATATATATATATATATATATATATATATATATATATATATATGGTATCTAGACTTACGAGGTTGATTCGTTCCGCTCATAACTTAATTACCTCGTATATCAAATCAATTTTCCACATTCAAATAAACAGAAATGCGATTAATCCAAGGCTTCCAAACCATCTTAATTCTTTGTTAGGCCTTTTTTAAATAAGAAAAATAGCACTGTATTGTATAAAATATGATAGAGTAGAAAATAGATAGGGATGTGCTGTAATATGATTCACGTAATAAATTTTATTACTTAAATGTTTTCAATGAACTTATTAACATATATATATATATATCTTATTATAATGGAGATTGTGGGTTTGTCTATCTGTAACCGAAACTATATTACTATCCAAGTCACAATTCCTTTAGTTATTTACATCATATTCTCTATGATTTTATTTTTATTTAAACCTCAATTATTAATAAAATTGTTTTACATTACTTACACTGTTGACCATATCTCCATACTGATAACAGGCAATTGTATTTATATATACAACAAAATAGAGGTTTACAGTATGAATAGGAAGGCTAATTTGCATATTGATCTTAAAAAATTGATTTTAATAAATATATGCTTAATATTATTGATTTCTAATTGTTTGGTTTTATCTTATTGAATATGAGCAAAGATCTCTTCAATTAATCTTAAAAGAAATCCCTTAACAAGAAGAAATAACTGTAATATTATTCTTTATTTCCTATTTTAACTAAACAGTTTAAATTAGGAAAATTTACCAATGAAAGAGGGGAGTAACGGAAAATGATGGAAGTGTTAGTTTCAAAGTTGTTCTATTTTTCAATCATACCCCCTCTGTTCAAAATCTTTTTATCAAATATAACGTGTGACAACTCGGAAAACTTGTAAGTTGAGGCATTCCTAATTCTAGATACGACTATATAAAGAATAGTTATTTGAAGCTATAGTTGTTTAAAAATCATTATCGTTAGTTACTTAGAACTTCGAACCAAACCCTTTATTTAATCCATTGGTGTTGATTGTTCCCATTTCGTTAACCATGTTCAGGTACAAATGTTAAGCTATGTTAAGTATTTTATGTTATTTTCGACCGTAGTCAGGATTGAACGTGCAAACTACACATGATTAACTCAACCCTTACATCCGTTGTTCCATGTGTCCAATGAAGTTCCGTGAAGCCTCCTGATCACGATATGAAGGCAAACAAGATCGACTTGAAGGTTTCGGAGTTCGTCTAGAAGGTTTCGGAGTTCGTCTAAAAGGTTTCCGAGTTTGTCTAGAAGGTTTCAGAGTTCGACGAGAAGGTTTCCGAGTTTGTCTAGAAGGTTTCGGAGTTCATCTAGAAGGTTTCCGAGTTTGTCTAGAAGGTTCGGAGTTCATCTAGAAGGTTTCCGAGTTTGTCTAGAAGGTTTCGGAGTTTCTAGAAGGTTTCGGAGTTTGTCTAGAAGGCTTCGGAGTTCGTCTAGAAGGTTTCGGAGTTCGTCTAGAAGGTTTCAGAGTTCGACGAGAAGGTTTCGGAGTTTATCTAGAAGGTTTCGGAGTTTGTCTAGAAGGTTTCCGAGTTTGTCTATAAGGTTTCCGAGTTCGTCTAGAAGGTTTCCGAGTTCGTCTATAAGGTTTCAGGGTTCGATTAGAAGGTTTCAGAGTTCGACGAGAAGGTTTCAGAGTTCGACAAGAAACACCTGAAGAAGGCCGGAGAGTACATCGGCCGAAAAGTTGTGTATTAAAGATGAGGAGAATAATCCAAAAATATAATATATACAAATTGTCAAGCCTCATCTAAAATATTCAGACGAATAAAAATGTCTGACGACGGTATTAAATAACCAAAGGAGTGTTGACATGCGATAAAACCAATATAACAGTCGACGTTCCTTATTAAGTCAGATTTTGTTTTTGTTTGATTCCTTTGAAAAAGTGTATTTCTTTATTCCATTAAAAAAATAAATTCAAATAACAAAAAACAACATATTTAAAATTTTCGTATTTATCGATTTTTTTACACTTCTTTTATGCGTTTTTTTTTACACCAAATCTATAAAATTGCTTTTTTCTTCTTGTTACCGAATTTTTATATTTGTTTTTATCTATATTCTTTTTATTTCAGTTTCCGCCTTTTCTAACTTAATTATTTCCGGAGGATTTCGTTCATTCTCGTTTTTCTCCCCAACATCCTCCTTTCTGTTTTTTTCTTCTTTTCTCTTTCATTTCCCCATTATTTTCTTTCGATTTCAAATCATTTACACCATTTTTTTATTTATTGACTCATCTCGGTTTATATCAGATTTTGGTTATTTGAATATGTAATTGGCTTCATTTCAATATCTCTGAATATTTTCCATACGGTTGCGTTTTTACAAATTGTCTTTATTGTATGTACTAGCAAAATAAAAAAACACCCTCCAGGCGATGTAAAAATAGATTTTTGAAACATATTGCCTGAGGGGTGGGAGTTAAAAATTCAATGTCAGCGTCTTTGTACCCTAAGTAAGTAAAATCATCAAATTCATTAAAGGATTAAAAAATAAAACAATTTGAAATGTAAACTGGGCCGGGTTAGCTCAGTCGGCTAGAAACCACAAAGTTCGTAGTTCGATACCGGTCCTCGCCAACTCAGCGTATGAGTAGCACAGGGATCTTTAGGCCGCCCCGTCGACTTTACCTTTTTTTTTATATATATAGATATATAATACCAGTCATGTATTTATTAAAACTTGTTTAAAAAAACAATGAGGACTGTCTAATGTTGCTGTTCAAATTTTTATTCCATGTTATGACGATTTTGGGTAATGTGACGTAAGCAGTGACGTAATTTTTGTTACAGACAAACACCGGAAGCGAATCTCCATTATCAATAGATTCATGCACCCCTGCTTTGATTGGTTTATGTTGGAGCAACGGTTATTAGACTAGTCATATAAGACGATGAGGCACCTCATGTGGTGTTGTAGGGATTACATCCATTACTTGCAACGGCAACCTTGGCGGCTGGGACAGCAAAATACACCGACTGAACCTCTGCTGAGGTTTCCAACCGTCCCCAATGTAGTCAACTCTTAGCCACTAATGGCGAACCGTGATGATTAACAATGGGATCCTAGTGCAGTCCATTACACGTAACACTGCTCTCTGTCAATTAGTTAGACTAGACTATCCGTCGGAAAGGCTCCCCTCCTCTCAATCAGCTGGTCAGGTCAAGCCCTAGCATTTAATATGATAGTCCTGACCGTATTGCTCTTATGGAAAACCCGAACCCCTTTTTATACTATGTGCTAGAATGTGATGGCTTAGGGCCTTAGTGTCATGTCTGTGGCGTTAAACTGTGTCTAGTGATGAAGTTCCTATATTGGAAGTATCTGAAGTGGAAGACAGGCCAATTTTTGATTAACTGCAAATCACGGCTAATTAGAACCAATTAAATTGGATTTTTTATTCAAACATAACACAATCCTAAAACTAAGGTAAAATTTAGTATAACTTTCTGGTTATCAGATTTAGCCTAATAATAATAATAATAATAATAATAATAATAATAATATATATATATATATATATATATATATATATATATATATATATATATATATATATATATATATATATATACTAGTTATATCGACAAAAACACGCGTATATATATACATATATATATGTGTATTTATTTCGATATATATATATATGTATGTGTGTGTGTGTGTGTGTGTCTTTGAATATGTTCAACCTGCATTTGTAATTATTGTAAAAGAAACCTTTTTAACGCCTGACGCTAACCAGATTTCACGCGAACCCTTTAACTGTTGTTTGTTTATTGAAGCGGTTCTGACTGTTATACAATAAGCAGGACATTTTTACTATTATTGATGGTTACAGTCATCTCATATATATACATATAATGTGTGTGCGCGCGCACGTGCGCGTGTGTGTGTGTGTGTGTGTGCGTGCGTGTTTCAGTGTGTGTGTGTGCCTGTGTGTGTGTGTGTCTTTCAGTGTTGTTATTACATCTGGTATCTTAATTATTCATAATTCTCTTAAGGTAAACGCCTTTTGGCTGATTCTAACCTGATCTGCTGACAAGATGACATTACAAGATGAATATTGTTCTTCTGATTTTTACAAAGCATTCAACATACTGGAACGTCAGAAAATACAAAAACTAAAAAAACAAACAAACAAAAAAAAACAATAACACAACAAACACTCAAACAAAAAAGACACGATATGCAAGAGAGGTTCGAAGGTACGCAAGAGAATTATTCCTGAATGTTTTTGTGTAAGTCCTCCTCCCACAAAGAAAGAAAATAACAAAAAGAAAAAAGAAAAAAAAAGACACAAAAAAAACTCAAGTCTGCTTTTAGAGTCGAGCAGATTGTCGGTTTTGTCATTTTTGTCTGTGATTAATTCATCACCAAGGAGACAGAAAAATATAATTATCATAAAGAATTTGTACTAGTATCCTCATCTTTGATCTTTTTACGCATATATGCATTGTCCGCGCGTGCACACACACACGCGCGCGCGCGCACACACACACACACACACATATATATATATATATATATATATATATATATGAGAAGTAAACAAACAAATGATGTGTTTTGATATGGATTTTTTTTAGGCGACAATTTTTGGGAGAATATGTGCTTAATTGAAGTCGTACCTAATTTTTGAAAATTAATTAATTAATGAATTAGGCGGGCATACCTATTCAAATGTAAGGCTAAACAAATCGAGAAAAATCAATCTCTGATTTACATTTAAATAGGTATACCTGCCTAATTCATTAATTATTAATTGATTAATTTTCAAAAATTAGGCACGACTTCAATTAAGCACATATTCTCCCAAATATATATATATATATATTAATAATTAATAATAATTAATAAGTCATCCACAGACACGTGTTTCGGCATATCATGCCTCCTCAGTGTGGCTAGACACAACTATCCTTGGGTAGGGTTCGAACTCAGACTGACCGTATGGTAGTCCGATATCTTATCCCCTCGCCCACTGACAGCTGATGCGGGACTGGTGTTTTTAAACTATTAAATACATAGAAAGTGTATGTATCATTCGGTCACTGAGAGATCAAATTTCCGGAGAAATGATCATTGCTTATTTGCTTAGTAGTGAGAGTTAATTTAAATTACCAATTAGAGAGCTCATTACCAAATTTATGGGAGCATATATATTAATAATTAATAATAATTAATAAGTCATCCACAGACACGTGTTTCGGCATATCATGCCTCCTCAGTGTGGCTAGACACAACTATCCTTGGGTAGGGTTCGAACTCAGACTGACCGTATGGTAGTCCGATGATCTTAATACTCTGTAGAACTCTTTAGAGGGGACGTTAATTGAACTTATGCTTAGCGTAAGGAATTACTGGCCTGTTGTTTACAGACTTAAGTTCTCTGGTCATTGTAAACAAACATCTACGGAAGTATGTATCAGTTAATTGTTCGCCTTTTACTGACAGTTACCGACAGCTGAGACGGAAAGGAGACGGACTGATAAAAATTCAGTTGGGTTTCGTTCCCGACTAGAAGTAGCCGTTATGTATAGCTACAATGATGAGACGTAAACATCGAAACGCTGTGTATGTGGATGACTTGGATAACTATATATATATATATATATATATATATATATATATATTAGGAGCCACAAGTTTCTTTGTTCGATACCTGCTTACGCCAACTCATCGTATGAGTAACACAATTTGGATATGTGTGGTAAATGAGAAAATGTATGGGAAGTGGAACGCCCCTTCTCAGTCGCAAATTTAATATCCTTTTTCCATGGTTATATATATAAACGTGTGTGTATGTGTGTTTATACATACATGTATAGGTATTTATATATATATATATATATATATATATATATATATATATATATATAGTAAATGAAGAAAAAACTCTAAACTTGCTTCATTACAATAATTTATTTCAACCGTATTAATACGGCATCTTCAGGTAATCACAAGAACATGACTCTGTTCTTGTGATTACCTGAAGATGCCCTATTAATACGGTTAATTATACGGTAATGAAGCAAGTTTAGAGTTTTTTCTTCATTTACTAAATATCTTGCTCTGTCCTTTAACTCACTGGTATTAGGCACATTGAGCTCTCCTTATGGTCTACCTGCATCAGCTTGGTTAGACCACACATGGAAAGATCCTAACTACGAAATATTATATATATATATATATATATATATATATATATATATATATATATAATTTGTAGCAAAGTCACAATTTAAAGCGGTGTAAAGCTAATTTGAATTCACAGTTCTCATTCTCCCAGACTAGTTGCCGAACCAAATCTAAAGAAGCAAGTCTCTCCTACTATTTACACATAACTAATAGAGAAGATGTAGATTAATGTCTTTTCCAAGGGCGTTAGCACGTTGCTAAATTCAAACAGCCCCGTTCTGGAAATGAACTCAGGTCGCTGTTTTCGTTATTATAGAAAGAATGACATCACATATAACGATATAGTAAGACATTTTAATTTAAAAGTTTACGATATTTTTTACGAATAATATATTAAAGAGTCGATTTGTTCAATTGACATTTCAAATAAAAAAGTATACAAAAATTAAATGAAGTACTTTAATTAAAATTGTTTAAAATTCTTAATTTGTTTTTGTAACTGTAAAATTCAATAAATAATTTAAAAAATAACATTAATTAAACTTGTAGCCGATCGAATATCAAATTATTCTAATAAAAAAAATTGAAACAATACATTAAAAAAAATTTGAATGTGTTTAGAAGTTGAATATCCAATTACAGTACAGTAAATGTAAAAAAAAAATCGAAACTTATTTTATTAAAGATAATTTTTAATTTATTTAAAAGGTAAATAAAAATGACTCGATATATTCTCTGTGTGTATTTAGCTAGAAATGACTAACAATGGCCGAAGCAGAATTCTAATGTTATTTTATCGTAAATTTAATTTTAAGTATCTTCTAAAATATCGATCAAGTATTCATAATTTTCAACACAAAAAAGGAAGATATGGTGATAGCGAATGTGTATATATATTTACTTTGTCGTTATTTGTTTTATTTTCGTAGTTTCCCACGGACATACATACACCCGCCCATACGTACACACAACTGCTCTTTATATATGTATCGATTAAAATTACTAAAATTACAAACTATGATACCATTGCATGGATATATAAGTGACACTATGCATAGATTTTCTGGTACAGAGAATCAATACTGTACGATTTTTAATATACGCGAGTTATTCAATAAATAAGTAGCACTGTTAACTAAATTCAAGTGTCGTCTGGTTATTAATTTTAAGGAATATTTTGTTAGCTTTTGATTTCTAGCTTCGTTTATTTATCTATTTATTTGTGTTAAGTTTTTAAGGGCCATTGCTTGTCCTTATAGCAGAGGCGCTTATCTGGTGGAATCCTTGATAAAGAGCTTGTCGACAATGTGAATCCTTTGGTTACTAAAGTGTCCTTAGTTACTGGTAATCGTATAAGTCCTTCGTGAGTATTTGTAAAGATCCCGGCAATCCTATGTGCGTCCTCAAAGAGGGTAATTTGAATTATGACTAATATTGGGGGTTTAAGTATCTTATCAGGCCACTAGTACTGCCAGTGATTGGTTAGAAGAGCCAATCACGTGATCTTGGCCAGTCTATAAGTATAGGCGGGGAACTAGCACACACCTTATATACCAAAAACCACAACAATTTGATTTTTTGAAAGTCACTCAGCTTGTCCTTTCTACAACAACGAAAAAAAAAACAATAAAAAAAACACTACGTATCCAGTACAATCTACAGAATGAGGAGCGCACAAAGTAGTTTTTTATTAACGAGAAGAGAGAACCTTTGGTTTGAATTCAGAGATCTCCTTCTCTTAAACCATTTAGCATACCTAGGTTGAAGAGCCCCGTCTTTCCTACTATTTACCCATAGCTGGAGGGAGATTGGTCAGATTCGTATCGTTCCCAAGGGTATGAGCTCTATGTGGAAGGCGAACAGCATTGTCTAAATTTTGAACTCGTCACGCCGTGTCAATTTCTGATAATGATAACCATTACACAACGCAACTCCAACAGACAATGAGGAATATTTATGGAATGCTAATTAGAATGCTTCATGCCTTCCTAAGTAAAAGCATCGATATCTTCGTGAACGGCTCTTACAACGGGAACCCAACGAACTCATGGATCGTCTAGTTATTAAATTTAACAAGTATTCTCTTTCAACTTTTGACCTTCAGCTCCTTGGTTCAGTTTGTTTCGTTTTCTTCGTTTAATGGCATATCAACCTGTATGGGTTATTCAATGCAAACGCCATACTTTTAGAAGAACAGTAATGGTACTTTGTAATAGTTGAATTCATTGTTACATATACAACGTTTTGGCCAGTTCGACACATGGCATAACAGATATAAGGGTTGAGTTCATACAGTTCTAAGTGACAATAATCTGTAGGTTGCAGGTTCAATCCTGACTACGGCTGATAATAACTAGAATACTTAACACAGCTTAACACTTATACCCGGTCATGATTATTGAACTACGCCAGTTGATTGAATAAAGTGTTCGATTCGAAGTTCTGTGAAGGCTATTGTTTAAAACATGAAGTTTCCCGAGTTCGTCAAGGAAGTTCACAGAGAAAAGTCTTAAGTTTGACTTGTATATATTTTTGGTCTATCGAAAGTGCTCATTACATTAATTTATAACGAGAGTGTAATATAACCAGTAATATTAGTTAGTCTCGGCTTTGATTATACTATATAAATGCTTTTTTATATTAATTTGATTTCTTACATTTTTCAATATTCCTAAACATTTTCTATTAGAAATGTCACATTGTCACAATAATCATCAAAGCCGAGACTAACTAATATTACTGGTTATATTACACTCTCACTCTGAATTAATTGGACAATATGACCTTTAGGCACCCCTTCTGCGATCTCGACTCACAAGGACACTTTTCTCATTTACACCGTCAAAATCCGGTTGTTTGTTAGGGGTTAGGGTTAGGAGTTAGGGTTAGGGGTTAGTTTTATAATTAGAAAAAAAACCCTTTAAAAATCGTCTGTTAACAATTAACCGGATTTTAACGGTGTAAATGGAAAAAAATGTCCCACGAATCGAGATCGCAAAAGGGGTGCCTAAAGGCCATATGTTCCAATTAATGTAACGAGCACTTTCGATGGACCAAAAATAAAACAAAGTCAAGGATGCCTAGTTCGACAAGAAACACCTGAAGGCAGGGAGGCACATCGTCCGAAACGTTGTGTACATAAGAATAAAGATGAGGACAACAGTCATAAAAATACAAATAATACAAATTATCAAGTCCCATCTAAAAATTTCTGACAAACAGTGATGGTACGATTTAACCCATAGCTGGAAAGATGAGGCGAATTCATATCTTTCTCGAGCGTATTATTACGAAAGTGAAAGGATTAGAGCGACTATTTTTAACTTGCTTACTACGATGGCGCGTCCAGCACATTAGCCACTACGTCACGGGACCCCATCACTTTTGCTCCTTGTATATTTGTTTTATTGCATCTCGCCCAGCCCGTCACAATGATAAACAACACTTAGCCCCTTTCTAAATATAACCAGCAATACAATCGTAAACTGCTGTCATAACGAAGACCCAACCTGTCCACAAGTCTTCTCGAGGAAACTAAAACCTTTCCCTTGACAGTCCGTTGTTCTTATCTTGGATCCATTCCGACGATTTCTGACCTTCGGAAAGGATTTAGCCGAACAAGATTCAGAGATTTATATACAAATAAATAACAAGGAAGAAGGTTCCAAAAACTGCAGAGGTTTTGCTTGTATATCATCGAGAAGGGGAGGTGGATGGGGGTAAAAATGGAACTACGGTTAAATTGATCTTCCAAGGCAACGAATCTGAAATGGATACTGAAGCAGAAACGAAACCCAATACCAGAGGAGGATGAAGCGGCGATTAACTGGAGTTCAGGACTTATTTAGAACGCGCTTAAAGATTGGTTCTTAAATCATAAGTAAACGTTTGCCTCTATAGAAAGCGACGCGCGTGCGCACTCAAGTCGATTTATATTAAGAAGAGCAACCCCGCCCCCCCCAAAAAAAAAAAAAAACGAAGACCAAGTGTTTTTGTTTGCTGTTTGACCGGTAATATCCATCCCGCAAGCTAAGACGATAATAATAATAATAATAATAATAATATAATAATAATAATAATAATAATAATACGAAAGCAAACTGATACAAGTTTATTTTACATAAACCAACAAAACAACACTCCGCCATTGCCAATATTAAAAAAATAGGAAGCCAGTAAACGACGATCTCATACGATAAAAAGATTAAGATATATCAGTGGGAAAAGCATAACGATTTATACTATATATATATATATATATATATATATATATATATATATATATATATACCAACCCCTCCACACGAGCAGGATGTGAATTTATTAGGTGAAGTTTAACAGATTTAAATTTAGAGAGTTCCTTCTCATAGACCGGTTGCCTAACAAAGGAAAGAGCCCCGTCTGCCCTGCTATTTGCCCATAGCTGGAAGGAGAGTAGGATCCATACCTTTCCCAAGGGTATTAGCGTTAAGTGAAAATGCAATTTCCACGTCCAGGTTTTGAACTCGAGGCAACGAGTCCATTTCCGATGACTTTAACCATTACACCACACGCTCCCATATACATATACGATTGCGTAATGATTACCCTTGTTCGAAATAGAATCGGAAATTTTTAACCTGCCGTACTTGGGAAAGTTATGAAAGGTTCTTTCTTGCAGCTGAATGGACGAAGCTCTAGTCATTAGGTTAGTTTTTTATTATTCGCTGTATGCCTACAGTATCGTCTCTAAATATAAAAACAGCCCTTTTTGTAAAATTGTTATATCCTTTTAAAGCACAGATACCATTATCTTATTATTTCTAGTGGAACATTGTTCATTTAAAATGGATACAATTAGATGGTGTAAGTGTTGTGGTGCTAATATTTTTAGAAATATATGAATCCAATTATTCTCCCTCCAGCTATCGGTAAATAATAGGACAGACTTGGTTCTTGGCTCTGTAACATTGGTATATTAACCGATAATGGAGAAGGAAAACTCAAATCAACTGTACAACGTTTAAGAGGGTGATTGTGAGGTAATGGTTATCGTCGTAGGAAATTGAATCAGCGACCAGAGTTCAAATCCTGGACGAGGTTGTTTGCATTTCACATAGTGCTAATACTCTTGTAAAAGGTATGAACAACTATTTTCCCTCCAGCTATGAGTAAATAGCCGGACAGGTCTTTGTCCCATGCTTACCATGGCTTTTTGCATTTATTTGAGCCGAACACAGGATACATTCCCTCCGATATCTACCACAGGCAATCAGAGGGACATTATTACCGAGTAGTTAAAATGGATCATGCTTCTTTTCTCTTACCCGCACTCCTTCATACACACCCACACACACATGTATATAAACACCCACCCGCACTCTCTCTCTCTCTCTATATATATATATATATATTATATAATCAAGGTGTGTCATAAAATTATCGAGGCTGAAGCTGTATTTACCAAGATAGAAATGAACAATGAATGGAACGTCATTTTTTTTTTCAGAATACAGGGTATGTTTTAATAATGGCATGGTAACCAGCACAGGAGAAGGAAAACTCGGAATTAAAACCTGTTACACTCCGTGTTAAATATTCACCTTATGGCACATCCTACTTTTGCAGAAGGGTTTGGTAAATAAAAGCTAGCCTCGCATATCTATTACTACTAAATCCAATACTTGCAACCTTGTATCACATCCAACCCATGGCAAACGGGTTGGTTAAAAAAATGTGTCCTATCATAGTGTAATTGTATGCAAGATCGTCTCACAAATCCATAACTACTGAATCGCAAAGTGCCCCGTACTTGCGACCTTGTGTCACATCCACCCCGTGTCACGCAGTATCGACTGAACTCTAAAAAGAGAAAGTAGGCTGAACAGAACAGATCTTCAGACAGATAATTAGTAAGAAGAATCCTAAATCTCGCTCGCTATCGGCCTAAAAAAAAAGAGTCTTCCATTGCTTCTTCAGACAATTACTTTGAAAGATGACATTCCGAAGAAAGTTGTAGCAATTATAGAGCTGATATATAAAAACTCTAAGTGTCGGTTTAAGACTTAAGATAAGAGCGGGTTGTTCGGATTCCTAATTTCCATCAGACAACTACGTATTCCCCTCCATGTCTTCTTCGTAATTGCTATTGACTGGTTGAAGCACGGGACTCAGGAAAAGAAAATCAAGTGGATAGATCCTTTTGGGTGTGGGTTTTACTGGTGATATATTTCCCATGACAATTAACACCCAAGACGTTCAGTTGCTTGTAGATAGTATCAGTAGGTAAGTAAGAACTATCATTAGCCTACTTTGGTTATCTACCGTTGATTGTCCGAGTAATTCTGAAGAAAATCGCTTGGAGGCACTACAAGTAGTTGACATTGGGACAAGGAAATAGTTCGTTTCCCCACTCTCTCTTTTTTCTCTCATAATGAAAGAAGAGGCGAAATTCGTCCGTCCGTATATGCATCCCTCTTGGACTGGGGTCTTTGTCCCATGCTTACCATGGCCTCTTGCATTTATTTGAGCCGAACACAGCATACATTCCATCCGATATCTACCACAGGCAACCAGAGGGACATTATTACCGAGTAGTTAAAATGGATCATGCTTGTTTTCTCTTTCCCACACTCCTTCATACACACCCACACACACACACATATAAACACCCACCCTCACACACACACACATACACACACACACACATATATATATATATATATATATATATATATATATATATATATATAACAACGTGTGTCATAAAATTTTCGAGATTGAAGCTGTATTTATCAAGATAGAAATGAGCAATGAACGGAACCTTTTTTTTTTTCAGAATACAAGGTATGTCAAAAAGTACAAAAAATGTCGATACTTTTTTAATACACCATGAGTATTAGTGCTATGTGAAATACAAACAGCCTCGTCCATGATTTGAACTCGTATTACCGTGTCATTTTCCTTGGACAATAACGATTACATCAGGCGCCCCTTGCACACACACACACACACATATATTATATTTTATATATATATATATATATATATGTGTGTGTGTGTGTGTGTGTGTGTGTGTGTGTGTGTGTAACTTCGGCGGCTGACTTGAAATTGAATTACAAAGAGTCGTCGTCGTCGGGTCGGCCTAAAGTCGGTATCAGCCAATCAGCGAGGGAGTCTATCCCCTTTTCACTTGCGCTAGACCAAGGAGATAATTTTAGCGTCTGAGGTGGGGCGCCACACCTACCATCAGCTCCTCACTTTACCGCACAGATCCCTGTGCTACTCATACGCTGAGTTGGCGAGGACCGGTATCGAACTAGGAACCGTGTGGTTTCTAGCCGAACGCTCTACCGACTGAGCTAACCCGGCCCAGAGCACATAATTGACAACCCTATACGTATTTAGGCAACATTATACTTTTATACGTTTTAGCTCAGTCGGTAGAGCATTCGCCTAGGATTCGTAAGATTCTGGCTTCCATACCGGACGCCGCCAACTCAGCGCATGAGTAGCACAGCTTGGGCAATTTGATCTGTGCGATAAAGCATCTGGGAACTGATTGTACGTGAGACGCTTGACATCATTAAAACAATCACTAAGTACTCATTAATATAAACTGATATAATTAGTTAACATACAAATTCCATAAATACACACATATATAATAAATAAATAAATAAATATATAAATAAATAAAAGGAATGAAATTGAAATTGATTGAACAACGGATATCACGGCTCTTCCACGTGACGTTATAACAACCCACCCGACGCGTGTTTATAACGTCCAAAACAAAAAACACACAAGATCGCGTCCATTTCAAAAACAGTCTCTGCAGATGAAGTTTCTTCGAAATTGATAAGACACTGCACATAATTTTTTATACGCATTGTAATTGCCTTCATAGTATTAATAGATAATAATAAACTGATATATATTTTTGTAGGATATTGTCCAAGACAATATTTCACAATGAACACACTAATATAAATCAAACCCGAATTAATAATAATTTTGCCAATAAACTTGTCGACTAACAAATAAAACTATATTTATATTCCATCCACATAAATAACAATAACACTATCAATAACAGAATTAATCTATATTATAGGTATCAAATGCACAATAACTAGAAATCAGACCAACTAACATCTTACACAAACACATAAAACCCATTGAACAACCAAAATGAATATAATCTAACACGTACAACACTAAATTTAAGACACCAAACAGTTGAAAATGGATAGATACACAGATTGATGGATATAAATAAGGCTTTTATACATAGATGCAGATTTGTTTAATAAATTAGTAAACTCATCCTTTTTTTCAAAACAAAAAAGTCAATATCCTTCTAAATCAAAGTTATAAGGATTTTATTTTGCTAGTGCAATACCATAGAATAGTTAGTCTACTGTTGGTTTGAATAAGAGCAGCTAACTAAGTACAACTAAAGCAGTGTCTAAGACAGTTGGTATATATAGAAATCAAGAATGATCCATTCATGAATTTGGGTGATTTGGGTGATTCCATTCCTTGAGTTCTGATTGGCTGCTTGATTTGAATGATATTGTGTAGTTTTATAAATACCCTGTCATTCTGCAGTAGACTTTGTGACTATTCGGGTTTGTATTGGGTTACAACCGTTTGTTGCCATGTCTTCCCAATTCGATGTTAATTGGAACTTTTATTATTCTTCAGTTAAGCAAGGCACGGAGAGGGATGAGGCAGAGAGGAGACTAGCCTCGACAGAAAAGAGGGCCAGAAAGAGAGAGAAAAGTCAGCAGCCCCAGAAAGCATCACATTTTGTGTGCATTCAGTGCACCAAAGACTGTCACTCAATAATTGGCCTTCAGAGTCATTTGCGCAGATGCAGATAGAATTTTTATTTTTATTTTGGACACTATGCCATCGTCCTTAGTGGACGGAAAGGATCCAATAAATACCATAGAATAGAAGTATGTACTACCGATTAACACAGTGTCGGTTTAGCTCAGTCGGTAGAACACTTGACTAAGAATCGCTACGTTCCTGGTTCAATACCGACCCCTGTCAACTCAGCGTATAAGTAGCACAGATATCTGTGCGGTAAAGTGAGGATCTGATGATAGTTGTGGCGCTCTCAGACGTAAAAACAATCTCTTTGGTCTAGTGAAAAGGGGATTGACTCCCTCACCGTCTGGCTGATAACGGCATTAGCCACCCCGACGACATTATTTTTATTTATCACAGCATTGCATTGCATTAGTACATATATGTATAAAGTAAAGTTGTCGGGGTGGCTAATGAAAACCATGACCAAGGAGATTGTTTTTTGCGTCTGAGGTGGAGCGCCACAGCTACCATGAACTCCCTAGTTTAGCGCACAGATCCATGTGCTACTCATACGCTGAGTTGGCGAGGGCCGGTATCGAACCAGGATCCTTGTGGTTCCTAGTCGGACACTCTAGCGAGCCTACCAAAATTGAAAACTCAAACGTACGTATAAATATTTGCGTATATATATATATATTTTTACATATACGGAGTATAATGAATAAAGGGATACCTTAGTTCAGATATAAATTTATTTCGGCATATTTTGCTTCTTTTAGTCCGATTTTTAATAATTTGGAGATTTCATATCAGGTCTTATGGCTATTTGTGTCTGTACTAACTTATTTATTTATTTTTACACACACACACACACACACACACACATATATATATATATATATATATGTATGTGTGTGTGTGTGTGTGTGTATGTGTGTGCAGAGACAAATGGAAGTAAATCCGACGGTATGTAATATAGGGAAACATTTTCCTTTTCTTTATAACAAAAGCCCTGAAGAAGATCTACTAAACAGAGTGAAACACTGCAGCGTTGGCTGAATAAATGTCACTCATTTTGTTTGAACCTGTGTTTTTTTTTAATTTTTCACTATATTACATACATACATATATATATAAAATCAGAGATTAAATATTATGGTGTTAATATTCCGCAACTGCAGTTTCATGCATATTATGCAATCTTGTCTGAAGATTGCATAATAGGCATGAACCTGCAGTTATAGAATATTAATACCATAATATTTAATCTCTGATTTTATATCACCTTCATATGCTAATACTTTTCTCATTCCTCCTCCATTATATTATATATATATATATATATGTGTGTGTGTGTGTGTGTGTGTGTGTGTGTGTGTAATACCTTATATTCCTATCTGGAGAGTTTGATAATAAGTAATATACCATAAAATAGATGTTGATTGTATAATGTTCCACAGGAAAAAAAATATAAAAGTTTGGTATGTTTGATTTAGAAATAAATTAACTTTTTCCCCCAAAGTTAGTCGGGTTATTCATATACAGGGAAGATAGCGTAGACAGACATTTTTTTTTAATTTTTTCTTTTTTTTCTTTTTTTTTCTCTTTGTCTTTTTGTTGGAAAAAGATTTGCGTAAAAAATATGCTGGAAACGATACACTAAAAATAATTAGATATATTCATCTGTCCAGAAAAACAAAACGAATTACATTATGTTGCAAGGAAAAAATGTTTGTTACTGAGAATATGGTCATCTGAGATACACATGTTTATTTTCATGGGTCAACAACAACAACAACAAAAAAAAAAGAAAAAGGAAAAGAAAACATGTCAAAGTGTGAGTTAGCTGTTTACTCATAACGGAATCATAAACAAGCGTTTGAAAACGTCATTATTTGTGAGAAGATATCTACAGAGATAGCTAGATAGATAGATGTAAACATACACTAACACACACACACACACACACACACACACACACACACACACACATATATATATATATATATATATATATATATATATAGATAGAGAGAGAGAGAGAGAGAGAGAGAAGAGAGAGAGAGAGAGAGAGAGAGAGAGTGTGTGATAGATAGATAGATAAATAAATAAAATGAATAAAGTTTTTATCATGATTTACGTAACAGAAGATATATAAAGAAATTGAGTAAGATTCTTATTGAGATAGAAACGGATAAGGATTTGATAGATAAATAGATTGATACAAAGTGACTTGGATCATATATATATATATATATATATATATATATATATATATATATATATATATATATATGTGTGTGTGTGTGTGTGTGTGTGTGTGTGTGTGTGTGCAAACAAACTCCAAAACACTCTCTCTATTTACTAGGAAACACTTCTAACCCTGTTTCGATCTAGGGTTCATACACACCTCCCCTTTCTTTCCCCTTTTTTTTTATTTGTCCCCCTTTGGCTCACCCGCATTCGTTCTTATGAATTTCTTATACAATCTGACTTTTATTTGTCGCCCGTGTATATACTTGAAAAGTACCGGTCGAAAAGGCCTTCGTGTATCCCCCTTTATTTTATATTTTATTCCATAATAAAATATTACCTCCCTAATTACATATGATTCCTCCACTTTTGGTGTTATATACGTTCTCCTGTACCAATATATATATATATATATATATATATATATATATATATAAAGAGAGAGAGAGAGAGAAAGAGAGAAAGAGAGCGGAGAGAGATAAAGAGAGATCCAGCCAGACAGACAGACAGAGACAGAGATGAAAGAGTGTGAAAGACAGAGCACCTTATATCTTACCGATTGCGTGGAAGCGCGTGGTGTAATGGTTAAAGTCATGTGAAATGGGACTCATCGTCACGAGTTCAAATCCTGGACGCGGTAACTGCATTTTCACTTAGCGCTAATACTCTTGGGAAAAGTATGAATCCAATTCTCCCTATGGGTAAATAGTACCCGGGATATTTAACCTTGGTTAGGCAACCGGTTAAGGAGAAGGAAAACTCTGAATTCAAAGCTGTTGAACTCCGCTTAAGAAATTGACCTTGTGTCACATCCTGCTCATGCGGAGGGGTTGGTATATATATATATATATATATATATATATATATATATATATATATTATCGATTGATTGGCTGGTTGTTTGCTTGTACGGCTTATCAACCCTTTTCGGGTCGTTTAATACTGAATCAAGTCATTTTTCAAGAATAAAATACTCACGTTGTTTGTAGTACCTGCTTTTGGATAAGTAGTCACCTATTTAAGTACTGAACATGCTCATCACTGCTTAACTTCTTATATCTACGGGAAACCGGTGCTTTCGACGTGACCTAACCGTATTAGATAGATATATAGAAATGAACGAGCATAGCTCGCTAGACAGATAGATAGAGAGATAGATAGAAAATATATGCTCAGTACCGAAAAGTATAGAGATGATTTAATTTAATCACCTGCATAAATATATAATTATAATTGAGTAACATATTCATATATATTTAAGAACTTGCAAGTTTTAGACCGGTATCTTACTAACTTAAGAGATATTTACTCAGACAGATCGATAGAAAACTTAAAAGTTCTGGTACATTGAGAAAACTGCCCGAGAGAGAGAAAGAAAGATAGAGCGATATATATATATATATATATATATATATATATATATATATATATATATATAGATAGATAGATAGATAGTGAGAGAGAGAGAGAGAAAGTGAGTGAGAGAGAACTATAGAGAGAAAGAGAGAGAGAGAGAGAAAGAGAGATTGCTCATTCCTCAGACCTGTTTACAACTGAAGCATTTTCATTGATATAATAAAGGAGACACGTGATATACTTTGGCTATGACCAGTTATATTGCTGCATTTCTCAACGAGTTAGCTGTTCAGAGACTGAAGGTATTTTGGTTGTGAATGGGAGGAGAGAGAGAGAGAAGATGTAGAGAGAGAGAAAGAGAGAAAGAGAAAGAGAGAGGGGGAACGAGAGAGGGAGAGAAAAGAGTGAGATAAAAAAAATTGAAAACGTTAATTGAATTTTTGCACTAACCAGGATTTTGAAATCGATCAGTTTGGTTGTAATGTAGAAACGAAGCCCCCAACGTATTACATATATGATCGATGAGGGAAAATTGCATCATCGACAAGAGTGTCGACTAACTCCATTGATGTGCATCGTTCCAGATTAAATCGAATTTTCAGTTGACTCGCTTATCACCGTCATCCGATTGTAGAGGAGGGACAAACAATGTGAGCACCGGTTTTGGAGAACTTAATATTTTATCGCAACGACTAATTCCCAAGGTTTTAATTTACATTCTAATGAGAATTTTCCACTGCTATGAAATTTAACAAAGACTAAACTTAGTCGTTACTTTCTAGACGTCAGCTTAAGTCTGGCCCAAGGATACAATGAAATTTTCTTCATTTTTCGGAATGTGGACAGGTCGAGAAGTCGGAATAGTCAGCCCGTGTGTAGGCACTGTTAAAATGCTATCCTCTTAACTATAATCATATCACTGATAAAATAAATAGAAACCTACAAAAGATAGGTATTAAAACGGTTACTCACTCAAGGAAAACAATCAAAAACATTTTACAGAATAAGAATAATTATAAACACACACACTCCGAAGCAGGGTTCTACACAATAGATATCTTAAATTGTAACAAAAAATATGTAGGAGACACTTCTAGATCTTTATCTAAACGGGTCTCTGAACATAGATATCATATTAAACGAGGTTTTCTAAACAACGCCATAGCTAAACATATTTTAGACAATAACCATACCTTTGATTTTAAAGGTGCCAAAATATTAACTCACATACACAATAGAACACTACGTAGAATTATGGAATCTTACATTATTCTCACACATCAAACCATCCCCCAAAGTCAAGGCTTTTTTATTATATCCCCTTATTTAGCGACACTTGTACTCAGAAATCATAAAATCCCTTTCACATAACAATTTCTGACATATACTTCCTAACAAATTTAAATTTCACATTATCCCAATAAACCCTTACACCATTCATATTTTTTACATTAAAAAAAATAGTTGAAAAAATATTTCTTTTCTGAAAAATCCGTTACATGGGGGGGGGGGGGTATCAGATCATTTTCCTTTTTTTTTTGTTGTGGTTGGTGTGGTCGTTGTGATAGCTACGTATTGTATTTGTTCTTTGTTCTACGGCTAATATTGGGGACTAGGTTTTTGAAGACTATAGGCGGGTGGCAGGAACCTATGTTTATGTATTTTAATTTTTCATTTGGTTTGTGGTATGGTTTGTGTGTACGCTTTTTTATGATTTTTAGGCCCATATTGTGCATGTGTGTTATTAAGTTTTTCCTCAGTTTATCTAGGGTATGTCCGTTGTATTTTCGGGATAGGCACAAACCATCGTCTATGTAGATCCCGAACTGGTGTTCTAGGAAATATATATATATATATATATATATATATATATATATATATATATATATATGGTAGCAATCGCACCTAAAATGTGTTGTACCCTCTAAGAGATTAATCAATATATATATATATATATATATATATATATATATATATATAATATATATGATCAGTGGCGAAAACGCTGGGTTGAAAGCAACTGTAACTTGAATGTAATTGTACTCTATAACAAAGCGTAATCGAGCATTTTATTTTCAATTCTCCAATGCTACAGTGAATTTTGATTTTAATTCAGTTATACACCCACACACACACACACACACACACACACACACACACACACATAATAACTAGGCAAAAAATAGAGCACCAACTATCTCTACGCACACGCGCACACCCTTCATATGTTTTACGTATACATACATACACAAATACACTCACAGATGCTCACACACACGTATATATATATATATATATATATATATATATATATATATATATATATATATATATATGTATGTGTGTGTGTGTGTGTGTGTGTGTGTGTGTGTGTGTGTGTATTTGGCACAAAGTTATTTTCTAAGTAGTTTTTTGAAGACCCCGAAACATTTCCTCTTTATAATTTTCAAGAGGAGACGTACACCAGTCGTCATCATGGGAATTAACTAGATACACCAAATTAAAAACACTTTCAAACGAATGAAACTCGCACCAAATAAACAATCACTACAACCAATTATATCCCTGAGGTCAACCAAGGACATGGTTGAAAGCGCTTGGATAAGAAATATGGGACATTTTTTTACCATCTTGATCCTGGTGTACGGAAAACAACAAGATGTTTTGAACGTCTAAACTCGAAAATTATAAAGAAGAAATTTTCCATTTTCAAATCTTGCGTAAACAATATATATATATATATATATATATATATATATAAGTAACAATAGATTATTTTTGGTTGGTACGATTATCGTGATCTTTTCTTTTTTTCCAAAAATATTTTCTCCCCGGGTAATGTTTGGTAGTATATTTTTACAATCAAACTATTTGCTGGGTCTTTTCTCCCGCGAAGATTTACCAACAAATTTGGTATATTATATATATATATATATATATATATATAAAGCAATCTACAGACGCGCGTTTTGGGGTTTACCCTCATCAGTGCAGCTATACTTATTTTTCAGCAGCTACCCTGGTCGGGTTCGAGACCCGAACGAACTTTCGCTCGTCAAGTCTCTTACCGATGGGTCCACAAGCAGCTGCCAAGAATAGAAGGCAGAATAATCGCTATATTTCCTAAACCAGAAATAATATATATATATATATACGTGTGTGTGTGTATGTGTGTGTGTGTGTGTGTGTGTGTGTGTGTCCTAAAAGGGAATAGCTTAGTGTGTAAGGGTGAAATGGTTGGTCTTTCTTTATATTGAGTGACTGCTTAAATTCTTTTGTGTTTCAAGCTACTGTTGTTGCATTTTGTGTGTTGGAAAGAGACTGTATCTTTTTGCTCGCAGATGTGAATGCTTTTATTTTTCCTACGTATAATCGTTTAGAATATCCTTGGTTAGAAATCAGCCACTGGAGGATTAGTTATCTCGGAGAAAATCTGCGTTAAGGAGTTTAAAAAAAGAGGATTATGTGACAATAAAGGAAGATTGGTCGATGGTCGTGATGTAGGTGATGATGGTGAGGAATCATTGGGTGTTGGGGGGTAATTTGGAAAAGAGAAGAATAAAGCAGCAAAAGAATTATGAGAATTTCCAGCGGATGAGAACGCACACACACACACACACACACACACATATATATATATATATATATATATATATATATATATTATTTCTAAAGTTAACCGGTGTGATAAAACCTAGATAACTCAAAATAAAAAAAATTCAAACTGATATCTGGTGAAAGAAATTAAAAATGTATGGACCAACACACCCGTATTTTCTGAAAATAAACATCAGTATCGTATGTAGTGACCATGAATAAAAAACCTTGAAGAAGTTTTCTAAGTTATATATGTAAAAAGTGCTCAATACGCCTAGTAGGGCTTAATTATGGGGCCGGGTTAGCTCAGTCGGTAGAGCGTTCGGCTAGAAACCACAAGGTTCCTAGTTCGATACCGACCCTCGCCAACTCAGCGTATGAGTAGCACAGGGATCTGTGCTGTAAAGTAAGGAGCTGATGGCACTCCACCCCAGGCGCAAAAACAATCTCCTTGGTCTAGCGTTAGTGAAAAGGGATAGATTCCTTCGCTGACTGGCTGATACCGACTTTAGGCCGCCCCGACGATTTACTACTTATAAGGACCTAAATGAGTTAGACACTATCTACCTAGGTTTCACTCGAATGGTTATTTAGGAGAGTTCTGGCTAAAGGAGGTTGTTACAGACGTCTTTTATCATGGGAGTGATTATCCGAGTGGTAAAAATTAGCATAAAAAACTTGAAATTTTAAAATTCGTAAAAATTTGAGTTATAACTATTTTTATTGGCTAAGAAGCCATGCTTTTTGAAATTCTACATGCGTTTAGGATTTCAGTTATTTGGTTTAATAATCCCTTTGTTTTTTGTAGTTAGCTATGGCGAGTTTTTCCTGCGTGCAAAGTAGGCAAAACTTGTCTCCTGATTTGTATTTACGAATTTCTTTATGATTTCCCATTTTAGGATGGGGTTTATGCCTAGTTTTTTCTTTTATTTCCCACACATGATTAGATAAACTAGTATTATGTCTACATTTTTCGTTTTCGAAACTACTCTTGTGGTTATAGTCTCTAATTTTAAAGGCTTCTTGTGTGGATCCCAAGTATACTTTTTATTACTATTATTAATATTTTTTATTGGCATGTACTTCGACTTTATATACTACGTACTCTTATTGAGATTTTGCTATGTACTTATATATATATACAAGGTGTGTCATAAAAGTATTGAGATTGAAGGTTTATTTACCAAGATAGAAATGAACAATGAATGGAACGTCAATTTCTTTCAGAATACAAGGTGTGTCATTTAATTGCCGACTTGAAGCTGTATTTACCAAGATAGAAGTGAACATTGAATGGAACATCATTTTATTTAGAATGCAGGGTATGTCAAAAAGTACAAAAAATCTCGATACTTTTTGACACACATTATATATATATATATATATATATATATATATATATGGGAATGAACTAAAATAAAGAAAATAAAGGAAAGTGGAAAATAAGGAAAATTATAGAGCTCACCATTCTGTAATAATGATCTCGAAAACTTTCAAGTGAGGCATTTAAGAAAAATTTTGTAGTCATTATCTACTACCCTTTGGAAGAATGACGGAATCAGATCAATGGTTCTCAATTTTTTTCAAGCTACCACCCCGTTGGTGTTCCCTCATGCATACATGCGAACACACAATGAAAATGGAAAAACCCGGGAAAAAATTGGAAATTTTAAACGGGAAATTGGAGGCCTTACAAGATTGAAATTAACATTCAGTGGGTACAAATCTGAGGTGATTTTTCAGCTGACTCTGCTCTCTTGCCTGGCTGGACGGCATGTGGTTACTGGTGCGCCACTGTACGCACTAAGCATAGGCATTAGGTTAACGTTCAGAATTTTGACTCTAATTTCAGACTACGTAATAGAATGATTTCCTAACCAAAAGTAAAGGACACAGTCAGGTGTAGGTATATTATAGGAGGATACTTGAATTACACACATCAGAAACAGAAAGATGATGGTGAGGAAGAGCTCTCAAAGATGTTTTGACAAACGAGAAGAAAACCCCTTTGGTTTAAATTTCGTTTTTGTTCTCCTAGACCGGTTTACCATTCCAATATTAAAAACCCAATCTTCCTTTCTATTTGCTCAGAGCTGGATTCATACCTTGCTCAGTGGTCTAAGCGCTCTGAAAACTATTTGCCGTGTCTATTCCCCAACGATTTACAACAAACCCCTCCTCTATAAAGATATACATATTTAACAAACCCAAAGAACAGGTTTGAATTTAGAGTTATTCCTCTTGCCATACCAATGTTAAAGAGTTCAGTTTTCCCTACTATTTACACATAACTGGAGGGAGAATAGTTGGATTCGTACCTTTCCCAATGTAAATGTGAAATGCAAACAGTCCCGTGCAGGATTTGAACTCGTCTCGCCGTGCCCATTTCCTACGGCGGTAACCATTGCATCACACTTCTCCGTATAAGCATTAGATTGAAAAAAAATAATCAAAGATTTGAATATGTTAAAGATCAAAGAGAGCAGAATGGAAGAAAACCAGCCGTGTAAACGTTCATTGAACGTATTATTTATCATCGGTGTTGAAGCGGATACCATATATTGTTTAAGCTGTTTGAAAAAGTGGAAACGAGGCTGTGATAGTTGCGTATTTTGCTGTGATTAACGATTTAGTAGAAACACATAAAGAAGGGTAGGGTTAGAATAAAGAGGAAGAAGAAATTGTCCAAAAACAAATTGCAACAGAAATAAAAAAAGACAAAAAGGGAAAATAAAGAAGAGATTAAAAAAAGACTAAGTTGAAGAACTTAGAAACGAAGGTTGGCACAACAATCTCTTCCCATTAAGTATAGCGCCATTTTGGCCTGGTGCCAGGTCTACCTAAGTAGAGTAAATATCTACCATAGAGAAGAAAACAAAATGAAGGATTAGTAAAAGTAGAAAAAAAAATTGAATGGTGAGGGGAAAATGGTAGAAAGGAATCAATGGAACAATAGAAAGAATTGACAAGAGGAAAAATCATCGGAAGAAAAAACAAAGAAAAGTGAGGTTGGTGGGAATGAGAAAAAAAATCGAAGGAAAAGGGAAAAGAAGAATTTAAAAAATAAAAGAGAATGGAAGAAAGAAAAAAAATTAACGGGAAAAAAGAAAGACTCGAAGGGAAAATGAAAGAAAGAAAGAAAATATAAACAGTAAAAAAAAAGGAAATTAAAGGGAAAAGAAAAGAAAGAAAGAAGGAAATATAAACCAGCAAAAAAAAAAAAAAGACTTGAAGGGAAAAGGAAAGAAAGAAAGAAAATATCTATCATTAAAAAACGAAAGACTCGAAGAGAAAAACAAGAAAAATATTTAACAGGAAAAAGAAAGACCCGAAGAGAAAAAAAGAAGAAAGAAAGAAAGAAAGAAATAAAGAAAGAAAGAAAGAACGGAAGGAATGGTTGGCAGGAAAAACTATTGAAGTGAAAAGAAAGAAAGAATAAAAGTAAGGATTAATGGGGGTGGGAGAAAGAATCGATGAGACAAGGAAAGAAACAATTGAGGGTAAACGTATTGAATTGAGAAAGAAAGAAGAATAAAGAAAGAAATAAAAATGACTGAATTCATGGGGAAGAAATATGAAAGAATCAACAAAGGAAAGCAGAAAGCATTAGGAAAAAGAAAGAAGCAGGACAAATGAAGTAACGCGGAAAACGAAAGAAAGAAATAAAGAAAGAATTGACGGGTCAAAAAAATTATTTGGACGGAAAATATAAAAGAAAGTCGAGGGAAAAAAGAAAGAAAATATCAGCTAGACAAAAGAAAGAAAGAAAGATTTGTCGAGAAAAAGAAATAATTGAGGTAAAAAGAAAGAAATAATAATGCAACAAAAGAAAGAAAGAAAGAAAGAATCAACGTGTGGTAAGAAAGAAAGAATCATCAGAAAAATATAAAGAGCAGTATGGCAAAAACAAAGAATATCATGGGAAGTATGAGATAATAGTAAAGAGAAAGAAAGAAAGAAAGAAATAGTGTGATAAAAGAAGAAATATGATGATAATACAAAATAGGAAAAAAGAAGGAAAATGAAGATAAGAAAGAAAGAAAGAAAAAAAGAAAGAACTGGCGTGGCAAAAAAAGAAAACATTTTTTGGTGATAATAAAAAGAGAAAGAAAGAAAGAAAATGAAGATATGAATGATAGAAAGACAGAAAGAAAGAAAGAAAGAAAGAAAGAAAGAACTTAAGTAAGAAAGAACTAGAGTAAAATAGACGTAAAAATCATTTAAAGATAGTAAGGAGAACAAAAGAAAGAAGGAAGGAAATAGATTGAAGAAAAATAATGAGAAATAAGACAAAAGAATAAAGAAAGTGAGAATAAAGAAAGAAACAGTAAAAAAAGTGAGTATTGTGCAGAAAGAAAGGGCGGGAAAAAGAAGAACGACGCGGGAAAAATGACGACATCTATGAAACAAACGACGAAGAACAGCGTGGGAAAAATAAATTTGAGGAAACAAATCAAAAACCGCATAACATACAAACAGAAAAAAAGTTTTTAAAAATCCAGAAGAAGTAAATAAAAATGTGAAAATGAAAATAAGAAACATACACAAGAAGACCGAATTACACAAAAGAAATTCATATAAAAGCAAGAATAGAACGTTTTATGTTTGAAATAAAAGGCAGATAAAATGGGTGAAAGTGCCAGTTGGAATATCAAAAATGCTTAGAATATTTTTAAAACGTATGAAAAAAAAGAAGAAGAGAATTGAATGTTTAGTTTTGTTTATTTGTTTACCGAAGCGCATGGTGAAATAGTTATCACTCTTAGAAAATAGACTCCACGTCCAAAGTTCCGTTCCTGGATGAGGCTGTTTGCCTTTCACATAATGCTAAAAAAGAAGAAGAGAATTGAATGGCTTAGTTTCGTTTATTTTTTAACGAAGCGCATGGTGAAATAGTTATCGCTCTTAGGAAATAGACTCCACGACCAAAGTTCAGTTCCCGGATGAGGCTGTTTGCCTTTCACATAATGCTAAAGGTATGCATCCAAATATTCTCCTTCCAGTATAAATAGTATTGCAGACTGGGGTCTTTAATCATTATTAGGTTGGTTGATTAGTTGTTTGTTTCATTGCATGTCATCCCTTTTTGGTTCATTAGATGCCGAATGAAGTTATTTTAATTGAGGTTGCTTATTACGACACCCAACTATTTAACAGAATAATCGCTGTAAAACTACTAGCGGTAACCGGTGTTTTTGTTGTGTCTTAATCATAAGCACCAGTCTAGGAGAAGGAAAGCTGAATTCAAACTCTGATTCAGAAATTGACCTCGTGTCACATCCTACGGTTGGTAAATATATTCATTAGTTTAAATACATATCAACTCCTATTGGGTTATTTAATGTCGTAATTTGATTAATTTGTAAATGTGTGATTGTAAACGTAACTATGATTTTAATGTTCCATTGCATTTTCTTTAAATGGCTCTCTTTCATTTTTCTATAATCTTTTGTTTGCACAGTTATATTATATTAAATCATTTTTATCTGACACAAATAATTTTTACACAGTTATATGATATCAGGTATTCCTATCTAATTCAATTAATTATCACACAGTTATATGATATCAAGTATTGCTATCAAATACAGATAATCTGAAAGCAGTTGTATGATTTCAAATATTCCTATCTAATAGAAATACTATATGTACAATTATTTGATTTAAAGTACAAGGGTAATCTTAAAGGTATGCTATTTGTTGTGATGTTAGTTCAACAGTAAAAAAAGAAGTCAAGTCGAGGTAGGGTAAAAAGAGACAAGTGTATTTCCAATAAGGTACAAGAACGGCTAGATTGCCGCTAAACAGTAACAGTACGGTAACAGTACGGTAACAATACAACCTTTTCACTCGGTGTCTCACTATTTATAGTGAGAACCGGTGTATATTCTCCACTGTAGGAACGGCCGCTACAACACTATTCTACATATTTAGAGATCACAGAAACGTTTATTGTTTATTGTCAATGATGTTTACCCCATTTTAAAGTTCTTTCAATTTTTCTACTTAATTGCTATTTCGGTCGATGCATTTTTCTAGGGACTGAAGCAGTTATTCTATGCCCATGTCATGCCAAACGAAGCATTAAACCATGTCGTTGCAAACTCTCTATACCACTTACGAACGTTTTCGGTATAGAATAATAAAAAAAATATGTTATGTGAACGTGCGGAGAGTTTTGATTCTGCCACGTAATTTTGTTTTGGTTTAGTTTGTTTGTTTAATGACATATCAACCTTGGTGGATTATTTGATGCCAAAACCATCTTTGTAGAAGAACAGTAGTGATACTGGGTAAGGGAGTTCATGCCTACCCCAAGGGTATAAGTCTGAAAGTGAACGTTATAGCGAGACTGGGGTTCGAACTCACTTACTACCATTTTGCGGTCAAGCATGTTAGCCACTATGCCATGGGGACTCTCCCTCTCTATACAAAAATAGATAGAAATACGAATGATAAAAATAACAGAAAGGGAACAAGCAATATAAGATTTTTTTTAAAGTGTCCAGAAAACAACTTGAAGTGGTTTTAGCACCCTACACAAAAACACAAAAACACAAAATACAACTCTTATAATAATGGAGATTGTGTGTTTGTCTGCCTGTAACCAAAACTATATCACTACTCAAGTTCCAAATCCCTTAGCTATTTACGTCACATTCTCCATGATTTTATTTCAATTTAGACCTCAGTTATTGATAAAATTGTTTTATATTTTTAATAATGTTGGTCTTGTCTACATACTAATAACATGCAATTGTATTTATATATACAATAAAAGCAGTTTACAGTGTGAATGGAAGGCTTATTTGCATATAGATATTAAAAATCCGATTTTCATAGATATGTACTTAGTATTATTAATTTGTAATTGTTTGGTTTTATCTTAATGAATAGGAGGAAAAAAAATCACGGGGATGAATCTTAAAAGAAATCCATTAACATGAAGAAATAACTGTAATTTTATTCTTTACTTCCTCTTTTAACTAAATAGTTAAAGTAGGAAAATTTAGTAAAGAAAGACGAGAGTGATGGAAGATTCAATTTGTTCTATTTTTCGATTTTTATCTGAATCTTTTTATCTGCATTATTTACTTTCATTAGCCTTTCTAATTTTATTACATTAAAACTTAAACCGGGGTGTGCATATATTTACTAGTAAACATAAAGAACAAAGAATCGAAGATAACTCCTGTTGATCTCCGTGTATGCAATCCTAACGTTTCCGACTCTCTCTTACTCTCCACAATGGTCGCAATTTGGGGAATAACGATATATCTTTATACAAGTGTTCGTCGTTTTTTTCTCAAGTCCAGTTGCAGTGTGCAACCCGATAGGAACAACTTAAGAAACAGTATACTACACAAGTATACAAAGTCCAAAAGTGAACATTATAACGCGACTGGAGTTCGAACTCACTTACTACGATGTAAAAGATTCTAGCATGTTACCAACTATGTCGTGGGGACTCCCTCCCTATTACAAGTGATAAAAATAACAGAAAGGGAGCCAGCAATGTGGGATTTGTTTTAAAAAGCGTCCAGAAAATTACATAAAGTGTTTTTAGTACCCCATTCCACAAATAAACACACAAAACAAAAATAAACATAAAGGAAAGAGAAAGAAGGAAGGATGAAGATTGAGATAGCATTTCGAAGGGTTTTATCTAAAAGGCAGATTGTGTCCAACGGCAGCAAAGAAAACATTCACGTCTTCACCCACCCCAACTCATCAAGATATTTAAGGACTGCACTTGGGATTTGGAAGCCTTTCCATCGGTTTTTTGTTTGTGGATATTGTACAAAAAGAAAGAGAAAAAAAGAAATACCAACCATTTGGTCTGTTAGGAACGTGGAGAGCGTAATCCACTCGGTAGCCAATGAGATTTGGAGTGAGCTCTCACCAACACTTGTTATGGCGTCCGGTGTTTCCGGTCTAATTAAAATGTGAAAGGTTGTTCGAGGCCCTCATCGCCTGACACGAGCTCGACCTGAAAAAAATCGAAGAGAGAAACTGAAAAAAAAAAAAAAAAAAAAAGTAAAAAAAAAAAAAAAAGACAAAAATATATTTGCTATGATTGAATAGGAAATTCTAAAATATTAGAAAAAAAAATCTAAAACATTAGATGTCAAAAAAAAAAGGTAGCGGCTGTCTTTGAGGGGCTTTTTTGACGTCAAGAACAGACTTTAATCTTAATGGATTTAACGTTGATGGAATAAAATATTTAGAGATAAAACAATTTAATTTGCTCTGTGAAAAAAACAACTTCAAGATTCAAAAAAATCAAATTCATATAAAGATATTAATGAAGAAAACAAAAGTACTATGCATATTCTACGTAAAATGACGTGAACAAATATATATATATATATATATATATATATATATATATATATATATATATATATAATGATGATTGAAAGTGAAAATTCGAGAAGGGAGGATAATTTATCAATATTTGAAATAATATTTAAATTGAATATGTATTAGGCATGCGTTTCCAATCTTCATCATGATAAAAATATTGTTTATTGACGTCAATTTTTCTTCATCATTCTTCAACATGTTGTCGAATTCATCGAAATTCTTTGTACATTTTGACACACCTTGTATTCTGACAGAACTTGTTTGTACTTTTTGACACACCGTGTATTCTGAAAAAATAATGTTCCATTCATTGTTGATTTATATCTTGGTAAATACAACTTAAAACTCGGCATTTTTATGACACATTTTTATTATGAAAAAAATAACATTACATGCATTGCTCATTTCTATCTTTGCAAATGCAGATTCAATCTCGATCGGAGTTAGTTGTTGTGTCTAGCCACACTGATGAGACGTGAAACGTCAACACACGGTGTCTGTGGATGACTTATTATATGCTCCCGTAACCTGGTAGAGCTCTTTAGGAGCGAATTTAATAAACGTTCACCGCCAGCATAACACAATGATCATCTGTTTACAGATTTGATTGTAAAGTATATACACAGATGTATGTATTTAAAACAGTTAAAACACCGCTCTTTAAACGGTAGCTGGCAATGGCCTAGAATTTAACGGATCGGACTGGCGTAAAATCAGTCGTAGCTATTTGTTTTGTATAGCCACACTCATGAGACGTGAAACGTCAAAACACGGTGTCTGTGGATGACTATATATATATATATATATATATATATATATATATATATATATATATATATATATATATGGGGGGGGGTAAATAATAAGAAAAACAAAATATTCTAAAAGATGAATTTAATAATTGATGGAAAGTTAATCAACGTAAAAACATTTCTTTTTCTTTCATAAAAATCATATATATATATATATATATAATATATATATATATATAGGTGTGTGTGTGTGTATGTGTGTGTGTGTGTGTGTGAGTATTTAGATAGCATTTTTTCTTGTAGGCATATATTTTTAAATAATGTAGCCATTTTTTGTCTGCAGGTTTTGTCCTTTATTTTTTCATATTGCCGGATTATTTTTGTAATATCTGGCGAAAATTGGCTGATGTATATGCCATATGTCATAGACCAAGTACTTTCCGCCCTATCGTGGGCCATCTTCAGGGTATTTTGAAACTGTACAACAATGGGCTATTCCATTTTCTATTTATATAGGTTGTGTTTACTATTGTAGTTGTTATTATTATTATTGTCATTATTATTACTTTTACTATAATTCTATTGTAATTATAGGCATTTTAGAATGTTGGTGCTATTATCAAAGTTTATTTTGTTTAGTTTTGGATTTTTGTGTCTAATATGCAGTGCTTCTAAGATTTTTAGTCGTTGTTTACATGATTGTGTTTCTATAGTGGTAGTGTTATCGTTAAGTATTTTCCGGAATTTATTATTTGGACAAGAGTGTGTTTTTAGATTTTGGGCTATTGAGCTATTTTCTGTAAGGTGCAATTTTCGCCAGATATTACAAAAATAATCCGGCAATAAAAAAAAACAAAGGACAAAACTTGCAGACAAAAAATGGCTATATTACTTAACAATATATATATTATATATATATATATATATATATATGTGTGTGTGTGTGTGTGTGTGTGTGTGTGTGTGTGTGTGTGTGTGTGAACAAATAGTTAAGAAAACAGTTTTCTTAAATCAAAAAGGCACTCAAATACTTGGAGAGAAGAGCAGGAAGAAACAGAATATATAAATATTTAATCAACTATTCATGTAAATCCCGTGACCATAGGTTTCCTGGAATTGTGAAAAATATTTTTCTTATTTGAAACATGCGAGTAGAAGAAACAAAAAGGACGAACAGATACTCAATGATCCTCGCAAAAGGCAAAACATGTTGGTGGAAATAATAATGCTGCCATTTTACGCGGTGTACGAGGAATACTGAGTATCTATTGAGACTGAAATGAGGGAGGCAGGAAAATACTCACAAAACACAGACACAGACACAGACACAGACACACACACACACACACACACACACACACATATATATATATATATATATATATATATATATATATATATATATAATATAATAAAATAAAATAAATATATAAAGGTTTTACATATCTTTTACATATATTTTCTGAGATTTTTTGAATTTTTTTTAGATTTTCCTTGCATTGAAAACATCTTCATCTGATGATTGCATCGCATGAAACAATATGGTCGTGAATGTTCCTTTGTCACCTAATAAATAGATATGTAAAACCTTTATATATTTATTTATTATATTATATAACAGCTCTATTTTATATTGAGCACTCTACCAATAATACTGCCTTTGGTACGCCATTCCAGCAAAACCTGAAACAGTGACCATCTCACACTATTATATATATATATATATATATATATATATATATATATATATATATATATATATATATATATATCTTTCAAAGAAAGTAAAACTTAACAAACCGTGATCCCGTTATATTTTTATTTTCATTTTATAATAAAAATATAACGGGATGACGGTTTGTTAAGTTTTTCATCCAACCCATCTTGTGACTATGTGAATGTGAAACATTGGATAATGACTTGAGACAATGACAAACCATTTGTGAGTTTACAAAGTTTATTCTCTATATTGCTGTTTGGATACGTTTATCATTATTATAATTATAAATTAAATTATTATTAAGACCGACTATTTTTCTCTGTATTATCAATTTATGCTTATTATAAATTATTATAAATTATAAATTATAATATTATTAAGACCGACTATTTTTCTCTGTATCATCAATTTTTGTCTATTATAAATTATTATAAATATAAATTAAATCATTATTAAGACCGACTATTTTTCTCTGTATTATCAATTTTTGCCTATTATAAATGATTATAAATATAAATTAAATTATTATTAAGACCGACTATTTTTCTCTGTATTATCAATTTTTGCCTATTATAAATTATTATAAATATAAATTATATTATTATTAAGACCGACTATTTTTCTCTGTATTATCAATTCTTGCTTAATATAAATTATTATAAATATAAATTATGTGTAAATATTGATAATTATACATTGAGTTCTTTTTAGGGATTTATAAAAATCCTTGTATGAGTATATATGTTTGCACCTACAAGAGAAGACAGTATGTTTGTACAGTGAGATCTGATTATCCCAAATAGAATCATCCATTATTTACCAGTCATTTGGATTCTCCTTGCCAGGTACCCTGAAAGTTGATGAAGGTCAGGTGAAGACACTTGGATACCAGAAAATAATTTTCATTCAACAAATTAACAACCTACTTTACCAGTGCATTTTATTTCGCTTTTTTGAAAGTGTACCTTCAATTTTAAAAAGTATTCTTGAAACATCTTCTAAAACCTTTTCTTCGCAAAAAAAGAAAATTCTTCTGATGATGATCTATGATCAAAATTAGTTGAGAACAATAAAAAAATGAATAGCACAAAAGAAATATTTTTATTTTTCAAATCATTTGTGTAATTCCTTTATATATACATACATACATTCTGCTATATTTTGGGAATCGTATCCCTTCAACTGCTGCTGAATATATATATATATATATATATATATATATTATATATATATATATGTGTGTGTGTGTGTGTGTGTGTGTGTGTGTGTGTGTGTGTATAGATCGATAGTTAGGATATATAAGAAGCAAAGTATTCCAAAATATATATTTTTTGTAAATTGTGAAGTTAACGTTAAAACGTTTTGGTTTATTATAAAGCCTGCATAAGAGCATTAAGACGAGTATAGTGTTGTCGAAACTGGTTTAGAATCCCTTTAAAAATAAAAGATAGAGTTTAGAAAGCATTTGAGAAAATGTTCTTTTTACCGTTAGCAGCGTTCTTTATTTAAAAAAAGGTGATATGATATGATATGAAACGTAACGTACTTTCCACAGACACACACACACACACACACACACATATATATATATATATTATATATATATGTGTGTGTGTGTGGTGTGTGTGTGTGTGTGTGTTCATAGTACCTTCTTCATGTTGGTTGGATCAAAAACGGTATGTCCGAAAATAAGTAATGAATAAAATTGTTTTTGTACGCTCTTTGCATACATAAACAATTTTATTCTTTACTCCTTTTCGGCCATACCGTTTTTGATCCAACCAACATGAAGAAGGTACTGTGAACACACACACACACACACACACACACACACACACACACACACACACACACACACACACACAAACACGCGCGTGCACACACGCACACACATACATACATATATATTTATATATATATATATATATGTATAAGCATATATATATATATATATAAGCATATATATATCTATATATAAGCATAATAATAATATATATATTATATATATATATATATATGTGTGTGTGTGTATTCAGGACACGAATATATATATATATATATATATATTGTGTGTGTGTTGTGTGTGTGTGTGTGTGTTTGTGTGTGTGTGTGTGTGTGTGTGTGTGTGTATGAGTCTGTGTTTTAAGAAAATATAGCTACCATGGAGTAATTAACAGTTTAATGTACTTTTTCTTGACAACAGTCAGCTGAAATGATTTTTGGGGTGAACCTGTATTGTCTCAAAATTTGTTTATGCCAAACGGCTTTTAGCTAATATATAAAATATTGTCATACCAATTCAATTATTTTGTCCTATTTTTTTTCAATTCATCTCATTCTTATTACATTCCTTTGGCTTTTTTCTCATTTGTGTAATTTCTCATCAAAATATTTATTCAACTACAACACGGCGTTTAATGCAACTATTTTACAAGTTCCAGTAACAAAACACTTCAACGTAATAGAAAATCACGTTTAAAGTGTTTTTCTACAGCCAATATCACTTTTTTCCTTGTCGTAATTCCACTTTCATTTTTTAATTTATTTTTATAATATTCTTTTAGCATTTTTCGTGATTAATTTTCTTTTCTCATATCTTCGAATAACAATTTTTTACTTCAACATTTCTTCATCCCAAATCACTTTTTTGAATATATCTTTTTATTCATTTTTTTTTCATTCTTTCATTTTGCAACGACAATATTCCCATCAATAATTTATTCTCGACATTTTCTAAATGAAACATCGTCTTCTACGAGGGGGATTCAAAAATTATCCGTACTCTGGTTTTATGAAAGCTCCCTCTTCATACGTAACGATATTTTGGTCACTTTTAAACTTCTACATCCGCTTATATACACTTCTATTTCGAGGCGCGTGGTCTAATGGTTGGAGTCGTTGGAAATGGACTCGACGACCGAGTTCAATTCCTGGACGAATCTGTTTGCATTTCACATGGCGCTAATACCATTGGAAAGGTATGAATCCAATTCTCCCTCCAGCTATGGGCAAATAGCAGGGCAGACTGGACTTTTTGACCATGGTTAGGTAACCATGTCTAGGAGAAGGAAACTCTGAATTCAAACCCGTTAAACTCCGTTTAAGAAATTAACCTTGTGTCACATCCTGCTCGTGTGGAGGGGGTGGTAAATATATATATATATACACTTCTACGTGTAGTGCACTGTCCTTGTATTGTGCTAAAAGCTCCGAATCCCTATCGGCTGTGGCTTTAGAACACACCCACTGCATTTCTGCAGAGGGGTAAGACTCCCCCAATAGGGCCACCTGTTGGTCGTATGTGGCGACGCGTGATGCTTGAATAGGGAACTCTGTTGGCTTAGTAGTCTGTGGCATATAACACCCCACTTCGACCCTTACTTAAGCTAGACGGGCGGTCACTCCCCCCGATCAATCGGCTGGTTACGTCAAACCCTAGCACCTATATGATTGTCCCAAACTTATTGTCCCTATGGCAAGCCCCAATCGTTTTTTATCATATATATGTGCTAGAAGGCGGTGGCTAAGGGTCTTCATGTCCTGTTAATGACGTAAACTGATGGTGTTCCAGTTTTGAAGTCTGGGGAATGTGGAGCATCCCTTCATCACCATCACATGACCCGGAGTGGAAGTACCTGTTAGGGTCCCATCTATGGGTTGGATAGAAAAAACATGAGATTATAAAAAAAACTGAGTATCCATTAAGAATGAATTTATTCTAAAACTTTATTAAATGACCCACTGAGGTTGATATGCCGTAAAACAAACCAAACCAAACCAAACCAAACCAAACCAAACTAAATCAAACCAAACCAAATGCTCGGATGATTTTAGCCTCTGATATTTCTGCCGACTAGAGTAATTTGGACACTTTCTTTGTGCATACTGCCGTGTTTACATTTTAAATTTTATCTAGCAAAATAGCGTGATTAGGCTCAATTGTAACTGTAAGCACTCAACTGTAAGCATGTATGCGTAGAACGCAATGTGAGAATAATAAAGTTATATTATGGTGAAAGTGCGGATAATTTTCGACTCTCGCTCGCAAGTTAAGTAAAGTATCTTTTCCAGTAACATCCTTGTCAAAGGTTTTCTTTTCTGGCGTTAGTAATATTATTGCCATGCGGAAGTATATATACTATATATGATAGTAAAGCCTAGTCAGAACTTACTTACCTAGTTTCCTCCTACGGATCATCAGGATAATTCTGATTGAAAGGGTTGGTGCAAAAGATATTTCATTGTTAAAAACGGTCACAAGAAAGTATAAAAAATAGCATGAAAAGCATAAAAGAAAAAATACTACATTTTATATGTCAATTGTATATATATATATATATATATATATATATATATATATGTATGAGTAGTGGCTTACCGACGATCGTTGGAGCGCACAGAATCCAGGGTTTAAGACTGTGAAAAAACAAATACAAAGTGCTCAATACAATGTAGAGCAAAATTTATTTAAGAAATGGATATAAAGTAACCTACTCGAGTTTCATCATCTGAATCGTCAGGGTTACATCCGCTGAATTAATCGAGTTTTCGATTAATATCAGTTGATACCACGTATGTCTGTTGAAATGGATCTTATCTGTAACGATAAGATCCATTCCAACAGACATACGTGGTATCAGCTGATATTAATCGAAAACTCGATTAATCAGCGGATGTAACCCTGACGATTCAGATGATGAAACTCGAGTAGGTTACTTTATATCCATTTCTTATATATATATATATATATATATGTGTGTGTGTGTGTGTGTGTGTGTGTTGTGTGTGTGTGTGTGTGTATTATACAAAATTCAAGCTGCCTCTTCTAGGATTTGAACACGTGTCCATTTCCTATGACGATATCACGAACTACTCCTAAATACCATTTGTCAGTATGCTCAAAATTCAATCTCTTAAAAATATTCTCAGAGAATCAGCCACCAAACCGGCGATGTCTGTTCTGGTATTTATTTTGCGTTGGTTAACTGTCTCATCTCTATCATCACATAGCCTAAACATGCTGTTCTTTGTATTATCATTCTTTTCTGCTGAAGTATGCATATAGTTCTTTTTCTTCTCATGTTTGTTTTCTGGATTTTATAAGTCTTGTTTACTTGCTTGTCTTTAAGTTCTTTATGTTGATATTGCTATTAGTGGTTGTTGTAATCAATCTCTCTTTCCTATTTATTGCGCATTAGTTGTATCTTGCCCAGTTTATATAGTGTCCGACTAAATTTAAGTATACATTTTTAGGTTTGGTTTGGTTTGTTTTGTTTTACAGGATATCAACCTCAACAAATTTGTCCTGCTGGTCCATTATTACTGAATCATGAGTTGGATCCTCGCAGGGTGCCCCATTAATATCTCTACGTAAAAAAGACGTTGCGTTGAATCAGCCTGGTGGGACGTAAAAAAAAAGTGCACAAACGCTGTGAACAGAAAAATCAGTGTTTCCAATCTGAAATATTAAATGCCAAAAGAATCCATTTTGCTACGATTCAAATTTTATTTTTTAATTATCTTCATGAATATAAATAAAATCTTCATTTTTTTTACTCAAAAAGCAAGAGCTGGTGAGAGTGAATGTGTATATATAATTATTTTGCTGTTAATTGTTTTATTTTTGTAGTTTCACCCGGACATACATACATACGGTTTTGTATCTGTCTACATTGATCATACACTTGCTATTCTGTTGTGTATTATCTATTTTTGCCTTGATATAATTGGTCCTCATACAATTATTTTGTTCTATTATAAGAAATACAGTGTCGCTTTTGAGATTCCCCTTTCTTAGCCATGTCCATGAATTCCGTAATTGTTGTTATTATTATTATTATTATTATTAGGTTTTCACACCTCCCATAGCCGGAGGTTCACTGGAGGCTGAGTGACAGCAAGTCACCTCAGGTCTCCATGTCTCTTCTGGGTATTCTAGCCGATCTCAACAATGCTGTAGTCTGGATGGTCTTTATTCTTCCTCTGATTTCCAATTCATCCAGACTCTTTTCCAGACTCCTGACGATCATTCCAAGGGCAACAATTATAATTGCAACGACCTTCACCCTCATGTTTCTCTGTTTTCTCAGTTTTCTGGCTACTATTATTATTATTATTATTATTATTATTATTGTTCAGTCCTTTTGAGTTTTTCACATCAGCGTTAGCTGATGGCCTTTTACTGGAGTCTGAGTGACAACAAGTCTCCTCAGTTCTCCAGGACTCTTCTGAGTATTCTGGCAAATTGCAGCAGTGCAGTATTCTGGATGGTCTCGATTCTGCCTCTGATTCCCAAATTTTCCAAACTTTTTTCCAATCTTTTTGGGTCTGTTCCGAGTGCACCAAATTGTTATTATTATTATTATTATTATTATTATTATTATTATTATTATTATTAACTCCGTGTGTCTTCAAAATAGCAGCATTTTTTCTCTTTTTAAGCAAGTCTTCTCAGCCTTCAGCTAGTATTCTAGCCGATATCATCAGTGGTTTACACGTTTACATTCTATAACCAATCTCCAGTTCCTCAATCTCTTTTTCAAGTGTGTTTTGATTCTTTCAAGGGCTCCAACTGTGATTGGTATCACCGTCACCTTCATGTTCCATAAGTCTTTAAGCCTTGGCAAGTCTAACTTCTTTGTCGCCTTTTTCGCCTTTTATTATATTTTCATCTGCGGTCTATTGTTGTTATCGGTGCTGTTGTTGTTTTAGTATTTTCTGTGAATAAGAGTCCTAGAGCAAAGAGTACATAGTCAGTAAAGACCTCTAGACCCTTTCTCGATGGCATAGCTTTTTTCTTCTACTTTTTGTACTTCAGTTTCCATTATATCAACCATCGAACTCTGGTTTTTCTTTTCGTCTCTTGAGGGACCTCTCAACGTGACCCCGATAATCAATGAGCGATATATCCTCTTGAGAAAGGATTTAGTTTTTTTTGTTTTTGCTTTGTCTTTTTGTGATTTTTTTTTTGCCCTTTCATGCTTCCGTATCTCTCCAATGTAGTTCGATTGCTTTTCTAGTTTCTATTTCATCTTGTGTCTCTGCATTATTTATGTGCTATTTGACACGTTCTTTTCTATGGGTTATTGAGTAGCGCGTAAATGTTTGGGGCCATTTTTCAACATCCTAATCCATTTTACCCTCTCCATCAGAACGCAATCTGTACAATCTGATAATACCGTATTAAAACTCCTAATAAAGAAAAGGCTGTTACAACTGAAAAAGGAAGGAATGCAACCATCTCCTCATAAGTTAATAGGATTCCTAAGGCGAAATGGTCGTGGAATTTTACAGGAATCTTATCGATTTTTCAACACTCACAAGATTTTCCTGGATTCAATAATTACAATACTTAGCTTAGGTTGGCACAAGGCAAGAAGTGCAGGGTGCCCAATGAGAACCAAAATCTAAAAAAAAAGGTTAGATGGATTAATTCACAAATCATTTACATCATATGAGATTTCCAAAAGTGAATAAACATATTTACCAACACCTCCAAACGAGCAGGATGTGATATAAAGTCAATTTCTTTAACGGTGCTTAACAGGTTTTAATTCCTAGATTGGTTACCCAGCCACTCTGTCCTGCTATTTACCCATATCTGGGAGAGAATTGGATTCACACCTTTCCCGAGTGTATTATCACCATGTGAAATGCAAATAGCTTCGCCCAGGAATGGAACTCGGACCAACAAGTCTATTTCCTATGACTCTAATCATTATACCATGAGCAGGATGCGATATAAGGTCAATTTCTTTAGCGGAGTTTAACAGGTTTGAATTCAGAATTTTTCTTCTCCAAGACTGATTAGGTTAAAGAGCCGAGTTTCTCCTACTATTTGCCCATAGCTGGAAGGGGAATAGTTTGATTCCTACCTTTTCCAAGGGTATTAGTGCTATGAGAAATGTGAACAGCGACGTACAGGATTTGAAATCATTTCGTTGTGTCCATTTCTTATTGTAACGTTGTGGTATTTTCACAGTACCAAAATGATATAAGTAACGTAGCGGTATATGTTGTATAGCGGGTCTCGTCAACGTGCCTCCAAATTCACGACTCTAAAACGGCGTTCTGCACGTGGCGGTCATCTTGTCGATAAAAAGTACAACGAGAAATATATTGTCACAAGCTGGTTAGCTTTTATTTCCAAGGCTAGTCTCGTGGGCTGTGTCGCAGAGGAGGACAGGCAGAGAGAAAGAGAGAGAGAACACAGCTAGATTACTGTGATCCCATAAGGGACCCAAGGTCAGGTCCGTACCCTTCGACGTCGGGAAGGACAAAGAGGCTGGTATTTTTCTTCGTCGTTCCTCGTCACCACGTGACTTCCGGTTCCGCTCAGCACCTGAAACTTCCGGTTGACACTCAATTCTCCATTCGGGGGTCATGCCCCGGTCAAATCATCGTTCATCCTTTTTTGTGCTCATCACTGTTTTTTAAACCTTTACTATCTCTTATTTCTTCTTCCTCCTTTTCTAGTATAGTAGTTCTCGCTCAGGATAATATCCCCATCTTGTTACATTATGACGATAACAATTAGACAACACACCTAATATCTACCTCTACAATTGAGAGCTCAGTTCTAGGTACCCTGAAAGCAGATATATAAATGTCACTTCCATACCAGAAAATAATTTTCATTCAACAAATAGATAAGATACTTTAACAGTTTATTTTTTGTCGCTTCATTCATAGCATACCAACCATTTTAGCTCCCGCATTTTTGGCTGGAGCAGTAAAATACACTAAAAGCACCTCTGTAGAGGAGTAATAATGGGACCACCCTGGTTCTTGGGTGCTGATCTGTTGTGATCTGTGGTGCTTAAGGACGGAATCTTGATGGCTGTTCATACCGTGACATGCAAAACTCCACTTTGGTCCTTGCTTAGTATAGACGGGACCCCTCCAATCAATCGGATGATCACGTCAAGCCCTAGCACGTATATGATTTTCCAACCCTATTGCCCTGATGGTAAGCCCCAACCCTTTTTATCCTATATGTGCTCGAAGGTTGTGACTGAGGGTTTTAATGTCTTGGGTATGGATTAAACACTATCTGAGGGTGAAGTTCCATTCTGGAGCTCTAGGGTATGTGGAGTTCCCCTTTATCACCATTATTCCCAAGATCATTGTGACCCGATGTAGCAGTACCTGTTAGGATCCCATCTATTTACAAACATTAACAAAAATATCTTTAAAAATGATTTTTTTAAATATTGACTACCCATCAATAATGAATAAAACAAAAACGTCTTCGGCATAAAATAACCCAATTGGTTTAAATGCCGTAAAAAACAATTAACCATTTTAACTCTTATTTTTGTTAATTTCATGGAAGGTAACCATAACATCATGCGCCTCCATATATTTTGCATCAACGTGTTTGTGATGTATTGGCTATCACCGCAGGAATTGGACTCGAGAGACCGACTTTAAATCATGGAGGGGCGGTTTGCATTTCAAATAGCATTAATACTCTTGGGAAATGTATGAACATAATTATTGTCCCACCAGCTACGAATAAGTAGTAGGGTAGACTGTGTTTTTAACCTTGGTATACCAATCACTCTAGGAGAAAGAGAACTCTGAATTTAAACCTGTTAAACTCTGCTTAAAATAAACATTATGTCGTATACTGCTCGTTGCGTAGGGGTTGGGTAAATAGGTATATTTTACATCACAATAGAGATTACATATAAGTTGATTCTCCTGATTTTTATTGTTACATTTTATCTGAAATAGTATCGTTCCCAGTGCATTGCCATTCCGACCCAAACATGTCTACGTTCGTACTAATCCTGGCTTAATCTACAATACATAATGTATCTAGCATGCATTACATTGTACTTTCCGGTGGTCTCGTCAAGCATCACCACCTATATGATCGTCGAGACACTATTGCTCTTATGGCAAACACCCAAACCTTTTTATAATGTATGTGTTAGAAGACGGTGGCTGAGAGACTTTACATGCCGGGTATCTAGTGATGAAGTTCGATTCTTGAGCTCTGGGAAGTATGGAGTATCCCTTCATTGCCATTACTCCCAGGTCTATTCTTACCCGGTATAGTATATGTTAGAATCTCATCAATGGATTAAATAGATAAAAAAAAGTATACAATGTTTGAATACCCAAAATGTTTGTATAAAAGAAAAACGTCTTCGGCATAAAATAACTCAAGGGCTGACATGACGTAAATCCAACCAACCAATCAACCAGAATGAAGAAAATAAAACAAGAACTTATTCGATATGAAGGAGATGTACGTTCATAGAAACCACATTTTTAATTTCAAAGGAAAAAGTCTAGACTTAGAAACTAGAATTCATACAAACTAATTAAAAAAACAGAAAGCATAATAAAATAATACTAAACCAGACAAGTAAATATAAAATGTAGCTACCTTTAATGTTTAGTTCTTCTGAAGAAAGTGTACATTGAATACTGAAAGTTTGATAGAGAGAAAAAGTTTCTACAACTATAAATGCTCTATATTTTATTAAATATATTGAGCACATTTTTGGATTAACTACAAATGCTACTAAAATGAAAATGTTATAGCAACTTTTGATGAATATAAAAAACAATCACCGTTCATTTTCAAAATGATATCCCGTCGTTCATTAACTGCAAATCTTTATTAACCGTCATAACCACTAAATACACACGTACAATCGGATGGAATTAATCAATATCTTGATTAATTCAGTGGGTTTAAACCTGAAGATCCTTATGGTGAAATTCCAGTAGGCTATTCCTGTGTATATCATAATAATAAAAGATTTGCTCTACTCCCGTATTAAGCACTTTACATTTGTTATATAGCTGTCTTATCATTGTGAAACTAGTATCAACTAACCATTGTGGCCAATTTCACCGGTAAATCACCATTTTCATAATAAAAAATTATAATATATATATATATATAATATATATATATATATATACTCTAGACTTTTGGATTATATATATATATATATATATATATATATATATATATATATATATATTTCCTTCTGACCTAACTTTACATGTAAAATATATAAACATATTATTTTCAATGTGTGTAAGGCACAGGGTTGACATGCTGTAAAATCCAACTAACCAAGCCACCAACCAACTAACGTATAATGCTTTGATGAAATTACGTAGATCAATTCTTTTTTCCTAGGCTTTCTTGACTTGAGGTATCATGCACCATTATCAATGATTATGGTTAGTATTCCCCATTCATTCCTAAACAACCAATAAAAATTGCATATCTTTACCCTAGTATATCCTAATGCTTTCTTGCAAAAACAAAGACACCCTCAAAGATGTATTTAAAAATTTAGTGTTTACTAAGATATGTGAGTAATATTCAGAAGCTGTATAATAAAGAGTGGACTA
>CM042145.1:83160666-83165666 GCA_023376005.1 Doryteuthis pealeii
GTTCCGTGAAGGCCCCTATTATGATATGAATGTTCCCGTGTTCGACAAAAAGGTTTCCGAGTTCAACGAGAAGGTTCCCGAGTTTTACAAGAAACATCCGAAGTAGGCAGGAGGGCTCATCGGCCGAACCTTTGTGTATATAACAATAAAGATGTGGCCAACAATCTCAAAAATCTAAATAATACTAATAAGATCAAAATAACACTTGCTCTTTTATATGATCAGGTTTTCCTTGTTTTAAAAAAATATCAAAATAAGAATAAATAGAAAGGTTTATTCTCTTCGAATAAGAAGATTGCAGCGAGCATGACATTAAAAATAACAGTCAAAATTCAACTACTATCTACGTGTCTGTTTTTACCCTTGCCCTCCGAACCAGAAAGGATGGTGTACAAGGTCAATTTTTAATATAGCTGTTTTGAGTTTTCTTTCTACATTGGTTGCCCATTCACATATTAGTCGTTGTTTTGAATTCAGAGTTGTTCTTTTCTTAGACCGGTTGCTTTAAAAAGACAAAGAGTTCAGCCAGCACGACTATTTATCCACAGCTGGGCCTGATTAGAAGTGCATTTATTCTTTTCCCTAAGGGCGTCTGTTACGATTTTAGTGGCTATCCTTTAAGCTACAAGCAAGAGTTCTTATCCAGCGGAGATCATTTGTTCAGAGCGCGATCCTTGGTAAAGAATCCTTTAATTGTTCCTTCGTGCTCCTCAGTCTAGCAAGTCCTTCGTCAATGATTGCAAATGGACATCTCTCAGTATCAGCGATTAAGTAGTTAACCAGCAACGTATTCTGGCTGTTGATCGGCTGAGGTTTAAACCACGTGGCCTAGCTTAGTCTATAAATTTAAATTGTGTATTGCAGCACGGCTTATATCCAGGAAACAATCCAACAGCGTCAGTATGAAATAAAATACAAACAGCTTTATCCTGAACTTGAACCCGGCACGTCGATTTTAAGAATATTGAAGGAAGGCGCTTCCTTCCGACCCCCATTACTGCATCATAAATTCGTTTCCTAAATTTTCAATTAAACCTTCTGTCTGGTCAGCTTTAATACACAGGGATAAATGAAAAGCACTATTGAATAAGTTAATGAGTTTTCACCAGACAACCCATACTGTCATATTGTAAGAACAATTAGAGGAGTTATTGAAAAGAGTCGGGGGGCTTCTATCAATTACTAAGATTGCTAAGAGACCAAAGCAAGATATTTGATGCGATGACGAAAATAGAAAGATGGTCGATTATCGATTTGTTGAAGAAATGATGAAATATAATAGCGTTGTATTGATAGAGTTTTGGCGGGTAAACAGGAGTCAATATTGGAAAGGTTCTTGATCGATGGAATATTAAAGAAAGAATAAAGAATTAATTCGTACACATGACAATAGGGGTTCAGAATAAATGGGGTTTGGTGTGACATTTCTTCTTGAATATCGTCGGGCGGGATGTGAGGAATAGATTCTGATGAGTAATATAATGTCTTTCGGTAGTGCATAAGTACAAAATACTAAAAGTAACCCCGAAGAACATGCCTACATATAATCATTATTCGTTTAATATATGGTTGGGGGATATCATTGTAGAATAATTCTCGCGAAGTGAGTTATTACTATAGTGAATTCAATTATTCTATCGTTTTTTATGATAATTTTTATTTATGCTTGAGAGCGTTTTTAACATTATAATGTAATTTGCAGCAACAATTTGTTGTCAGAATTATCCTGATGATCCATTATTAGAAAGTCTCTGATTCATTAGGCTTACTATCTATCTATCTATCTATCTATCTATATATATATATATATATATATATATATATATATATATATTGGGAGATTATGCGCTTAATTAAAGTCATAATTAATTTGTTAATTAATTAATTATAACTAAATGAATTAGACGTGCATATCAGTTTAAATGTAAAGCGTAAACAAATCGAGAAAAAGTCGAGAAATTCTGGTGAAGCCAGCTAGTGTAATGGTTAGAATGTCCGCCTGTCAGCCTGACAGGTAGGGTTCGAATCGTGCACAAAGCACTGCCTGTCTATAGCTCTGCTGATGAGGCCTAATAGGGTAAATGTACATACAGAGATCGATTAGTAGCAATTAATTAACAAATTAGGTATGACTTTAATTAAGCACATAATCTCCCAAAATTTGTCGGCTATTTGCCATTTCAAACACATTGTTTGTCCACTTCATATATATATATATATATATATATATATATATATATATATATATATATATATATATTACAATTGTATATACAGGAATAATCTACTCAAGTTTCACCACAAGGATCCTCGGGATTAAATCCACTGAATTAATCAAGATATTGATTAATTGCAGTTAACTGACACTCGTGCAGTTACTGCAATTATTCAATATCTTGATTAAATCAGTGGATTTAACCCTGAAGATCCTGATGGTGAAACTTGAGTAGGTTATTCCTGTATATACCATTGTAATAAATTCGCTCTACTTACGTATTGAGCACTTTATATTTGTTATATCGCTGTTTTATCATTGTGGAACTTGTATCAACTGAGACCAATTTCACTTGTAAGTCACCATTTTCATATACGAAATTATATATATATATATATAAATTTGACCTTTAGTCCTCACCAGGAGAAACATTTTTCGTGTAAAAAATGTTTTAAAAGTTTTTAAAAATGCTAAGCATTTGATTAATAAATAATAAACGGAAATTGTACATTCGAAGTGACATATCCATTTGAGTGAAACCAATCTTTTCGTTAAATGATATTCAATTGCTTTTTGGTATGTATATGCCTATGTGGTGAAGGCATCTGGCTAATGAGTTTTTGGGGAGTGATTTTTTCTATTTAGATGACCAGTGGTTGATATATATTTTTATATAGGTGTTAGTGCCCTCACATTTTAATACCAGACTGGGTAATTAAGTTTTATATTAAGTCTAAATAGATTACAGGTTTCTATTTTGGTTATCCATTTGTTTTCCAGTTATTCGTTTACTGATTTTATGAATTCTCATTTTGAATTCTCAATGAATTTAGCATAGACTATATTTTTGCTCCACTAATTTGAACTGTGGTAAATATTTAAAGTATTTTTAGTTGTGCAGCTAGTAAATGAGCTGTTTGATTTTAGCTGGTTGCAGCATAGGTTCTTTATATATATATATATATATATATATATATATATATATATATATATATATATACGCATGCATACGCCCTTACTACATTTGTGGCAGCGTTAAGTGTCGTCATCGATGTAAAACGTTGGGTCACTGGGAAGTTTCGGGTCTTTCAACATCATACTCCCCTCGCCAGACTGGCTCTTTCACAGATAATCAAACCCCGGTCCACCAATCACCTTTGAGACGCTAACAGACATTTCGCTCATATATATATATATATATATATATATATATATATTATTCTATTGGAGAAAGGGAAATAAAGGGATCGGTTATAGTGTTACTGTTAGTTTAAAATCTATATTTATTTGGTATGGTATACTATACAATTGATAGACTTTTATGACCTTTTTTTTTGTATTTCTCCGTGGAAAATTTTTCCTATTAAACAATGTCCCAAAGTAGTGTGCTGTACGCTAGCTGATCCGCATATTGCATATAAAAGGCTACTTTGCAGACATATACTTACGTCCAGTTGAATGTCATAGGAATGGAATTGCGCGGATTAATACAACAAGAACGGCTCAGTTCAAAATATATGGTTTTATATATTTTATAATTTATGGGATTAAAATATGGAAATAAAACCGACAGTATGTAGAAAATAAAGAAAAGTATTCAAAAAAAGATGAATTTATTATAGATGGTGAAGTCGACGTTAAAACGTTTCGGTTTTTATTAAATCTTCATCACCGCCTTTAGCTATCAAAAATGCGTTACCACTCTTGATTAGTCGTTGATGAAGGCAGGGTATCGCACGTAATATCATACGTTGTATGATGAAAATAGATAATGAAGTCGACGTCAAAAAGTTTCGGTTTTATCCAACCTTCATCAGGACATTAGTATGGTAAAAGTGTTGACTACCAACGCTTTTTCCATTCTAATGTCCTGATGAATGGTTGGTATACATTGTTCTTGTATTTTCTAAATATACCTATATATATATATATATATATATATAACTGAAAATGGAATTATTTTTTCAGATTAATGTCCATTTGATTAGTGTTCCCTAATAATGAGAGGATTAAGGCGCCTTAAAGTGTTTTCGTTTTTTATAATTAGAGATTCATGTTTTCCAGTAGAATGTTATTATTTTCTTGTATCTTTTTTTAAAATCATCTATTAAGCATTTTTATAGACTGACGCCTGGTTGTTTGTCAAGCCAAAATACGTGATACAATCTGATTGTGTTTGATTCAAGAACGATCAAATAGTAAACATTTTTTATTATTTTACTAAGACTAAAGATTAATTCTTTTATTTTGGTATTAGATATTGCTGAAACCTTATCAGAGTTGAAATTTCCAAACGATGCCAGGGAATATTAAATCGAATTAGACGTCAAAGCGATAAAGCAACGTTGGAAGAGAAATGAAACACTCAGCGATTTCTATTCCGTCAACACTGAGCAATTAAAAACACAAGTGATAAGACACAAGTCATTAAAATTACAAATCTCAATCATAAACAAATGGTTTCTTGAAATCTTATTATAATGGAGATTGTGTGTTTGTCTGTCTGTAACCGAAACTAAATCACTATTCAAGTCACAATTCCCTTAGTTATTGACGTCACATTTACCATGAATTTATTTTTAATTTAAACTTCAATTATTGATAAAATTGTTATACCTTATTAATACTGTTAACCATATCTACGTACTAATAGCATGTAATTGTATTTATATATACAACAAAATAGCGCTTTACAGTGTGAACGGGAAGGTTAATTTGCATATTGATATTTAAAATTTGATTTTAATAAATATATGCTTAGTATTATTGATTTCTAATTGTTTAG
>CM042145.1:83173166-83193166 GCA_023376005.1 Doryteuthis pealeii
AAGTTTACGAGGTCTATCTATGAACTGATGAGACTGATTCTTTTATTTCTCAGGTTGGCAACCTTCATCAAAAACCGGACTCGCAGAACTAACGTTCAACTGAATAAATTTGATGGTTAGTTATTTTGTTTTAACGGCATATCAAACACTTTTGGGTCATTTAATGCCGAATCAAGTCATTTTGATAGATCTTTCTTTTACTTACAGTGCCTAAATGGTCACCCATTAAGTATTGAATAGTCTCATCGCTGCTTAACTTCGGTGATCTAACGGCAACCGATGCTTTCAACATTGGACGTAAGTGAGTAAATTTGAATTGGGTCAAATGTGTTTGGTTCATAGTTTCAATAAAATAGAAGCTACGATCAAATCTTGTATCAATTTCGAAAAAAATAGTTTTGACATAGATTATTTTCTAAGAATTTTTTCCGGTACATTAAAATGTTTGACATTGTATATTATGGATTTTTCGGACTGTTGTACTCATCTTTATTGCTATATACACAACGTTTCAGTGGATGTGCCATGAGGCTTCTTCAGATGTTTCTGGAACCTTCTAGACGCAGTCGGGAAACTTCTTGAGAGAGTCTCATGTCGTAATCAGAGGCCTTCACCGGACTTCGAACCGAACCTTTATTTAATACATTGAGGTAGATTTCTCACATTCTGTTAACTATGACCGGGTACAATTGTTAAAGTATTCTATGTTATTACGCCCGTAGTCAGGATTAAACCAACCATATATTCAACTGGAATTTTAGGCGCAACGGATATAAAGGTTGAATTAACACAATTCTAAGTGATAATCCTCTGTAGGTAGCAGGTTCAAATTTACTTTCGAAAAAATATTAGTTTTGACTTGTAGGTTAAAAAATATCTATTTTCTAAGAATGTGAACTCATAATAAGACAACATATCCCCACTGGGTGATAAGGCTCTGAAATTAGTTGACCAGTTCAAATACATAGGTACCAATATTACATCTACAGAAAGCGATGTCAATATACGCAAAAGAAAAGGCTAGGATTGCTATAGACATTATCGATCATATAAAAATCCAATCTCTCTGATAATATAAATTGTGAAATCTTCCAAGCTGTAGCCAGGCAAGTGCTAATATATGTCTGCATCACTATTTCAGGTAGTTCGCACGAAGAAAATGCAAACATCCTCGACTACGATTTGAATTCTGGTAGCCGATTTTATTTAGTATAACGCGACACCAATATGTATTTACCCAACCCCTCTGCTACGAGCAGGAATGACACAAAGTCAATTTTTAAGCAAAATTGAACAGATTTGAATGGATCGGTTACCATACTGAAATTAAAGAGCGCAGCTATTTACATAAAGTCGTCGGGCTGGCCTAAAGTCGGTATCAGCCAATCAGCGAGGGAGTATATCCCTTTTTCACTAGCGCTAGACCAAGAGATTGTTTTTTGCGTCTGGGTGGAGTGCACAGATCCTGTGCTACTCATATGCTGAGTTTGCGAGAGCCAGTATCGAACAAGGAACCTTGTGGTTTCTAGCCGAACGCTCTACCGACTGAGCTAATACCTGGAGGGAAAATAATTTGATTCATATGTTTCCCAAACCTGGGGCATCCCGTTATGGGGTAATGATTAGCAAGGTAGTTTCACGGAGCCATTACAACTGAATTGCGGGTTCGATCCAAACTAGATGCCCCATACTTGCGACCTTGTGTCACATCCCTCTCGTAGGGAACGGATTGGATAAATACCTGCCTTTTCAAAGGTATTAGAGCTTAAAGAGACGGCTCTTCCGGGCCGTTGTCATATCAGTACTGCTGTATGGCTGAACCACCTGACCCTAACTAAGCGACTAGAGAATAAACTAGATGGGAGCTGCACAAGAATGCTGCAGGAGATCCTGAACAAGACATGGAAACAACACCCTACGAGAAAACAGTTGTACGGCCACCTGCCACATATCACACAAACCATCCGAGTAAGACGGACAAGACACGCAGGACACTGCTGGAGAAGCAAGGACGAACTCATAAGCGACGTCCTCCTGTGGAAGCCAGCACATGGACAAGCCAGTGTGGGCCGACCAGCAAAAACGTACGTTGATCAGCTCTGTGCGGATGCAGGATGCTGCATAGAGGACCTCCCGAGAATGATGAGCGATAGGGACGGATGGAGAGATATTGTCATGGATATCGCGCTAAAAGCGCGACATCATAATGATGAAATAGAAATGGATATCACCGTATGAAATGGACACGATGACACGAGTTCAAATCTTGGATGAGGCTGTATTTCACCTAACGCTAACCCCCTTGGGAAAGGTATGCATCTCTCTACGCTCCCTACATTTATGGGTAAATAGCAGAGCAGAATTGCTCTTTAACCTTATTATGGCAACCAATCTATGAGAAGGAAGACTCTAAATTAAAACATAGGAATTCTGCTTAAAAATTGACCTTGTTTCACATGCTGACTGTGAAGGTGTTAGTAAATTCATTTGGTATTATGTGAAATGCAATTATCCTTTAACATATTAACTTGGGTCGATCTGACCATTTCATACCAGGATAACCAGTGCACAACTAGCGCCTCCATTATTGTTACAAGTATGGCCACGAAGCGGCCTGCAAATTCGTAGTCCAAACCCCATATTTGATCGGCTGACTCAATTGGATGTTGTTTACTGATAGAGCAGACAAACCGTTTGGAAAGATGTTCAAGAAATGTTTCTTTTCGTAAGTAATCCCATTATGGCGAATGAGAAGTGCACTTCGTTTTTTTTTATCTTCTACAAATTCTCCCAAGTAAAGGAATTGAATTCATAGCGATTTAACCTCCGATGAAGCCATGCGTACATTGCATCTGTCAAAAAACGCATCTTCTGCATCAGATGAGTTTCACTTCACTGAACGACATTTGGCCGACTGACAGAAGAGCCAAAATTAATTAAATGGCGGCCTTATATATATATATATATATATATATATATATATATATATATATATATATATATATATGGGGGGGAACAATGGAAGTGAATCCGACAGTATGTTAAAAAAATGAATGAATAAAGGAAAGAAAATGTTGCATGGATAAAAATATTTAATGAAATGCCGATACGTGTTTCGGCCAAGAGGTTTTTGTACACATTGTATTCTATTTATTATTATCTTAAATGCAAAATAAAATAAAATAATAATAATAATAATTCATAAAAGAAGTCATCATCAGGGTAAAATGTTTGATATTTGAAAGTAAAACTTACCGTTTATACAGAGAATTTTGACATTGTTATGAAAATTATTGAGGGACGCTGACTGTTTAAACGTTTATGCGTAATATTTAGTTACGTGGGACAATTGAAACATGAATTTGAATAAATAATATATATATATATATATATATATATATATATATATATATATATATATATATATATAATCAGAGATTAAATATTATGGTGTTAATATTCCGTAAGTGCAGTTTCATGTATATTATGCAATCTTTAGACGGTCAAAAATATATTTTTTATGATATTTAATCTCTGATTTTAATCTGCTTTGCTTTTTTAGCATTGAGCACCTTCATATGCTAATACTTTTCACATTCCTTCTCCATTATATATATATATATATATATATATATATATATATATAGAGAGAGAGAGAGAGAGAGAGAGAGAGAGACTAAAACTAAAATTGCTTCATCTTAAAGGATAATGTATGATTTTATACTGAGTACAGAATGTACATACTCGGGGGTATTAAATATGCCGATAGAATTTTCAAAGCGTTCAATATCGTAGAGTAGAACACCGGATGGCTTTGACTTTCATATCATATGTATGAAGCTCTACCTTTAAGGCCCAATAAGGATATACAGTGTGTTAATCAAATATTGTTGATACACACATTTTGGGAGCTCCCAATATTGTGTTCTATACGGCCTCTTCTACAGTAATCATAAACGAGCTTGGCCGAAAAATTCATAGGCTGAAAGTTCATTCGATGACGTCATATCTACTCTTGGTAAGTTTTTTGACTAATGGTATCGAGCCCTGGAACACTGATGGATTACGTGCGTGAACCGCAGAAGGGACTATCTTACTATATCTCATCTCGTCATTTCCACGCTAGTATGATATTTTCAGCCGATCCTTGTATTACCAGTTCGGTTGTTATTTAATAAATTATGAAAAATTCGAAGTCCAAGGTAGACACTATTTGAGTAATATAAGAATATTTACGGAATTGCGTGCTGTAATGGTTAGAGTTGTAGAAAATGGACTCGTCGACCCAAGTTCAAATCCTGGACGGTTGTTCGCATTTTACATACTGCTTGTACCATTGGGAAAGGTATGACTCTTTATATTCCCCTTCCAGCTATGGGTAAATAGTGAGGCAGACTGGGCTCTTTAATCTTGGCTAAGTAACAGTCTAGGAGAAAGAAACTCTGAATTCAAACCTGTTAAACTCCATTTAAGAAATTGACCTTGTGTCGCATCCTGCTCATCGGAGGGGTTGGTATATATAAGAATATTTACGTCCCCCTTAATTTCACTTCACCATCATAAATAAATTCCATCTATATTAAACTATTTACATATTTTAATTTATTTCCAAAATAAATAAATTCAAGATGAACACTTACGGCAATAATATCAAAATATGTAATATATCTGTCTGTAATATATACTCAAGTCACAATAGATATTGACATCACATTCTCCATGATTTTATTTTTATCTAAACCTCAATTAGTTAACTATTCTATAACAACATGCAATATTTACAATATGACTAATTTGCCTGTAATATAAGCAAAAATCTCTTCAATGAATCTAAATGAAATCCATTATAAGTATTTACGTCCGGTTAAGGGTTAGCTCAATCGGTAGAGCGTTCGGCTAGAAATCACAAGGTTCCTAGTTCGATACCGGTCCCCGCCAACTCAGCATATGAGTAGCACAGGGATCTGTGCGGTAAAGTAAGGAGCTGATGGTAGGTGTGGTGCTCCACCTCAGATGCTAAAACAATCTCCTTGGTCTAGCGCTATTGAAAGGGGATAGACTCCCTCGCTGACTGGCTGATACCGACTTTAGGCCGCCCGTCGACTTTACTTACTTATTACTGATAAAGGAAATATAACACTTTACCTTTTATTTTATACCTGATTTATTTCATTTATTTATCTATTCTGTACAAGATTTTTTTTAAAACTAACAATAGTCTATAAGCTATTAAATATGTTTCTCTAATCAATTATTAGTTTAATTTTGAATAAATAACCTATATTATTTTTTAATTAATAATTAATAATAGTTTCTCTTATTTTACAACTAAAGTTTTTTTTCAGTTGACCTTTATCATCTCTAATTAAATATAACCTAGATTACATCTAAACCGTAAATTCAACAGACAAAATTAGCAACACTATTGATTTTAACCATAGCTAGACAGAATTTCAAATAGGTAAGATATCAGGTAATCTTAGTTTGGTTTAATTTTTCAGTTTTCAATTTCTTGATATTTTTACATATATTTATGTCATGCATCGAAATATTCCAATAAAAACAATTTTGTTTCAAAATCAAAAATCTTTCTGTAAAATATATTTTTAGAACATTTCTTTCATAAATTCTTAACTAATTTAAAAGCATACGTGGAAACTTATATATATATATATATATATATATATATATATATATATATATATATATATATATATATCGTCGATTCGCGTTCAATTCCTTGACGTAGCTGTTGGCATTTAGCGCTAATACCTTTGGGAAAGGTATGAATCCATATATTATCCCTCCAGCTATGGGTTAAATAGTAGGGCAGACTGGGCCCTTCAGCCTTGGGTTGGTAACCAGTCTAGGAGAGGGGTAACTCTGAATTCAAAATTCCTGAGGTCGATCATTGATTGGGTTTGTGGCAACCCTTAATGCACCAATTCTTTCCTATCGACTGTGCCAAAAAGTGTGTATGGTCCAACACAAGCCTTCACCACTATAAACAAATCCCTGTGTGGGTGTTCATTGTGTGTATGAACCCTCATCCGTCGAAAATCGACGGGAGAATCCATATATATATATATATATATATATATATACATGTGTGTGTGTGTGTGTGTGTGCGTGTGCGTGTGCGTGTGTGTGTGGAGGTTTCTGTGGTGTAATGTTTATCGTCGTAGAAAATGGACACTGTGACATGAGTTCAAATCCTTTTTTTGGCATTTCACGTAGCGCTAATACGCTTGAGAAGGTCCTCCATCCAACTATTTAATATCTATCTATATCTGTATCTATCTGGACTCTTCAACCTTGGTTTATTAACTGTTCCAGGAGAACGAAATCTCTAAATTGGGGAGGGGTTAAGTTAATGAATATATATACATATATATCATTGTATGAGTATAGATAAAAGGATATGAAAACACCACAAAATGCTGTTAAAGTGAAAACATTTCATAACAAAGCTGATATTGAACAATATTTCGATTTTATGAAATTATCATCTTCAGAGCTTTTTTTATACTCCGTGTTGTTAAGGGCGGAGACAAAAGTCATATGAGTTCAAAACAAAAACCTGCAAAAAAGAAAAAAAAGTTATACAATAGTTTCGAATGTGAGCACTTCCGCTGCATTTCTTTAAGTCATCAGATTATGTATATCTTATTGTAACAGTTTTTTTAATCGAAATATTGTTCAATATCAGCTTTTTTATAAAATGTTTTCACTTTAACAGCATTTTGTGGTGTTTTCATATCCTTTTATCTTTACTCATACCGTCGGATTCATTTCCTTTCTTTTAACTTATATATCTAGGTATCTATATCTATATCTAACTATATATATATATATATATATATATATATATATATATATAATATATATATAAGAGAGAGATAGAGATAGATAAGTAGATATATATATATAGATAGATAGATATAGTTATATATACTAAACGTTTTTGATAACTAACGAAGTAATCTTAGAAACCCTCTTACAAATAGACTCTCTGAATAAACTACAAAGAATAGTTTCCAAAAGAGAAAAAACTCGCACAAAACAAACAATCGCTACAACCTATAAGCGAAATGGTTGAAAGCGCCTATATTAGAAAATATGAGTCATTTTCTATACCATCTAGATTCCGATGTACCGAAAAGAACAGGAAGATATACATATATATATATATATATATATATATATATATATATATATATATATATATATATATATATATATCCATCTGTCTGTATACTTATCAAACTCATATATTCACATCTCATCCACACACTAATAAACATGTATCTATATGAATACATATACTGTATATGTATACATATATATGAGTATATATATATATATATATATATATATATATATATATATATATAACGTGTTAAAATGTAGCCTAATTTACATGACCTTTTCATAAGTAACTAATAGAGATTCATAATACAAATCAAAGATGTCTTTGGGGCATCACATCAAGTTATTCGTTTCCCACCCCATCCCCTTTACCCCCCATCTCACTCTCTCTCTCTCTCTCCCTCTCTCTCTCTCTCTTCGAAAGTGAATTTATTGCTTCGTCTTCAGACAAATAATACGTTTTTGTTATTTGTCCGACCATCTGATAGCAACCTCGAGACAGATCATGTGTGTTCAATGACACAAATTCCTCCACAAAAACATCACGAATATTTTAATATGAAAAGGATGGCTCTTCTATCGAATAATGTTTTAATGTATTCGTGCATTGGAACCATTAGCCGTTCCTCGGAGAATATGTTATTCTTTAGTCACTATAAATGATGCGACTTGCACACGCAAATAGATATTTCTTGAATCATTCCGCCTGGCTGCAGGGTAAATACTTCACGATCCTAACCCTTTCGCAGCTGTGTGCGACTATAGTCGAATTCATAAAGTCGTGCAAATCCATAGCATCCCTATATAAGTGACAACAAGTCTCCTTAGGTCCTCAGGACTCTTCTGTGTATTCTTTCTCGGGTTTCCAATTCCTCTAGTCTCTTTTCAAAATTCTGGGAGACTTTTCCACAAGCACCAACTACAATAGGTAGATACCTTCACTCTAATGTTCTCCAGCTCATTCTGTTCTCTGGCAAGGTGCAAGTTTTTTACCACTTTTTCATTTGCTTTCATTTTTACTTTGTGGTCGGATGAGACGGTAAAATCCACGAGATGACACGTTCTGTTCTTTTAGTTAATTATCACTAAGTCTGTTTTTCTGGTCGGGATAGGGTGATCCGACTGTATCTCAAAATTACAGAGAATTTTTTGCGTCTAATTTCTCGGACGGATTTCAGTTTATTCATATATTATTTAGTAACATAGTAAAATTATTATTATTATCTCCTTTTGAGTTTTCTCATCAGTGTTAGCTGATGGTCTTTCACTGGAGTCTAAGTAACAGCAAGTCTCCTCAGGTCTCCAGGACTCTTCTGAGTATTCTGGCAGATTGCAGCAGTGCAGTGTTCTGAATGGTTTCAATTCTTGCTCTGATTTCCAAACTTTCCAAACCCTTTTCCAATCCTTTTGGGACCGTTCCAAGTGCACCAACTACAATTGGTATCACTTTCACTTTCATATTCCATAACTTTTTCAGTTCTCTGGCAAGGTCCAGATATTTGTCCATTTTTTAATTTTTATTATTATTTTCTCCTTTTGAGTTTTCACATCAGCATTAGCTGATTGTCTTTCACTGGAGTCTGAGTGACAGCAAATCTCCTCAGGTCTCCAGGACTCTTCTGAGTATTCTGGCAGATTGCAGCAGTGCAGTGTTCTGAATGATTTCAATTCTTGCTCTGATTTCCAAACTTTCCAAACCCTTTTCCAATCCTTTTGGGACCGTTCCAAGTGCACCAACTACAATTAGTATAACTTTCACTTTCATATTCCATAACTTTTTCAGTCCTCTGGCAAGGTCGAGACATTTGTCCATTTTTTTCAATCTTCTTCTTCTTCTTCTTCTTCTTCTTCTTATTATTATTATTATTATTATTATTATTATTATTATTATTATTATTATTGTTGTTGTTGTTTTTGTTGTTGTTGTTTAGTTTGCATATCCCTTAATACTGAATCCACCTTAGATGCACTTTGTGACCTTGTGTCATATCCTACCTGTAACCAACTGGTGGGTAAAGAAAAAGATGAGCCATCGTTGAATAATGGTTAGCAAGGTAGTCTCGTAGATCCATTACTAATATATACCGAGTTCGATCCTTGCTGGATGCCACATACTTACAACTTTGTGTCATATCCTACGCTTGATAAACAGTTTGGATGAATAAGGAAGGCATCGCATCTCTGCGTAATGGTTAGCATGCTACTCTCACAGATCCCTTGACTAATGAATGATGATCCCGATACTCGCTGGACTCCCCATACTTGTGATTTTGTGTCCTATCATACAAGTCATTAACAGGTAGGATAAATATGTACGTTTAAACTATTTAAAATTTTAACCCTAATCTTTTGAGTGATTTGAAACAATTTTATTATTCTAAAGGCTAGTTCACTCTCGCCTGGTGAGTTATAGTGGTAGAAATTAAAGTCTATCAATAAAAACTGGCTAGGAATTTTAAAAAATAAATGGTTCATGTTACAATCAATTTTTGTTTACATTTAAGTTAATATTCATGTTATAATTTCTTTTTTCTTTGTTTACATTTAAGATAGCGTTCGAGTTCAAATTTATTTTTTGGTTCAAATTCAAAATAGCCTTTTTTTAAACTATCTCTTGTTACTACTAAATAGCGTGTTTGACTCTCGCTACATGTCCCATACTTGCTTCCTAGAATGATATTGCTATCTTAAATTTATTCATTAACTTATTTTCTTTATCACCGTATAAAAATGTAAAATAACAAGAAGCTATGAATTTAGAATGTAACATATTTCATATTACCTTTTTAAGTTAGCATTTAAGCGTATTAAAAAAACATGAATTTTTAGTTTTGCAAAAAATTAAGTTTCATATTTACAATAATACTAAGTAACAAAATTTACGAAAAGACATTAAATTCAAATTTCCCCTACGGAATCTGTGAAATATTTTAACATACACTGCCAGTAATATAGTTGTTAAGTTCTTAAATGCCATCCTTGCCAGTTGAAAAAGGCTTAAAGTAAGTAAGTCCTGTGTTATGGAATCCTTTGGTAAGTGAATAAGTCCTATCCTGCGTATAAGTCCTTTGTTATGGAATCCCTTGTCCGTCGTCCACGAAAGTCAAAGTAAGTATGGCCAGTATGCTCAGTATGCTCAGTTTAAGAATTGTTTCAGCAGCAGTGTACTGCCAGTGATTGGCCCAGAGGTTGATCATATGGTTCTCGGCGAGTCTATAAATATGAGTGGGCTTTTAACACACGCCTTATATTACAAAAAAGTCAACAATAGATATAACAACTGAGCTAAAAGTCGAACGAATGGATAGACAATTAACGAGGAAGGAATTGTCCGTCGTTTGATTAGCGAAGGGCGCTACATATAAAAATTAGCCATTGTCGTGTTTTTTTGTTTTTTTTCTTTGAGTTGTATCTTAAATTTTTTCTGCAAAATGCCAAGGCCTTTTTATTTTTCGATATATTATTGAGTTACACAACGTAATCGTCCATGTGTTTAGGTAGCCATCTTGTTCTCTCTGAACGTCGGGAGTTTCGAGCGGACTCCCACTCGAAACTCATGACATTGACGATGATGTTAAAAGCTCGTCTAAGGGTGATTCCTTTTGCAAGTGTAGCGATTGTCTGCCCCTGCTGGGATGGACTTTTATCCAAAAGGGTTACCTTCCCTTGTCGCCAGGGTTTCGCCACTAGGTGACACTACTAGCTGGGAATTTAAACTCAGCTCGGGAAACACACTGTCTCTTTCTCTTGATCCAGCATCCCCAAAGGATAGACTAGACGTGTGGTTTCTCTGTCCATTAAGTGGGTGGAGGAAGCTTTACCACCCAACTATCAGTAAGTGACTCTCATATGAACTCTTTCGTACTTCCAAAGGACTCTCTCTCTCTCTCTCTCTCTCTCTCTCTCTCTCTCTCTCTCTCTCTCTCTCTCTCTCTCTCTCTCTCTCTTGGTTTGGCATCCACAAAAGATAAACTAGACGCGTTGGTGTCTCTGTCCATTAAGTGGGGGGTTTGTCCCCCAACTATCAGTAAGTGACTCTCATATTCTTTATTAACTCTTTCGTACTTCCAAATGACTTTCGTCCTATCTGTTTTGTATCTTGTCATGTATGCCATGTCCCAGGTGCTCAGACAACAAAGTTTGTATTGTTATGATGTACTACTTTGTTCGGATTTATTGATGAATATAATTACCTATGCTGAAAGGTTATTCTAAACCTTCTAACATATTACAAGAAACACACATTCAATTCTTATAACTATTTTTATACAAGTATCGTGTAGGTTGTAATATTAATTTCCCGTCTACATGAATTGTTAAATTTTGGAATTGGTCTCTTTGGAACCACATTTCGCGGGAATAAGTTGTTTTTGTGTAGGCGAAAAATTGCCGACATTTAGAGTTAACCAACTGCACCTCTGCAGAGGGGTTAGGCCCCCCAAATGGGGCCACATGTTGGCCGTGGGTGGCGACCCGTGAAGCTTAAAGACGGAATAATGAAGGATGAGCACTCCGATCAATCGGCTTGTCACGTGAAGCCCTAGCACCTAAGAGCATGTCTCTAATGCGGAAGAATATATTCTTATGACTGGTAGGGTGTACTCACGGACGTATTTCTGCTTTGAGGTGTATCAAACAGGCAAGTTATATATATATATATATATATGAGAAGTAAACAAACAGACGATGTTTGTGATATGGCTATTTTCAGCCGACAATATTTGGGAGAATATGTGCTTAATTGAAGTCGGACCTAATTTTATGAAAGTTAATTAATTAATAATTAATTAATTAGGCGGGATTACCTATTAAATTTAAGGCTAAACAAATCGAGAAAAATCAATCTCTGGCCGAAATGTACATACAGAGATTGATTTTTCTCGATTTGTTTAGCCTTAAATTTTAATAGGTAATCCGCCTAATTAATTAATTATTAATAATTAACTTTCATAAAATTAGGTCCGACTTCAATTAAGCACATATTCTCCCATATATATATATATATATATATATATATATATTGTTTGATACTTCCAGCCTTTCGTGTGGTGGAACTAAAAAATTTCGAAAGACCCCCCCCCCGCCACATGGTTCGTAATTACAAATTTCTCTCTCCTCTTTCCTGTTTTCAATTACAATCCCATTCGTAACTCCAAACATCTATCAATTGAATTTCTCTGATGAGATTGATCGAAAAAAGGATAAAGATTAACTTAGAATGAAATATCTAATTATAAGGGTATCCTACTTTTCTTTTTAGAAATTCCTCTTTTAAAATGTATACGCTTTTTTGTAGACTAATTATATATATATATATATATATATATATATATATATATATATATATATAAACCGGTTTGTTTGGAATGGCTTTTTGCCGACAATTTTAGGAGAAATAAAGTGCTTAATTGGAGTCGTACCTAATTTTGAAAAAATTAATTAATAATGAATTAGGCGGGAATACCTATTTAAATGTATGGCTAAACAAATCGAGAAAAATCAATCTCTGTATGTACATTTCGGCCTATTAGGCCTCATCAGCAGAGCTATAGATCGGAAATGTACATACAGCTATAGATCGGAAATGTACATACAGAGCTATAGATCGAAATGTACATACAGAGATTGATTTTTCTCGATTTGTTTAGCCATACATTTAAATAGGTATTCTCGCCTAATTCATTATTAATTAATTAATTTTCAAAATTAGGTACGACTCCAATTAAGCACTTATATATATATATATAATATATATATATATATATATATATATATATATATATAAACAATCACTAAAAGATAACTAAATACAAACATACGCACACATACACCCCACACACAAACACAAACAATAATAGAAAGAAACGACTACTAACTCGCACACACACACATACACTAATAAGTCACAATATTTACCTATGTATGGAAACTACATACAACTATGTATGCAACTAAAAGTCTCACACGCTTTAATTCCTGTTAATAGCCTAGAAATATTCACGTATGTAGATGTGTAATATTCATCAGAATATAATAATATATATATATATATATATATATATATATATATATATATATATATAATATTAAAGGATTATTCAAAAGTACTGCCTCCTAATTATTTACGCGGTAAGTACAAGTATGCAGATTATGCACATCAACCAGATTTTACAAATCGATAAATGTTAGATCGAAAAAAAAAAGTAGCGTCGATCTTCTAAGTGGAAAGAGAGTGCTCTACTTAAAAGCCAGCTGTCGAAAACCCAGATTGGAAGAACAAATAACAAATATTGATGCCAGACAATTGAATAGCTTTCAGACAACACACATTTCGACTATTATGCACACGTGATTTACAATTTGTATACAATCCTTAACTGCCGTCACCGATGACAGATTTATAAAAAATATAAAAAATAATCCGAACAATATTATAAACCCATACGCGCTAATATCCTTATTATAATGGAGATTCTGTGTTTTTTCTCTATGTAACCGAAACTATATTACTACTCAAGTCTCAAATCCCTGAGTTATTAACGTCACATTCTCCATGTTTTTATTTTTATTAAGACCTCAATTATTAATAAAATTGTTTGACATTATTAATTCTGTTGACCATATCTACAGGTATTTGCCTCTCATCCCACTTATGAGCGCTGGACACAAGGTCTCGTTTTAATGTGGGCCCACACATAAGCCGAAGCTCATGGGTCGTAAGCACAAAAATTGCGTTGATCCCGTCGGCATTCCCCTTCAAGAGGTCGCCCCAGGCGCTGGGAAATAAACCCAATGCTGCTCCTTTAAATCAAGGGAGCAGGTATTGTCTAGGAGGAAAGCACCCTGGGATCAACGCTATTAACTTGTAATGATCCAGGGCCGAAACCACTGGACTCCCGGTGTTGGCCAGGTTCACATACTAAGAATATGCAATTGTATTTATATATACAAAAAAAGCGGTTTACAGTGTGAACGGGAAGACTTATTTGCATGTTGATCTTAAAAATTTGATTCTAATAAATATGTGCATGATATTATTGATTTCTAATTGTTTGGTTTTATCTTAATGAATATGAGCCAAAATCTCGGGGATAAATAAAAGAAATCCATTAATAAGAAGAAATAACTGTAATTTTATTCTTCACTTCCTATTTTAACTAAATAGCTAAATTATGAAAATTTCGCAATGAAAGACAGGAGTGATGGACGAGTAAGTTTCAGTTATACCCCTCACCTCTGTTTCAAATCTTTTTATCTTCACTCTTATTTAGTTTCATTAGGAGTTCTAATTTAATATATTTTAATACATTAAAACTTAAATACTTGAACCCGGAGGGTGCATATATTTGCAAGTACTGATGATTAGAAAAGCCTACTGGAGAGAACTGGATAGCCTATTAGAGACGACCTTGAGTGTCTTTGGTCTCTTTGTAAAGAGGTTAGTCAGTATATGACATGAGGATAGTTGCCCTAGTAAGTAAACCCGAGCTAAATATTATAATAGCAATGCAAATTAACTTGAATATAGAAGATAAAACGGACAGGACATCGTCCAAGATAAAAAGGACCTCTCGTCATGGTTATGGACTGGATTAAACGATGAAATTAACAGTGCACGTTTCCCTGGTTATGCTTGTTACGATATGTGTGTCCATTTTTAGGCTTCAAGTGAGAGAACTTTACAGTGGAGATCGCTTGTGTTAATTAGAGGCTGATCCTTAGTGAAGAAACCTTTGGTTGTTCCTCGGTGTCCCTTAGTGTTGGGTAGAATCCTTTGGTTGTTCCTCCGTGTCCCTTACGGTGTTTACGTTCAGCAAATTCCTTGTTTGCAGGTCCATTCATCAATGGTTAATACGTGCAAATGAATGGCATTCTAGATCGCCGATTAAATAGTTAACTAATCACGTATCCGAGCTGTTGATTGGCTGTCTTTAATCCACGCTCCCACGCTGATACTATAAGTTTAAGTGGTGGACCACAGCACACCTTATATACCAAAATATTCCAACTATGCTACCAGAATTAACAACACAAGGCTGAATACTCCACCAGAACAGCCAAATACTGGTGCTGGACAATAACAACACCAAGCAAGAACTACTAGAAAGAGAAACTATAATATACCTAAGTGGTCCTTTGAGTAAAAGAAAATTATTCTCCACGGTTTCATCTACACAATATTTGAGAAGTGAGACAGAAGGAAGAAAATATTATTTGAGGAGCAAATACAATCTTCCATCCTACCATAAAAATATGAATATCTCCCTTTCTTGTAAAAGTCCGTTACCTCATGCTCTAAACGTCATGCGCGTGTTTTTTTGTTTTTTTATCTAAATATATATTTTCTTAAAAGTCCGTTATGAGTTATTTCCCTTACAACTGGTCATATTTTTCAATAAACTGTTTTTTGGGGGGGTTTTTTACAATAGACATGCTCTGATGATGATCTAAACGGATTGAACTATTGCAATATAAGCCAATAAAACAACATGACTTAACAACATTTGTGCATTTTTCAAATTTCTTACTCTGATATCATACCACAAGAAAATCTGCGAAGAGATGCAACTTCACAGACCACAGTATATTAAGGAACATGAACGTCCACCGATAATATCAAATGGGGACGTGATGTCTACGATAGGCAGGTAGATACATAAAAGACAATGCCATCAAATCAGATATTTTCATTTGGAATAAACATGAAAATACTCCACTCATTATTGTCCTAGTCCTCCTAAATGATTATGGTCTTAATAGAGCGGGGCCTGCCATGAACTCAATAATTGCCTAAAATCAATTTGGTCATTGAAATAAATTAATATTATACTTGTTTTGGTTTGGTCAAGCAAAACTTTTTAAAAAATAGCTTGACACAATAATTGGTAAATCAATCTGCTACAATGTACACACTGCAACTATAAAATCCTCCGTCCTTAAAAAAAACCCTAATATGTAAGTACAATACATAATCAATCAAGAGTTAGCACCAGGTAGGGGACCCTTGATTTCTAAAAAAAATATTAATTCTAAAAGTCATTAACAGAAAAAAAATTACTTTACATATATTATGTCCCATAGTGGTGTAATGTTTAACAAACAAATCTTGCACATCCTTTGACTACTGAATAGCGAATTTGATCCTTGCATTTGCAGCATTGTATCACATGATACCCGTGCCGAACGGGTTAGTATTTAATGTGGTGAAATGGTTAGCAAGCTAGTCTCGAACATCCATTGACTACTGAATAGCGACTTTGATCCTCGCTAGATGCTCCATATTTGCGACTTTTTCTCACATCCTACCCGTGCCGAACGGCTTGGATATTTAAAAGGGCGTCCAATCGAGATGGAATGCTTAACAAGCTGGTCTCGCAGATTCATCACTACTGAATAGCTAGTTTAATCCTCGCTGGATGCTGCATACTTGCGACTTTATATCATATTTCTCAAGCAGAGTTTAAAGAACCAGTCCGCCGTACTATTTTCCCATAGCTAGAGGAAAATAATTGAATTCATACCTTTGCCAAGAGTATTAGTGCTATGTGAAATGCCAACAGCTTTTTTCCTGATCTAAGTCGTCTCACTGTTTCCATCTCCTACGCCGGTAACTATTGAAAAAAAATGGACTCTCTCGTCGATTCCAACGCATGATGGTTCATCTAGTAAAAAAACACACAGTGTCTTGTGTTGAACCATCCGCAGTTTTTGGCACAGTCAATAGGAAAGAATTGATGCACAAGGAATGCCACAAACCCAATAAACGACTGAACTTAGGTTTTTCACTTTTAGAGTTTTCCTTCTAGACTGGTTACCTATCCAGAGTTAAAGAGCCCAGTCTGCCTTATTATTTTACCCATAGCTAGAAGGAGAATATATGGATTCATACCTTTCCCAAGAGTATTAGCGCTATGTGAAATGCCACCAGCCTTGCCTAGGATTTGAACTCTGGTCGACGAGTCCATTTCCCACGACTCTAACTACTATGCCACGTGCCTCCACCGGTAACCATTACACCACGCACCTATCACGTATCTATAAGATATTGTAGTCTGTTATTTAAAAGCTTAACAGGCTGTTAAATAACAAATTGCATCAGTTTATATATATACAGCTCTATTTCACCTTGGGTGGCCCACAATATCAAATATTAAGCGACAGGGTAAAGATTTCTAATTTCACAGGTTTTTAATAGTTGTTTACTTCGCTGGTTGCTTGTACTCTGGCTCGTAAACTGATTATTGGCCCGGCCTATCAGTTGACATCGTTCCAATCGCTATCGATTCAGGCGATGTTTTGCTCGTAGTCTCGTTTGTCAAAAACAACATGAGGAAGCACCGATCACTTTGTGATTATACGCGTAATATTTGCTTTTTACAACTTTTCAATTGTTTTCGTCTCGGGTCCGTCATTCTAAGTAGTAAAAATGTTTTCCCCGATATTTCTCATCTACAATGCTATATACAAGATACTATTTAAATATTTATGGACGCATCTTCAACAAGTGATCAATACATATCAATAATTCAATTATAATTGTCTCTTCTCTCTCTTTCATTCTCTCCCTCTCCCTCTCCTCTCCTCTCCGTATATATATATATATATATATATATATATATATATATATATATATAAAGACAAAATATAAAGACATATATATAGACAAAAAAAAATGGAATCACATCCGACAGTATAAGGTATAAATATAGAAAAACAATAGTAAATAACTTGTGTTGTGCTAACAAGCGGCTGTTTCATAAAATGTAATTTAATTAAAATAATTCTAAAACTAAAATGAAAAATGTAAAAGAAATTGTATAAACACTAGTCATCTTCAGAGCACATTATTTGTTGAATGAAAAATGGGAATTTAAAGTAAAGACACGAGAGGTTTAACTAACGCTCACGTACACACACACACACACACACACACACACATACACAAACACACACACACACACACACACACACACACATATATATATATATATATTATATAGTGTGTGTGTGTGTGTGTGTGTGGTGTAGAATTAAACAAAAAGACAATCTGTTTAACAATTTTATTTTTGATCTTTTCGAGTTTTCTGGCCAACCATTTAACATTTGGGTGAATTCATGGATAAGTCACCAAAGTTCAGGTCCCGAGTATTTTCGGCACTTCATCAGGGTGATGTGTTCCAGTTTGTTTTTTTTTTTTATTATATTATGTGGAGGCTGGAAGGAGAAGAATTGATGAGAAATGTGTTATAGGCATTTTAAAAATGTGTGTACTGCATTGGAAATTAATTTGTTTAAGGATGGTTTGTATTGTTTTATGTATAGAGCTTCTAGTATTTGGAGTTTTTGTTTATTTTTTCTCATCAATTCTTCTCCTTCCAGCCTCCACATTAATATAATTTTTTAAACTGGAACACCCCTGATGATGGCACTTCGAAGTGCCGAAAGTACTCGGGACTGACTAATACGAATAATTTCTGTAAAAAAAATTTTGATTTACGTAACTAATTTTAGTAATCATTATGTATACACATTATGTAGTTTTTCAATATATATATATATAATATATATATATATATATATATATATATATATATGAGAAGTAAACAAACAAACAATGTGTTTGATATGGCTTTTTTAGCCCACAATTTTTGGGATAATATGTGCTTAATTTAAGTCGTACCTAATTTTTGAAAATTAATTAATTGATAATTAATGAATGAATTAATTTTCAAAAATTAGGTACGACTTCAATTAAGCACATATTCTCCCAAATATATCTGCTATCACAATGCAGATGTAAAGAAAAAAATAATAATACGGTAACAATGGTGTTGTGTGTTAACCTGTATTTTATTCTTGAATTTTCGAGATAAAATCTCTTTTTCAAAGATCACTGGAACTGAAGTAGTCTAGTTATGGCATTTCTATTTAAATGAATTTTTTTTGTTGAAAATGATGGTATTTTTTATATAACTGTTTCTCGTGTTGTATGTTTACGTGAATGCGGTTTTTTTTTGTACGTGTGCGTATGTTGTCATGCGCGTGTCCATTAAAATTCGTGTTGGCTGTGACGCATTTTCATGGACACGCGCATGACAATATGCATACGTACAAAAAAAAAAACACATTCACGTAAACATGCAACACGAGAAACAGTTATATAAAAATACCATCATTTTCAAAAAAAAAAATTCATTTAAATAGAAATGCCATAACTAGACTACTTCAGTTCCAGTGATCTTCTGAAAAAGAAGATTTTATCTCAAAAATTCAAGAATAAATACAGTTAACACACAACACCATTGTTACCGTATTATTATTTTTTCTTTACATCTGCGTTGTGATAGCCTTCTAAATCAACCTCCTAACCAATATATATTATATATATATATATATATAATATATATATATATATATATATATATATATATATAATATAAAGAAAAGGGAGAACAAGGAAACAAGAAAGTAGGACGAAAATAGAATCAATGAGAATAAAGAAAAGGAATTAAAGTAATAAGAAAGAAATAAATAATGTACTATGGAATAAAAGGAAAGAAGGAAGGAAAGAAGTAATAAAGAAAGGAAGATGAAAAAACTAAGCAAGCAACAAAGGAAGGAAGGAAATTAGCAAGCAAGAAATAGAATTGAGAAAAAAAAGAATATCTAAACAAGCAAACTGAAAAGATAATTTAAAGTATGGAATAAAAGAAATATAGGAAGAAAGAAAATGAAGTGGAGAAAGAAAGGGAGAAAGGAAAAGCAATAGAGGAAAATAACTAGGCAAATAAAAGAGAAAGACAATGCAGTAAAAGAAATAAAGAAAGAATCTGAGAAAGCTGTTATAATAA
>CM042145.1:83200666-83213166 GCA_023376005.1 Doryteuthis pealeii
TGGAATATAATACTTGATAATTCTTCGTGTAGGCATACGAAACATAAGATCGTTCAGAGACCTGCATATGTCTGATTCCTTTCGAATATTCCTTCTAATAATCAGTGTTTTGATGTATTAATTTCCAAACATACCCAGATGAAGCTTTATATTAGAGCACCAGTGCTTATGATTTGCAAGTCAACTTTTAAATTCTAATTTAGAGGACTACGTAAAATTTAGTTAAATTTGGCTTTTGCGTAGATGTCACAGAGGGTTGGTAAACAATACCTTTAATCAAACAACTACCCTTCGAGTGGAACAATGCAAGGCTTTGCCAGTTGCATTGACTTACTTCAAAGTTTATTTTGTTTAAGGTAGTTTTTTTTTTGTTTGATAAATAAAGCTTCGATTATTTGAAGTTTTTGTTTGTTTTTTTTTTCTTTATGTAGTGTGCGTGTATTTTCGGTTAGAAATTTGCGGTAGGCAAGGGGGGGGGGCATGAATGAATCTCCAAAATTAATAACACGTATCTTGGCCACACGACGACCACATTATCACGCAGATAACACTACACTTATCTGATTCCAGTTCCATTAATCAACACCATAAAACACATTCAAAATAAACTTTGAAGTAAGTCAACATGTTCTCAAATGCTTATGATTTCCCGCCTATCCTCCTTCCACTATTCCCCTCCCCTTCTCCCAACTTGTGCTCCCCTCCCACAAAAATCACTACTACATCGTTCGTTCGAACCACTATTATTCCTACAACCTCCCTCTACCAATTTTTATTACCTCCCACTTGCAATTCCTTGCTACTACTCGTTCTCCTTAAAAACGAGACACGAAATATACCATCGTTTCCTACCTGATGATGGCAAACTTTATTGCCGAAAGCGCTCGTATCGAAACATTTGGTGGACTGCTCCACCCGTTTCACCCTGATACCAAAAAGATGGCCCGAAAATTAGAAAGGATCAACCAAAAACTCGTCCGACAAGAATTGTCTGTACAGTTCAACAAAACTAGTATATATATATATATATATATATATATATATATATATATTTATGTATATATATATATATATATATATATATATACATATGATATATATAATAAACTTACCACTCATTTTATTTAAACCAGTGTCTTTTCAAATTTCTCACTATACTACATATATATTTGTTCCTATATATAATATATATATATATATATATATATATATATATATATGTGTGTATGTGTGTGTGTGTGTGTATGTGTATGTGTGTGTGTGTTTGTGTGTGTGTGTGTGCTAACAATGATTACACCAGTCTCACTACGCCAGTATGAATCTCTTTAAATTTTATGTTCATCTTTAAGTCTTCTATCTTTTTTTGCTCTCTTCCTCTCTCTGTCTTTGCTTAGATAAATTTCCATCGAATGATATATTTCATTTGTTTCATATGTTTCATATCATTGTCGGTCCGTATTTAGCCTTCAGTGTTTTAAAAATATCTCATACAATACAAACAATATCGCGTAAGATGCAGGCAATAAATTTTCATTAAAATAGGTTTCAACATCCGGGTTGTATTTGTGGCTACAGAGTAACACATTACGTCGCCATGAAACGGTTTGGTTTCTTTGTCTAATGGCTTATAAACATTCGTGGATTATTTGACGCCAAAGCCATTCTTGTAGAAGAACAGTAGTGGTACTATTTATATATAGAAGTATGAGGGGGTTTATATCTTTCCCCAATCGTATTAATCTGAAAGTGAAAGTAATAGGGCGACTGAGTTTCGAAACACGCTTACTACGATGTGGAAGTTCAGCACGTTAGCCACTACACCACAGCTATAGTACCTGTACCAGATGTGAAACACCATTCCACTATCAGCAAGGGAGGTGTAACAACGGTGTTCCATGTTTGATAATATGCTACAGATATCAGAAGAAACAGTTGTACAAAAATCCCTGGAATTTGCTTTTTGGTAAAAGAACTATCTGCCATAAGGGACCGCTACTGCATAAACATGATTGATAAGCTGTAGTAGGATCTCCAAAATGCACGAATAGGAGCCCTAAGATCTGGCAAATGACTGGGGGAGCTAAGGACTCTCTCAACGGAAAGGACAGGGTGGCTTCATATGAAGAAGGTCTGGATGCTGCTGTAGGTCGATTGTTTGGTTCATTGGTTCATTAGTTGTATCTTACGGCATGTCAACAGTTGTTGGGATATTCTATTCCGAAGACATATCGTTTTGTTCATTCATATTAGGCATTCAATCTTTTTTAAGCTCAATTTTTAAACACATTTTTAATACTTATTTTTTCCCTCGGTCGGTAGAGTGTTCAGCTAGAAACCACAAGGTTCCTAGTTCGATACCGGTCCTCGCCAACTCAACGTATGAGTAGCACAGGGATATGTGCGGTAAAGTAAGGAGCTGATGGTAGGTGTGGCGCTCCACCTCAGACACCAAAACAATCTCCTTGGTCTAGCGCTATTGAAAAGGGGATAGACTCCCTCGCTGATTGGTTGATACCGACTTTAGGCCGCCCCGACGAATTTACTTACTTAACCTATAGATGGGATACTAAGATATATTATCACTCCTTCTACTATAGACCAGTTTACATACCTAGGGAGCTATATCACATCTACTGAAAGTGATGCAAATATACCTAAAGAAAAGGCATGAACTCTTCTAGACAGATTATCGATCATATGAAAATCTGATATCTGCCATAAGATAATGCGAGAATTCTTCTAAGATGTAGCCGTGTCAGTATTATTGTATGGTTGCACCACTTAAATTTTAACAAAACACTTAGAGATAAATCTAGATGTGAATTATACAAGGATTCTGGGTGGTGTCTTGAACAAGTCTTGGAAGCATCACCTCAAAGCAGCTGTACGGTCACTTATCTCTTATCACACAAACCACGTGTGTAAGACGAACAAGTGATGCTGATCACTGCTGGATAAGCAAGGACAAACTTATGAATCAGGTTCTTTGTGGACAATTACACATGGACACACCAGAGTAGGCCTACCAGCAAAAGTGTATATCGATCAGCTCTGTACGGATACTGGATGCCGTGGGCAAGATCCGTCTGGAGCGATGACTGATAGAGACGAGTAGGGAGAAGCAGACAGACAGAGACAAACACAGACAGGCAGAATGACACAGAGACACAGAGACAGACAGACAGACAGACAGACAGACAGAAAGAGAGCTACAAAATTGGAATAGACAGACAGATAGACACAGAGATTCAGAGAGACAGACACACGGAGAGACAGACATACACACACACAGACAGACAGACAGACAGACAGAAAGAAGAGACCCAAAATTGGAACAGACAGAGAGACACAGAGATTCAGAGAGACAGACACACAGAGAGAAAAATATACACACACACAGACAGACAGACAGACAGACAAACAGATAAACAGAAAGAAATCTCCAAAATTGGAACAGACAGACAGAAAGAGAGCTACACAATCGGAATAGACATTCACAGAGATTCAGAGAGACAGACACACGGAGAGACAGACATACACACCACACACAACAGACAGACAAACAGACAGACAGAAAGAGAGACCCAAAATTGGAAACAGACAGAGAGACACAGAGATTCAGAGAGACAGACACACAGAGAGACAGATATACACACACACAGACAGACAGACAGACAGACAGACAGATAAAAGAAAGAGAGCTCCAAAATTGGAACAGACAGACAGACAGACACGGTGATTCAGAGAGACAGACACACAGAGAGACAGACATACACACACACAGACAGACAGACAGACAGACAGAAGAGAAGCTTCAAAATTGGAACAGACAGACAGACACAGAGATTCAGACAGACAGACACACATAGAGACAGACACACGTGGCTGTTTGTGCTGTCGGCACGACCTGATCATGATGAAATGCGTTACTATTAATTCAAAAAATCTTGAAATAGATATAGAAAACAATATAGAAAACAATTTATTTCGGAATTTATAGTTGAAATCTGTGCGATTATTATACAAATAGTGGGTAGAATTTCCACAGGTGGAACTAGTATAAGCGAGTAGTTAAACATTTGTGCTCTTCATTCTTTCCCAGTGAAATGGTGGTAGGTATGGGGAAGGAAGATGGATTCCGGTTTACGTCATCAAAACTTTTAAAGAAGGAAAATAAATTGGAAACTCCGTGCAAATAGGAAAGTGTTTGGTTCAGAATATTTACATAAGCTTGAAAAAAAAGACTAAACAGATAGACGAATCAAAGGATCGGTGAATGCGTAAAAGAAACCGTTAAATTGATTGAATAATAAATAAATGCCTCATATGTATTTATCAGAAGTCGGAAGAACATATGATATATGTTATCTATATGATCTTATAACTGCGGTACACGCACACACACACACACATCTTATTATAATGGAGATTGTGTGTTTTTCTGTCTGTAACCGAAACTATATTACTACTCAAGTCAAAAGACCCTTAGTTATCTATGTCCCATTCTCCATGATTTTATTTCAATTTAAACCTCAATAATGAATAAAATTGCTTTACATTATTAATAATATTGACAATATCTACATACAAACAACATGCAATTGTATTTATATATACAACAAAATACCGGTTTACTGTGTGAATGGGAAGACTAATTTGCATATTGATAATAAAAAATTTGATTTTGATAAATATATGCTTAGTATTAATGATTTCTAATTGCTTGGTTTTATCTTAATGAATATGATAAAAAATCTTAAAAGAAATCCATTAACAAGAAGAAATAACTGTTATTTTATTCTTTACTTTCTATTGTAACTAAATAGTTAAATTAAGAAAATTAAGCAATGAATTACGGGAGTGAGGAACGAGTAAGTTTCAGTTGTTCTGTTTTTTCAATGATACCGCCATCTGTTTCAAATCTTTTTATCTGCATTCTTATTCAGTTTAATTAGCCTTTCTAATTCAAAATGATATTTTATCATATTAAAATTTAGATACTTGCACCCGGAGGGTGTATATATTTGCTAGTATATATATATTAATATATATATATATATATATATATATATATATATATATATTTACCTCTCTTTCTTTATCTCTTCCCCCTCTCTCTCTCTCTCTCTCTCTCTCTCTCTCTCTCTCTCTATATATATATATATATATATATATATATATATATATATTCTCCCTCCAGCAGCAATGGGTTAAATAGTAGGAGACTAGGCCCTTCAACCTTGGTAGGTAACCAGTCTAGGAGAGGATAACTCTGAATTCAAAATTCCTGAGGTCGGTCGTTGATTGGGTTTGTGGCAACCCTTGATGCACCAATTCTTTCCTATCGACTGTGCCAAAAAGTGTGGATGGTCCAACACAAGCCTTCACCACTATAAACAAATCACACATACACCCACACACACCCACACACACACAAACACATATAAATATATTATATATATATATATATATATATATATATATATATGTTGGCAACCTTCCGTCTATTTAAGACGATGGCGTAGAGTCCACTTTTTATCTTCAGCTACGTGAGTGGCTGAACAGATCAATTTTTGAATGGCACTCTCTGGTACAGTGATTGCAAATAAAGGGTGATGCTTTCTGGAGATGCTGTTGTATCTCCTTCCTTATATATATATATATATATATATATATATATATACATATATATATATATATATATATATATACAGGGTGTTTCAATAAAATGTATATATACTTCAACAGCAGATTATATATATATATATATATATATATATATATATATTATATATATATATATGTATAAGTAGTAACTTACCGGTGGTTATGAGTACGATCGTTGGAAGCGCACAGTATCCAGAGGTTAAGATTGAGAAAAAATAAATACAAAGTGCTCAATACAATGTAGAGTAAAAATTTATTTTAACAATGGAAAGGAGTAACCTACTCGAGTTTCATCGATTGATTCATCAGGGTTACTTTAGTTAAATTAATCGAGTTTTCGATTAATCTTAGATGGTATAATACATGCCCGTTGGAATGGGACTTCTTCCTCTACTAAAGATAAGTCCCATTCCAACGGGCATCTATTATACCATCTAAGATTAATCGAAAACTCGATTAATTTTACTAAAGTAACCCTGAAGAATCAATCGATGAAACTCGAGTAGGTTACTCCTTTCCATTGTTAAAATAAATATATATATATATATATATATATATATATATATATATAGGGTGTCTCAATAAAATATATATATACTTCAACAGCAGATTTTAACCATAAAGGTAGATAATTGTGTCAAGACTTTGAAAAAAGAAAATTCATCTTAAAATGATATTGTTAATATGAAAACAAAGTCCAAAGACTGTATACAAAGGAGTTTCAGTCATACCAACCTACGCTGATAACCATCTCGGCAACAAAACCAGTATTTTTTCAACACCTTTTTGTTAACTTATTTTTTTCTATCTAACATATAGAAGAGACCCTAAGAGGTACAACCGCTCCGGGGCAGGGTGGACCTGGGAGTAATGGCAATGAATGGTTACTCTGCACTATCCAGAGCTCCAAAATCGAAATTATATGCTTTTTAACGTCATACCAGGACACCAAGACTCTCAGATATCGCCTACTAGCACACATATGTTAAAAGGGTTCAGATTTTGTACCAACCTACGCTGATAACCATGTCTGCTGCAAAACCAGCAACCATTACTGAACTGAGAGATGCCATTGAACAAGAATGCACTAAAATGCCTAGAAAACATTTTTTTTATTTGGTTATTAATTCCATTACTCCCCGTTGTCAACAATCTCTGGAGCAGAGTAACCATCAAATTGAAAACAGGTGATAAAAATAGTATAAAAATACTTTAAAATGGATTCTGCTTTATGTAAATTAAATTAAACTATTTAAATTATATAAACATTTCCAGGTGCATAAATGTATTTGAATAATGTCTGTAAGTCATATTACTTTTGAGAAAAGTAAGTAGAGAGGTAATAATATTACTTTTACATATATCCAAAATGTATATCCATTTGATTGAGACACGCTGTATATATATATATATATATATTATATATATATATATATATATATATATATATATATATCAATGATTCCTTTTGCTATATTCATAAATAAAGAGTTCTCTATATAAGTGAGACAGCAGATATATATATATCTAATTTCGGATTGCGTAGACAAAGAGTTAATGGCGCTTGGTGACTTTTAATATTTCGCCAATTTGGTCATCAGATCAATTCTATGCCATCGAGTCGGCGTGAAACTTTCACCGAACAAGCGCCGGCGACTCTGTGTCTTTCTTTCTTTCTTTCTTTCTTTCTTTCTTTGTATTTGACGGCATGTTAACCCTTGTTGGGTTATTTTATTCCGATGACGTTTTGTTCTATTCATTCTTGATTGAACGTTCTTTTTATTAAACTCAATTTTTCAACACCTTTATGTAAATTTATTTTCTTCTATTTAACCTATATATGGGACCCTTAGAGGTACTACCACTCCGAGACAGGATGGACCTGGGACTAATGTCAAAGAAGAGGTACTCCACACTTTCCAGAGCTTCAAAATTGGAACTTTACAATTATATGTTGTTTAACGTTATACCCAGGACACTAAGACTCTCAGATATCGCCTACTAGCACATATATGGTAAAAGGGTTAATGTTTTGCCATAGGGACAATAGGGTCGGGACAATCATCTAGGTGCTAAGGTTTGAAGTGACAGCCATCAGGGTGGCCCTGTGTTTATATATATATATAATATTTCCGGGGTTAAATAAAGAAATCACAGTGCTCAACCACAAGTTGTAGGAGCTTTATTTATTCATTTAATTTTTAAATATAATTGTTTTTTATAGGCATCTACCCAGGGTTTCAAGCTTATTTTTACTATCTTCAGGACGCCATTAGTTCCTCTGGTGCTTATGCAAAAACATTTCTTGCTGTTATTTATATATACAGCAAGAAATGTTTTTGCATAAGCACCAGAGGAACTAATGGCGTCCTGAAGATAGCAAAAATAAGCTTGAAACTCTGGGTAGATGCCTATAAAAACAATTACATTTAAAAATTATATATATATATATATATATATATATATATATATATATACTAGCAAATATATGCACACTCCGGGTGCAAGTATTTAAGTTTTAATGTAATAAAATATTGTATTAAATTAGAAAGGCTAATGAAACTAAATAAGAATGCAGATAAAATGATTTCAAACAGGAGGGTACAATCGAAAAATAGAACAACTGAATCTTACTCTTCCATCACTCTCGTCTTTCATTGTTATTTTTTCTAATTTAACTATTTAGTTAAAATAGGAAGTAAAGAATAACTTTACAGTTATTTCTTCTTGTTAATGGATTTCATTTAAGATTCATTGAAGAGATTTTTACTTATATTCATTAAAATAAAACCAAACAGTTAGAAATCAATAATACTAAGCACATATTTATTAAAATCACATTTTTATTATCAATATGCAAATTAGCCTTCCCGTTCACACTGTAAACCGCTATTCTCTTGTATATATAAATATAATTGCATGTTGTTAGTATGTAGATATGGTTAACAGTATTAATAATGTAAAACAATTTTATTAATAATTGAGGTTTAAATAAAAATAAATTCATGGTCAATGTGACGTCAATAACAAAGGGAATTGTGACTTGAGTAGTGATTTAGTTTCGGTTACAGACAGAAAAGCACACAATCTCCATTATTATAAGATATATATATATATATATATATATATATATATATATATACTAGGTTGCTATATATATAAGTAAAGATTGTTCCATATCATTGATAGATTACGTTTATCTAAGTTAGGACATGAAGTTCGGGAGCTCTGTTAGGGTCATATCTATGGATGAAATAGTTATGTTTACAAATTATTTGTATTTGATCGCACCTTTTGAAAAAATCTTAAAAACATCTACACAAAAATGTAAATATTTACGATCAATGAATGGGATTACATAGCCTTTAAGTATAAAATAACCCAATATGGTTAGACATGCCGGTAAAATCATTCAACAGTATGCAAGTCCATATTCATCACTGGCAAACATGTATAGCCAGTGGTATTGACTATACTGACAAATAGTGTTTTGTAGCTGGAGGCTAACTCTATCCAATGATATTGTTCACTCTAAATCTAAATATGTTGTTTACGTGGAAATAAATGTTACTTTTCATAAAGGTAGTAGGTATTTACCCAACCCGTTCACCACGTGTAAGATGATATACAAAGTCGTAAATAAGTGACACTCGGCAGGGATCGAACGTGCTATTCAGTAGTAATGAATTTGCGAAACTAGTTATTACACTGCAATGGGATTCCCTAGAATCCAACGGAGAACGAGAAAGTAAAAAGAGCAAGACATTGTCTTACCTGCCGGGATCGAACCCGCGTCCGCCGGCATGCAAAAACAAATGCGATTTAGGCACTGGACGGACGTGAAGTTCTACTCATTTGCCCGGATGTTTGGGTAATGTGTCCATAAATTACCAAAGCGAGTGGGGCGTAGCGTGACAAGCATTCGGCCTACGTGGGACGGCAGTCAGTAAAGATTATTTTGACGTCAACGACGACGACGGATTTCAGTTGCTGGTCGAAGCCGAAGACTGTGTTAAGCAAAAAGAAAGTTTGGCTTTCAAGAAGACGGTGAACTCGCTTCTTTTTGCCTCCCCATTCAGCAGGAACTTGTAGACCCAAATATCTATTCCCTCCTCTATTTCCCCACTTCTATATCAATGTAATTTCAGTCATATATCTATGAAACAATGAGGGCATCATACATTCAAATTTGGAACATTGGAGCAGTACAATCTTCCTATCTGATTATCATCAGTGTATCATATGGACTAGCAAGAAAGAAAAACACCCTCAGAGCGGTGTAAAAATTAATTTTTGAAAGGTATTGCCTGAGGGGATGGGAGGTAAAAATTCAATGTCAGAGTGTTTGTACCATAAGTAAGTAAAATCATCAAATTTATTAAAGGAGTTAAAAATAAAACAATTTGGAATGGAAACTTAGTCCTGATAATTTAAATATATATTAAAATAAAACAAACTATATATAAATATATAATACTGGGCATTTATTTATCAAAACTGGACCGTTTAAATTTGCATGCTCAAATTTTGAGTGTATTTATTCTTTGTTATGATGATTTTGGGTAATGTAATATAAGCAGGGACATAGTTTCAGTTACACATAAATAGAGACACAATCTCCATTATTATTAGATCTAACTTTGGTCATTAACATTCCTTTATGCATGTACAGGTTTTTGACAGACGAACGGCAAAATTGGTGCAACACGATCTTCATCAATTTTGTATCGTAGAAATTCAAATTTGTCATCATCAAAATAAACATTAATGCAGTATTTTCACATATGAGGAATTTGTAAGATGGAGTGTTTTGCTTTAGCAACGGCTGGTTGTGTGTTTGGATAGAGTTACGCACTTCAATCTAAAAATATTGACTCTTCACAAAAGAAATAGCCGAAGAAAAATCGATCGAGTAAACAGCGGGAAATGCTGGGATACAGCAAAAGCTGAAAAGGCAAACGATGCCACGGGCAATCTCTTTACATTAAGAAATGTCCCCAAAAGCATACCAAAAACAAATATATCTATATCTATATCAATGTCTATCCATCTCTCTCTCTCTCTCTCTCTCTCTCTCTCTCTCTCTCTCTCTCTCTCTCTCCTTCACTCTCTCTCTCTCAGTCTCTCTCTCTCTCTCTCACTCACTCTCTCTCTCGCTCTCTTTATCTCTTACTTTATTTCTTCCCCCCTCTCTCTCTCTCTCTCTATCTATCTATCTATCTATCTATCTATCTCTCTCTCAATCTGTCTATCTATAAAAATCATGTAAACATATTATGGAAATCACGATTTTAAAAGTTTCAAAATAGACTTCGAAAAACTTTTACGTTCAGTGTGATTACTATCAGTTTGACGATATGATTAATGCATCTCTCTCTCTCTCTCTCCTCTCTCTCTCTCTCTCTCTCTCTCTCTCTCTCTCTCTCTCTCTCTCTCTCTCTCTCACACACACACACACACACACACTCTCTTTCTTTCTTTCTTCCTTTATTTCTTTCTCGCTCTCGCTCACTCTCTCTCTCTCAGTCTTTCTTTATTTCCCCCCTCTCTCTCTCCTCTCTCTCTCTCTCTCTCTCTCTCTCTCTCTCTCTCTGTGTGTCAATCTATATATCTTTCTATAAAAATCATGTAAACATGGAAATCACTATTTAAATAGTTTTAAAATAGATTTCCAAAATCTTTTACGATCAGTGTTGTTACAATCAGTTTGCCGATATGATTAAATCTATAGATGCCCCACCTCTCCCTCTCTCTCCCTGTCTCTGTCTCTCCCCTCTCTCTATTTCCCTCTCACTCTCTTACTGTCTCCGTTGACTTCATGTCTTCGCTTAGATGTACGAGTTCTATCAATGATATTGAGATCTCTTTACTTATGAATATAGAAAACTATACTATCAATATCAATAATCTCTATCTATTTCTCTCTCTCTCTCTCTCTCTCTCTCTATATATATATATATATATATATATATATATATATATATATATACTGCGTTTCAGATTATTAAAGAAAAATTACACTTTTCCCTCCTATCCACAAACTACTGATTGGAATTTAACGAAATTATCAGAGAATAATGACAACCTTTATCTACACCCTACTCCGTAATAATTTTAAGGTTCTATACCATTCTGTTCCTTTTTAATAGAATATATATATATATATATATATATATTATATATATATAATATATATATATGATTTGTTGTTAGTAACAGTCTGATTGGCTGTTACTAACAACCAATCAGATGCGCGGTGCTTTGTATTTGAATGGGTTAGAGTTCTATAACCGTCCAAGAATATTTCTTTTTTTTTTCATTGTCCAAAGTCTTTTAGCGGCTATTGTTAGTGGCTGTACCAGAGTTTGGTCACCTCTGATAGGGTCAGCAGGGCGAGGGAAGTCTGATCTTGGAAGACCTGAAACTTCCCAATGAACCCTGCGGATTACATCACTGACGACAATCACCAGCGCCCCAAATATAGGAGCGTATATTTAAAATATATATATATATATATATATATATATATATATATATATATGCACAAATCAAAATCCATCTTAGAAAATAAGATGCATACAATAGTCTGGAATTTTGAGATACAAACAGATCACCGAATCCAAAAGTCCAGACTATGTTTTGATTCACAAGAAAAATAACTATGTGGTGGATGTTACAGTAACAGCGGACAACGCAGTGAAAATCAAATAAAGCGAAAAGATAAACTAATACTTAGACCTTGCCAGAGAACTGTGAACGATCGGTAGAACTTGAAGGGTACCGTAATACCAGTAATAGTTTGTGTGCTTGGAACAGTTTCTAAAGGTTCTAGA
>CM042145.1:83218166-83223875 GCA_023376005.1 Doryteuthis pealeii
AGAACGTCGCTTATGAGCTCATCCTTGCTTCCCCAGCAGTGTCCTACATGCCTTGTCCATCTCCCTCGGATAGTTTGTGAGATAAGGGGCAAATGACCGTACAGCTGCTTCCTTGTGAGGTGCTGTTTCCACAACTTGTTCAAGACTGCACGCAGCATTCTTGTGCAGCTCCCATCTAGCTTATTCTCAAGACACTTCATTAGGGTCCAAGCGGTGCAGCCATATAGCAGCACTGATACAACCACAGCCTTGAAGAACTGTCGCTTCAGCTTGTCAGGGAGATCGGACCTCCATATGACTGATAATTTGTTTGTGGCCAACCATGTCTTTGCTATTCGTGTATTAACATCGCTCTCTGTGGATGAGATATTACCACCTAGGTAATTGAATTGTTCTACTGGCTTAAGAGGCTTGCCGTTGAGTGTGGAGATATTTCCTTTCTTTTCGAAACTCATGTATACAATAGAAAATTATTCATTTGCAAAAGGAATTCAAATAGGTCGATTGATTGATTTTGACAGCATGTATGTATTTAACAACTCCTCCACACGCGCAGGATGTGATACATGGTCAATCTTTATGCGGAGTTTACCAGGTTTGAATTCAGAGTTTTCCTTCTCCCCGACCAGTTGCCGTACTACGGTTGAAGAGTCTATTCTGTCTTACTGTTTACCCATAGTTGGAGGGAGAATAGTTAGATTCATACCTTTAGCAAAGATATTAGTGCCATATGAAATACAACCAGTTTCGACCAGGATTTGAACTCGTGTTACTGTGTCTATTTCCTTCGACAACAACCATTACACCACGGTCACCTCCTTTGGACAGCATGTAAATTCTCCTGGGATTATTTTATTCCTATATATTAGTGAATTGCGTTCATTGTATCTCTGATTTTTTTGGCCATTTGTTTTATAGGTTCCAAATATCCACTCTGTATTTACAGTTGGACACATGGCGCAACGCATATAACAGTTGAGTTAATTGTTTTCTAAGTGACAATCATCATGAGATTACGTGTTCAATCCTGACAACGGGCGAACATAACACAGAATACTTAAAATAACTGAACACTTATACCCCGGGATTAACGGAATGAGAACATCTATCCCAATGAATTAAATAAAGGACTCGCTTTGAAGTTCCCTGACGCCTCCCGAATTCGACAAGAAAAACCTGAAAAGGGTCGGAGGGCATATCATCTGAAACGCTGTATATATATATAAATATATAAAATGATGAGAACAACTATCTAAAAAAATCCAAATAATACAAAAAGCACGTAGCATCTTTGTGTAGTTAGCATCTAGTATGTATTTAGTTATGACGATTTTGGGTTAAAGTGACGTAAGCAGTGACGTAATTTTTGTTACAGACAAAAACTGAAAGTGAATCTCCATTATTAATAAAGATGCTTAGGATTTAATAATTTTCTAAGTAGACTTACATTAGTATGTATCAGGGGGCGCATGGTGTTGTAATGGTTAGTCATAGGAAATGGTCACGACGAGACGAGTTCAAATTTTGGACGAGGCTGTTTGCATTTCTCATAGTGCTTATACCCTTCAAAAATTGTTGGTATCAGCTGAACAGCGAGAGAGTCTCACCTTTTCAACAACACTAGACGAGGGAGATTATTTTGTTGAGGTGGGGTGCCACACCTACTGTCAGCTCCCAGATGCTTTACTGAACAGATCAGGTTACCTGAGCTGTGCTACTCATACACTGAATTGGCAGGGACTGGTATCATAAATAGAACCTTGTGATTCCTTGACGAACAAATGCGTCTCAAAAGCATTCAAGACAACTCAGACTCACTTGCTACTTTTCCTCTGTTGACCAACTTCACAAGGGTGTGCTTATCTATAATTGATTTTTACGTTTTTGTGAGGCCGTGAAAGCAAGTCGCGGGTTATTCAAAATAGGTGGATACTGCTGATGCAATGGTCTTCAATAGCAGAACACAAGAATTGTAAAAAAGTTTTTCTTTTTCTATTTTCCAAAGTCCATATTTTCCCCATAGAATCACAGCTTAAGAAAAGATAGATGAGACAAAACGGACAGGTGAGACAATTGAGAATATAAAAATACAGGAGAGCATTCCAATAGTGTCAGAGTCGATTACAAACCGACTTATATAAGAAAAAAACTTATATAGTTATTTACTATGCTTAGCTTCGATGTGGCACAAGGCCAGGAGTATGGGGCGCCCAGTGACAATGGAACCCACTAACAATGGACTGCGAATCTATCTTGGTAACCATTACAGCTCATGAGGTAACCAAGGAAGACGTATATATCTAATACATTAATGGCAATTTATGTCTGTCTGTGTATAACCAGTTGTCGCCTACTCCAGTGATCCAATCATGATGAAACATTAAAATTATGTTAATATCATATTCAGAAACAGGACGCGTTGATTGAATTTCAATAAAACTAAACATTTAATTAGAATAAAAAATGTGTCCTTTGTAGGTAAAACATACACTATTTGTTGATTCTATGAATTTCGTTTTACAAAAATATTTATAAATTTAACTAAAATGTTCCCATATATTTTCAGCTGGTTGTATAGCCAAAAACCATGTAATTTATTTCCTATTCCTTTGCGGAAGAAGAGCTTTAGTCCGCTTTTCTCTGTGAGAGGATGCATTATCGTCCTGAAAAATCAAGCTTTTTATCGATTGAATGAGAAAGATATCCCGATTTTCAGTGTGCACATGTGCAGCGTTTGTTGAGGTAATGATTGCCATCTTCCCGGGTCTATTGCTTGCCATTACCGGTTCTCACGTGATAAATGATAATCAAGTCATTACATTCAGACCAGGAGGGGAAGTTATCCCAACATACCTTTGGGTGACAAAGCCATGATGGTGCACACTGAACTGAGATGTAGATGGTCTGAATCAAAATCATTGTCGAAAATCACAACCTCTCTCTCCCTCTCTCTTCTTTCTCTTCTCTCTCTCTTCTCTCTCTCTCTCTCTCTCTCTCTCTCTCTCACACACACACACACACACACACATATATATATATATATATACATATATATATTCATTTATATATAAAGTGTGGGTTACCGGTGAATATGGGCACGAGCGTTGGAGGTGCGCAGGATCCAGGGGTTAAGTCCGTGATAAAACAAATACAAAGTGCTCAATACAAAGTAGAGCAAATTTATTGAACAAATGGAAACAACAGAAACCTACTCGAATTCTTGAATAAGATTTCAATTCAATGAACATACGTGTGATCAGCTGCAATTGATCGGTAACTCGATTAATTCAGTGGATTTAAGCCTGATGATTCTACCGATCAAACTCGAGTAGGTTTCTGTTGTATCCATTTCTTCAATATATATATATATATATATATATATATATATATATATATACAGGCTGTTCGGGATAAATTTGACATATTTATATTTGGTTATTTTTCTCCGTAGGTTGGAGGTATTGACGCACACTACGCATCATTTAAAACCTTGGACCTTTGTTCATTGATATATGTGATGACAGATAGAATGGATGAATGGAACCCACCTGAATCATAGAAGAGAATAACTTGTATCATAATTATCTGCGCCTGCCATAAAAATAAGGAGATTATGGTTGCTGCCCAATGCTCCATGCTCCATGTAAAAACCATCAGGCATTAACTGGAAAATTTCAATGGAGACTACGAGGCAGTGGTTAGAAGGAAGCAACATAACAGACGATCTGATTGTGTTCGTACAGCAGAATTCCTCGAAAAACTATAGAACAAAGGAGGAACCTCAGATGCCTACGTGGAGTTGCTAAACACTCTAGTCTAGTCCTTGATAACAAGGGTAGCCAATGGTAGGCCATATGTATGGCAGCAGGATTCGGCTCCCAGCCACACCTCTGGTAAAAGGAAGAAAAATGTTGTCGGCGAATTTTTACGACTACACCAGTCCCAATGTTTGGCCTCTGAACTCCCCAGACCTTAACCCCGTGGATTATTATGTATGTGGCGCTGTTGAGAATGATACCAATTCCTGTGCCAGTACTACACAATCCCAGTTAATCGACACAATTAAGGTAGCTTTTGAGAGCCTTCTCAGGGAAACTGTAACATCAGCTTGCTCCAGGTCCCAGAGCAGGATTGAGGCTGTGATCGACGCTAAGGGTGTTTATTTTGAGTGCAACTTGTTGACAGTAGTGTAATTTCCGTGCTTGTTAAATTCCTTTACAATCCATTAAAGTTTTTAGTTACCAAGCACTTTTTCTTTTTCTTTGTGAAACTGTCAAATTTCTCCCGAACACCCTGATGCTGATTACGTTAACATTTCGAAAATTATCCTAAAAACTGATAGAGGTCTCATGGAACCCTTGATATATTTATGTACATATGTATCAGTAAAATATCCTTCTGCATGTACTTTGTGCTGATAGCCTGGTTGGTAGAGGATCGGTCGATTGTCGATCCAGGACTGACACTGAGTGAACGTCTAATCGTACTGAAGAGCCTTGACATGGTGAAACAGTACTGTATGTGGATGACTATATATATATATATATATATATATATATATATATATATATATATATATACGCGTGTGTGTGTGTGTGTGTGTGTGTGTGTGTGTGTGTGTGAGTGTGTAACTGTCAAAAATATGAAAAATAAATGTACTATTTTTTTTTCAAAGGATAGATAAATAAACATTAATTGAAACCAAGACTGAGAGTAATGGCGATGGATGGGTACTCCAAACTCTCCAGGGTTCCAAAATTAGATCTTCACCACTAGATGGAGTTTAACATCATGTCTGTCTGTCTGTCTGTCTGTCTGTCTGTCTCTCTCTCTCTCTCTCTCTCTCTCTCCCCAGTTATGTGTAAGTAGCAGTGCACATTGGAAATCTTGGGTCCACGGCTGATGTGACATGATTGCTACTGGAGAATCCCATTACAGTGACTTGCCATTCTCAAACATATAAATGATACGCAACACATTGAAAATGCATTTTCATAGTAAAAATAATTGACCAATGTATTTTTATAGTAAAAATCATTGTCCAATGCATTTTTATTGTAAAAATAATTGGCCAATGCATTTTTTAGTAAAAATAATTGGCCAATGCATTTTTATAGTAAAAATCATTGTCCAATGCATTTTTATAGGGAAAATCATTGTCCAATGCATTTTCATAGTAAAAATCATTGTCCAATGCATTTTTATAGTAAAAATCATTGTCCAATGCATTTTTATAGTAAGATCATTGGCCAATGCATTTTTCTAGTAAAATCATGGGCCAATGCATTTTTATAGTAAAATCATTGGCTAATGCATTTTTATAGTAAAATCATTGTAACAAGTCTAGAAGGAAAACTCCGAATTCAAACTATTTAAACTCCGCTTAAGAAATTGACCTGTGTGTCACATCCTGCTCGTGCGGAAGTGTTAGTAAATATATATATATATATATATATATATATATATATGATAAAATGATGTGAGTGTTTGCCATAAGAATCTTAGGGTTGGGGAAAATCATAGAGGTTAAATTTGGAAACTCTCAAAAGGTGTATAATGATTGACATGCTTCTAGATCCTGGCACCTAACACTCAAGGAGAAATTGATGACGTCAGAAGCAGTAGCTTCAAAATATGGTTGGCTGGTTGGTTGGTTGGTTGGTTGATTGGTGGTTACGGTATGTCAAACTTCGGGAGATTTCTCTCTTT
>CM042145.1:83223975-83241475 GCA_023376005.1 Doryteuthis pealeii
AGAGAGAGATTAAATATTTTAACGTGTTAAAATGTAGCCTAATTTACATGACCCTTTTCATAAGTAACTAATAGAGATTCATATACAAATCAGATGTCTTTGGGGCATCACATCAAGTTATTCGTTTCCACCCCATCCCTTTATCCCCCATCCCTCTCTCTCTCTCTCTCTCTCGTCTTCTCTCTCTCTTCTCTCTGCTCATCCCTCCCTCTCTCTCTCTCTCTCTCTCTCTCCCTCTCTCATCCTCTCTCTCTCTCTTCGAAAGTGTATTTATTGCTGGTCGTCTTGCGCTTTTAAGAGACAAAATAATACGTTTTTTGTTATTTGTCCGACATCTGATAGCACCTCGAGACAGAATCCATGTTGTGGTTCAATGACAACAGAATTCCTCCACACAAACACATCACGAATAATTTTAATATGAAAAGGATGGCTCTTCATCGGAATAATGTTTTAATGTATCGGTGCATTGGAACCAATTAAGCGTTTCCTCGGGAAGATAATATCGTTATTCTTTAGTCACTATAAATGATGCGACTTGCGCACACGCAAATAGATATTCTTGAACTCAATTCCGCCTGGGCTGCAGGCAATACTTCTCGATCCTAACCCTTTTGCAGCTGTGTGCGAACTATACGTCGAATCCATAAAGTCGTGCAAATCCATGCATCCCTATATAAGTGACAACAAGTCTCCTAGGTCCTCAGGACTCTTCTGGGGATCTTTCCTTCGGGTTTCCAATTCCTCTAGTCTCTTTTCCAAATTCTGGGAGACTTTTTCCCACAAGCACCAACTACAATAGGTAGAATTACCTTCACTCTAATGTCTCCAGCTCATTCTGTTCTCTGGCAAGGTGCAAGTTTTTGGACCACTTTTTCATTTGCTTTCATTTTACTGTTGTGGTCGGATGAAGACGGTAAACCCACGAGATGACACGTTCTGTTCTTTTAGTTAATTAACACTAAGTCTGTTTTTCTGGTCGGGATAGGGTGATCTGTCTGTATCTCAAAATTTCAGAGAATTTTTTTGCGTCTAATTTCTAGGACGGATTTCAGTTTATTCATATATTATTTATTAGCATAGTAAAATTATTATTATTATCTCCTTTTGAGTTTTCACATCAGTGTTAGTTGATGGTCTTTCACTGGAGTCTAAGTGAGAGTAAGTCTCCTCAGGTCTCCAGGACTCTTCTGAGTATTCTGGCAGATTGCAGCAGTGCAGTGTTCTGAATTGTTTCAATTCTTCCTCTGATTTCCAAACTTTCCTAACCCTTTTCCAATCCTATTGGGACCGTCCCAAGTGCACCAACTACAATTGGTATAACATTCACTTTCATATTCCATAACTTTTTCAGTTCTCTGGCAAGGTCCAGATATTTGTCCATTTTTTCATTATTATTATTATTATTGTTGTTTTTGTTGTTGTTGTTGTTGTTGTTGTTGTTGTTTGGTTTGCATATCCCTTAATACTGAATCTACCTTAGATGCACTTTGTGTCATATCCTACTTGTGACCAACTGGTGGGTAAAGAAAAAGATGAGCCATCGTTGTGTAATGGTTAGCAAGGTAGTCTCGTAGATCCATTACTACTATATACCGAGTTCGATACTTGCTGGATGCCACATACTTGCAACTTTGTGTCATATCCTACGCTTGATAAACAGTTTGGATGATTAAGGAAGGCATCGCATCTCGGCGTAATGCTTAGCATGCTATTCTCACAGATCCCTTGACTAATGAATGATGAGTTCGATACTCGCTGGGCTCCCCATACTTGTGATTTTGTGTCCTATGTAGGATAAATACGTACGTTTAAACTATTTAAAATTGTAACCCTAATCTTTTGAGTGATTTGAAACAATTTTATTATTCTAAAGGCTAGTTCACTCTCGCCTGGTGAGTTACAGTGGTAGAAATTAAAGTGTATCAATGAAAAGTGGCTAGGAATTTTTTAAATAAATGGTTCATGTTTACAATTAAGTTAATGTTCATGTTATAATTTCTTTTTTCTTTGTTTACATTTAAGATAGCGTTCGCGTTAAAATTTATTTGTTGGTTTTACATTCAAAATAGCCTTTTTTTAAAAATATCTCTTGTTACTACTAAATAGCGTGTTTGATCCTCGCTACATGTCCCATACTTGCTTCCTAAAATGAAATGCTATCCTAGATTTATTCAACTAACTTATTTTCTTTATCACCGTATAAAAATGTAAAATAACAAGAAGCTATGAATTTAGAATGTAAGATATTTCATATTACCTTTTTAAGTTAACATTAAGTGTATTAAAAAAACAAAAAATGTAATCCTTTGTTAAAAACATTTTCATGATTTTTTAGTTTTGCAAAAAATTAAGATTCCTATTTACAATAATACTAAGTAACAAAATTTACGAAAAGACATTAAATTCAAATTTCCCCTATGGAATCTGTGAAATATTTTAACACACACTGCCAGTAATATAGTTGTTTAAGTTCTTAAATGCAATCCTTGCCAGTTGGAAAAAGGCTATAAAGTAAAGTAAGTCCTGTGTTTATGGAATCCTTTCGTAAGTGAATAAGTCCTATCTGCGTATAAGTCCTCTTGTTATGGAATCCCTTGTCCGTCGTCCACGAAAGTCAAAGTAAGTATGGCCAGTATGCTCAGTTTAAGAATTGTTTCAGCAGCAGTGTAACTGCCAAGTTGATTTGGCCCAGAGGTTGATCAATATGGTTCTCGGCGAGTCTATAATATGAGTGGGCTTTTTATACACACGCCTTATATTTACAAAAAAGTCAACAATAGATATAACAACTGAGCTAAAAGTCGAACGAATGGATAGACAATTAATGAGGAAGGAATTGTCCGTCGTTTGATTAGCGAAGGGCGCTAACATATTAAAAATTAGCCATTGTCGTGTTTTTTTTGTTTTTTTTCTTTGAGTTGTATCTTAATTTTTTCTGCAAAATGCCAAGGCCTTTTTATTTTTAGATATATTATTGAGTTACACAATGTATCGTTCCATGTGTTTAGGTAGCCATCTTGTTCTCCTCTGAACGTCGGGAGTTTCGAGCGGACTCCCACTCGAAACTCAATGACATTGACGATGATGTTAAAAGCTCGTCTAAGGGTGATTCCTTTTGCAAGTGTAGCGATTGTCTGCCCCTGCTGGGATGGACTTTTTATCCAAAAGGGTTACCTTCCCTTGTCGCCAGGGTTTCGCCACTAGGTGACACTGCTAGCTGGGAATTTAAACTCAGCTCGGGAAACACACTGTCTCTTTCTCTTGATCCAGCATCCCAAAGGATAGACTAGACGTGTGGTTTCTCTGTCCATTAAGTGGGTGGAGGAAGCTTTTACCACCCAACTATCAGTAAAGTGACTCTCATATGAACTCTTTCGTACTTCCAAAGGACTCTCCCTCTCTCTCTCTCTCTCTTCTCTCTCTCTCTTCTCTCCTCTCTCCTCTCTCTCTCTCTCTCTCTCTCTCTCTCTCTCACTCACTCTTGGTTTGGCATCCACAAAAGATGAACTAGACGCGTTGGTGTATCTGTCCATTAAGTGGGGGGTTTGTCCCCAACTATCAGTAAGTGACTCTCATATTCTTTATTAACTCTTTCGTACTTCCAAATGACTTTCGTCCTATCTGTGTTGTATCTTGTGATGTATGTCATGTCCCAGATGCTCAGACAACAAAGTCTGTATTGTTATGATGTACTACTTTGTTCGGATTTATTGATGAATATATTTACCTACGCTGAAAGGTTACTCTAAGCCTTCTAATATATTACAAGAAACACACATTCAATTTTTATAATTATTTTTATACAAGTATCGTGTAGGTTGTAATATTAATTTCCCGTCTACGTGAATTGTTAAATTTTGGAATTGGTCTCTTTGGAACCACATTTCGCGGGAATAAGTTGTTTTTGTGTAGGCGAAAAATTGCCGACATTTAGAGTTAACCAATTGCACCTCTGCAGAGGGGTTAGGCCCCCCAAATGGGGCCACTTGTTGGCCGTGGGTGGCGACCCGTGAAGCTTAAAGACGGAATAATGAAGGATGAGCACTCCGATCAATCGGCTTGTCACGTAAAGCCCTAGCACCTAAGAGCATGTCTCTAATGCGGAAGAATATATTCTTATGACTGGTAGGGTGTACTCACGGACGTATTTCTGCTTTGAGGTGTATCAAACAGGCAAGTTATATATATATATATATATACTAGCAAATATATGCACCCTCCGGGTGCAAGTATTTAAGTTTTAATTTAATAAAATATTGTATTAAATTAGAAAGGCTAATGAAACTAAATAAGAACACAGATAAAAAGATTTGAAACAGAAGGAGTATAATAAAAGATTTGAAACAGAGGGAGTATAATAAAAAATGGAACAACTGAAACTTACTCTTCCATCACTCTCCTCTTTCATTGTTATTTTTTCTAAGTTAAGTATTTAGTTAAAAGAGGAAGTAAAGAATAAAATGACAGTTATTTGTTCTTGTTAATGGATTTCTTTTAAGATTCCTTGAAGAGATTTTTGCTTATATTCATTAAAATAAAACCAAACAGTTAGAAATCAATAATACTAAGCACATATTTATAAAATTCGATTTTTAAATATTAATATGCAAATTAGCACACTGTAAACTGCTATTTTGTTGTATATATCAATATAATTGCATGTTTTTAGTATGTAGACATAGTATTAATAATGTAAGACAATTTTATTGATAATTGAGGTTTAGATAAAAATAAAATCATGGAGAATGTGATGTCAATAACTAAGAGAATTGTGACTTGAGTAGGAATATAGTTTTGGTTACAGACAGAAAAACACACAATCTCCATTATAATAAGATATATATATATATATATATATATATATATATATATATATTGTTTGATACTTCCAGCCTTTCGTGTGGTGGAACTAAAAAATTTCGAAAGACCCCCCCCTCCCCCACATGGTTCGTAATTACAAATTTCTCTCTCCTCTTTCCTGTTTTCAATTACAATCCCATTCGTAACTCCAAACATCTATCAATTGAATTTCTCTGATGAGATTGATCGAAAAAAGGATAAAGATTAACTTAGAATGAAATATCTAATTATAAGGGTATCCTACTTTTCTTTTTAGAAATTCCTCTTTTAAAATGTATACGCTTTTTTGTAGACTAATATATATATATATATATATATATATATATATATATATATATATATATAAAAACAATCACTAAAACAGATAACTAAATACAAACATACGCACACACACACACCCAAACACAAACAATAATAGAAAGAAACGACTACTAACTCGCACACACACATACACTAAAAAGTCACAATATTTACCTATGTATAGAAACTACATACAACTATGTATGCAACTAAAAGCCTCACACGCTTTAATTACTGTTAATAGCCTAGAAAATATTGACGTATGTAGATATGTAATATTCATCAGAATATATATATATATATATATATATATATATATATATATATATATATATATATTAAGGATTATTCAAAAGTACTGCCTCCTAATTATTTACGCGGTAAGTACAAGTATGCAGATTATGCACATCAACCAGATTTTACAAATCGATAAATGTATAGATCGAAAAAAAAAGTAACGTCGATCTTCTAAGTGGAAAGAGAGTGCTCTACTTAAAAGCCAGCTGTCGAAAACCCAGATTGGAAGAACAAATAACAAATATTGATGCCAGACAATTGAAGTAGCTTTTCAGACAACACACATTTCGACTATTATGCACACGTGATGTTACAATTTGTATACAATCCTTAACTGCCGTCACCAATGACAGATTTATAAAAATATAAAAAATAATCCGAACAATATTATAAACCCATACGCGCTAATATCTTATTATAATGGAGATTCTGTGTTTTTCTCTATGTAACCGAAACTATATTACTACTCAAGTCACAATTCCTTAGTTATTAACGTCACATTCTCCATAAAATTGTTTGACATTATTAATTCTGTTGACCATATCTACAGGTATTTGCCTCTCATCCCACTTATGAGCGCTGGACACAAGGTCTCGTTTTAATATGGGTCCACCCATAAGCCGAAGCTCATGGGTCGTAAGTACAAAAATTGCGTTGATCCCGTCGGCATTCCCCTTCAAGAGGGCGCCTCAGGCCCTGGGAAATAAACCCAGCACTGCCCCTTTAAATCAAGGGAGCAGGTATTGCCTAGGGGGAAAGCACCCTGGGATCAACGCTATTAACTTGTAAAGATCCAGGGCCGAAATCACTGGACTCCCGATGTTGGCCAGGTCCACATACTAAGAATATGCAATTGTATTTATATATACAACAAAAAAGCGTTCAGTATTATTGATTTCTAATTGTTTGGTTTTATCTTAATGAATATGAGCCAAAATCTCGGGGATAAATAAAATAAATCCATTAATAAGAAGAAATAACTGTAATTTTATACTTCACTTCCTATTTTAACTAAATAGCTAAATTATGAAAATTTCGCAATGAAAGACGAGAGAGATGGACGAGTAAGTTTCAGTTATACCCCTCACCTCTGTTTCAAATCTTTTAATCTGCACTGTTATTTAGTTCCATTAGCAGTTCTAATTTAACATATTTTAATACATTAAAACTTAAATACTTGAACCCGGAGGGTGCATATATTTGCAAGTACTGATAATTAGAAAAGCCTACTGGAGAGAACTGGATAGCCTACTAAACACGACCTTGAGTGTCTCTTTGTAAAGGGGTTAGTCAGTATATGACATGAGGATAGTTTCCCTAGTAAGTAAACCCTAGCTAAATATTCTAATAGCAATGCAAATTAACTTGAATATAGAAGATAATACGGACAGGACATCGTCCAAGATAAAAAGGCCCTCTCATCATGGTTATGGACTGGATTAAACGATGAAATTAACAGTGCACCTTCCCCTGGTTATGATTGTTATGATATTTGTGTTCATTTTTAGGCTTCAAGTGAGAGAACTTTACAGTGGAGATCCCTTGTGTTAATCAGAGGCTGATCCTTAGTGAAGCAATCTTTGGTTGTTCTTCGTTGTCCCTTAGTGTTGGGTAGAATCCTTTGGTTGTTCCTCAGTATCCCTTACGGTGTTTGCGTTCAGCAAAGTCCTTGGTTGCAGGTCCATTCCTCAATGGTTAATACGTGCAAATGAATGGCATTCTAGATCGCCGATTAAATAGTTAACTAATCCCGTATCCGAGCTGTTGATTGTCTGGTTTTAATCCACGCTCCCACGCCGATACTATACGTTTAAGTGGTGAACCACAGCACACCTTATATACCAAAATATTCCAACTATGCTACCAGAATTAACAACACTAGGCTGAATAGTCCACCAGAACAGCCAAATACTGGTGCTGGACAATAACAACACCAGACAAGAACTACTAGAAAGAGAAACTATGATATACCTAAGTGGTCCTTTGAGTAAAAGAAAATTATTCTCCACGGTTTCATCTACACAATATTTGAGAAGTGAGACAGAAGGAAGAAAATATTATTTGAGGAGCAAATACAATCTTCCATCCTACCATAAAAATATGAATATCTCCCTTTCTTGTAAAAGTCCGTTACCTCATGCTCTAAACGTCATGCGCGTGTTTTTTTGTTTTTTTATCTAAATATATATTTTCTTAAAAGTCCGTTATGAGTTATTTCCCTTACAACTGGTCATATTTTTCAATAAACTGTTTTTTTGGGTTTTTTTTTTACAATAGACATGCTCTGATGATGATCCAAATGGATTGAACTATTGCAATATAAGCTAATAAAACAACATTACTTAACAACATCTATGCATTTTTCAAATTTCTTACTCTTTTATCATACTACAAAAAAATCTACGAAGAGATGCAACTTGACAGATCACAGTACATGTAGGAACATGAACGCCCACCGATAATATCAAATGGGGACGTGATGTCTACGATAGGCAGGTAGATACATAAAAGACAATGCCATCAAATCAGATATTTTCATTTGGAATAAACCTGAAAATACTCCACTCATTATTGTCCTAGTCCTCCCAAATGATTATGGTCTTAATAGAGCGGGGCGTGCCAGGAACTCAATAATTGCCTAAAATCAATTTGGTCATTGAAATAAATTAATATTATACTTGTTTTGGTACGGGAAACCGGGTTGGTCAAGCAAAACATTTTAAAAATAGCTTGACACAATAATTGGTAAAACAACATGCCACGATGTACACACTGCAACTATAAAAGAAACACCCCCCGTCCTTAAAAAAACCCCTAAGATGTAAGTACAATACATAATCAATCAAGAGTTAGCACCAGGTAGGGGCCCCTTGATTTCTAAAAAAAATATTAATTCTAAAAGTCATTAACAGAAAAAAAATTACTTTACATATATTATGTCCCATCGTGGTGTAATGTTTAACAAACAAATCTTGCACATCCTTTGACTACTGAATAGCGAATTTGACCCTCGCATTTGCAGCATTGTATCACATGATACCCGTGCCGAACGGGTTAGTATTTAATGTGGTGAAATGGTTAGCAAGCTAGTCTCGAACATCCATTGACTACTGAATAGCGACTTTGATCCTCGCTAGATGCTCCATATTTGCGATTTTTTCTCACATCCTACCCGTGCCGAACGGCTTGGATATTTAAAAGGGCGTCCAATCGAGATGGAATGCTTAACAAGCTGGTTTCGCAGATTCATCACTACTGAATAGCTAGTTTAATCCTCGCTGGATGCTGCATACTTGCGACTTTATATCATATTTCTCAAGCAGAGTTTAAAGAAACCAGTCCGCCGTACTATTTTCCCATAGCTAGAGGGAAAATAATTGAATTCATACCTTTGCCAAGAGTATTAGTGCTATGTGAAATGCCAACAGCTTTGTCCCTGATCTGAAGTCGTCTCACTGTTTCCATCTCCTACGCCGGTAACTATTGAAAAAAAAATGGAGTCTCTCGTCGATTTCAACGCATGATGGTTCATCTAGTAAAAAAACACACAGTGTCTTGTGTTGAACCATCCGCAGTTTTTGGCACAGTCAATAGGAAAGAATTGATGCACAAGGAATTCCACAAACCCAATAAACGACTGAACTTAGGTTTTTCACTTTTAGAGTTTTCCTTCTAGACTGGTTACCTATCCAGAGTTAAAGAGCCCAGTCTGCCTTACTATTTTACACATAGCTAGAAGGAGAATATATGGATTCATACCTTTCCCAAGAGTATTAGCGCTATGTGAAATGCCACCAGCCTTGTCTAGGATTTGAACTCTGGTCGACGAGTCCATTCCCCACGACTTTAACCACTAGCCCACGCGCCTACATCTATCTATCTATCTATCTATCTATTATGCCACGTGCCTCCACCGGTAACCATTACACCGCGCACCTATCATGTATCTATAAGATATTGTAGTCTGTTATTTAAAAGCTTAACAGGCTGTTAAATAACAAATTGCATCAGTTTATATATATACAGCTATATTTCACCTTGGGTGGCCCACAATATCAAATATTAAGCGACAGGGTAAAGAATTTCTAATTTCACCAGGTTTTTAATAGTTGTTTACGTTCGCTGGTTGCTTGTACTCTTGGCTCGTAAACTGATTATTGGCCCGGCCTATCAGTTGACATCGTTCCAATCGCTATCGATTCAGGCGATGTTTTTGCTCGTAGTCTCGTTTGTCAAAACAACATGAGGAAGCACCGATCACTTTGTGATTATACGCGTAATATTTGCTTTTTTACAACTTTTCAATTGTTTTCGTCTCGGGTCCGTCATTCTAAGTAGTAAAAATGTTTTCCCCGATATTTCTCATCTACAATGATATATACAAGATACTATTTAAATATTTATGGACACATCTTCAACAAGTGATCAATACAAATCAATAATTCAATTATAATTCTCTCTCTCTCTCTCTCTCTCTCTCTCTCTTCTCTCTCTCTCTCTCTCTCTCTCTGTATATATATATATATATATATATATATATAAGAAAGAAATATATATATATATATATATATATATATATGAGTAAGAAAAGGTGGAATGAAAACATCACACAATGCTGTTAAAGAAGAAAACAATTTATAATATAATCATAGCTGATACTGATCAATATTTCGATTTTACAAAAATCATCATCAGAGCTCATTCACTCCCGTAGTTGTTTGGGTCGGAACTCATTTTGACTTTCCTCTCCGACCCAAACAACTACGGGAGTGAATGAGCTCTGATGATGATTTTTGTAAAATCGAAATATTGATCAGTATCAGCTATGATTATATTATAAATTGTTTTCTTCTTTAACAGCATTGTGTGATGTTTTCATTCCACCTTTTCTTACTCATATTGTCGGATTCATTTCCTTTCTTTTAACTTATAATATATATATATATATATATATATATATATATATATATATGTAAAGACAAAAATATAAAGACAATATATATAGAGAGAGAGACAAAAAATGGAATCACATCCGACAGTATAAGGTATAAATATAGAAAAACAATAGTAAAAAACTTGTGTTGTGCTAACAAGCGACTGTTTTATAAAATGTAATTTAATTAAAATAATTCTAAAACTAAAATTAAAAATGTAAAATACATTGTATAAATACTAGTCATCTTCAGAACACATTATTTGTTGAATGAAAAATGGGAATTTAAAGTTAGACACGAGAGGTTTAACCAACGCTCACGTACACACACACACACACACACAGGCACACAACACACAGGCACACACACACACACACACACACATAATATATATATATATATATATATGTGTGTGTGTGGTGTGTGTGTGTTGTGTGTGTGTGTGTGTAGAATTAAACAAAAGACACATCTGTTTAACAATTTTATTTTTGATCTTTTCGAGTTTTCTGGTCAACCATTTAACATTTGGGTGGAATTCATGGATAAGTCCACCAAAGTTCAGGTCCCGAGTATTTTCGGCACTTCATCAGGGGTGATGTGTTCCAGTTTTTTTTTTTTTTTAATTATATTAATGTGGAGGCTGGAAGGAGAAGAATTGACGAGAAATGTGTTATAGGCATTTTATAATGTGTGTACTGCATTGGAAATTAATTTTGTTTAAGGATGGTTTGTATTGTTTTATGTATAGATCTTCTAGTATTTGGAGTTTTTGTTTATTTTTTCTCATCAATTCTTCTCCTTCCAGCCTCCACATTAATATAATTTATTAAAAACTGGAACACCCCTGATGATGGCACTTAGAAGTGTCGAAAGTACTCGGGACCTGACTAATACGAATAATTTTCTGTAAAAAAAATGTTGATTTACGTAACTAATTTTAGTAATCCTTATGTATACACAATTATGTAGTTTTCAATATATATATATATATATATATATATATATATATATATATATATATATATATGAGAAGTAAACAAACAAACAATGTGTTTGATATGGCTTTTTTAGCAGACAATTTTTGGGATAATATGTGCTTAATTTAAGTCGTACCTAATTTTTGAAAATTAATTAATTGATAATTAATTAATTAATTTTCAAAAATTAGGTACGACTTCAATTAAGCACATATTCTTCCATATATATATATATATATATATATATGTGTGTGTGTGTGTGTGTGTGTGTGTGTGTGTGTGTGTGTGAGTGTTTGTGTGTGTGGTGTGTGTGTTACAGTTCCCAGGTAAAGTGTAACATGAGATTGCTCCAGGTTCCGGAGCGGGATTGAGGCTGTAATCGACGCTAATGGCGCTCTATAACACGGGTAGTCAATGGTCGGGAATATGTATGGCAACAGGATTCGGACCCCTGCAACACCTCAGGGAAAAGTCAAAAGATGGTTGGCGGCGAATTTTTAAAACTGCATCATTCCCAATGTTTGGCCTCCAAACTCCCCAGATCTTAACCCCATGGATTATTATGTACGTGGCGCTGTTGACAAAGACACCAATCACCGTGCCAGTACTGCAAAACCCAGTTAATTGACAGAGTTAAGGTAGTTTTTGAGACCCTTCCCAGCTTGCTCCATGTTCCGGAGCAAGATTGAGGCTGTGATCGACGCTAATTGCGGTCATTTTTCAGTGATATATATATATATATATATATATATATATATATATATATATATATATATATATATTAAGAGAGTTTTATAATTTTGCTGAAGCATTGTGTATATATTGGTTAGGAGGTTGATTTAGAAGGCTATCACAACGCAGATGTAAAGAAAAAATAATAATACGGTAACAATGGTGTTGTGTGTTAACCTGTATTTTATTATTGAATTTTTGAGATAAAATCTTGTCATGCGCGTGTCTATGAAAATGCGTCACAGACAACACGCATTTTAATGGACACGCGCATGACAACATACGCACACATACAAACAAACAAAAAACCGCATTCATGTAAACACACAACACGAGAATATAGTTATATAAAAATACCATCATTTTCAACAAAAAAAAATTCATTTAAATAGAAATGCCATAACTAGACTACTTCAGTTCCAGTGATCTTCTGAAAAAGAGATTTTATCTCGAAAATCCAAGAATAAAATACAGGTTAACACACAACACCATTGTTACTGTATAATTATTATATTTTTTTCTTTACATCTGCATTGTGATAGCCTTCTAAATCAACCTCCTAACCAATATATATATATATATATATATATATATATATATATATATAAAGAAAAGGGAGAACAAGGAAACAAGAAAGTAGGACGGAAAATAGAATCAATGAGAAAATAAGAAAAGGAATTAAAGTAATAAGAAAGAAATAATAATGATACTATGGAATAAAAGGAAAGAAGGAAGGAAAGAAGGAATAAAGAAAGGAAGATGAAAAAACTAAGCAAGCAACAAAGGAAGGAAGGAAATTAGCAAGCAAGAAAGAAAGATGAATATCTAAACAAGCCAACAAAAAATATAATTTAAAGTATGGAATAAAAGAATGATAGGAAGAAAGAAAATGAAATGGAGAAAAAAAGGGAGAAAGGAAAAGGAATAGAGGAGAATAACTAGGCAAACAAGAGAGAAAGACAATTGGAGCTATGCAGTAAAAGAAATAAAGAAAGAATCTGAAGAAGCTGCTATAATAATAATAATAATAATAATAATAATAATAATAATAACTATCAGCTAACACTGATGTGAAAACTCAAAAGGAGTAAATAATAATAATAATTCTCTGGAACTTTGAGGTACAGACGGATAACCTAAGCCCAGCGAGGAAACCTGACCTAGTTTTGATTGACAAAAAGAGGAAGACTTGCCATCTCGTGGATTTTGACCTTCCGGCCAATCACACAGTGAAAATGAAAGAGAGCAAAATGATGGACAAATACTTGGACCTTGACAGAGAACTGAGAAAACTGTGGAACATGAGGGTGAATTGTAATTGGGGCCGTTGGAACGAGCGCCAGGAGTTTGGAAAAGAGTCTGGATGAATTGGAAATTAAAGGAAGAATCGAAACCATCCAGACTACAACGCTGTTGAAATCGGCCGGAATACTTAGAAGAGTTCTGGAGACTTAAGGAGACTTGCTGTCACCCAGCCTCCAGTGAATCATCGGCTACGACAGGTGTGAAAAACTCGAATAGAGTGAAATAATAATAATAATAATAATAATAATAATAATAATAATAATAATAATAATAATAATAATAATGCCCAGAAAGAAGACAAGACCTAATGTTGATAAACAAAAACGAAAGAACTTGTCAACTGGTGGATTTTGCAGTTCCAGCAGATCACAGGATGAAGTTAAAGGAAAATGAAAAAATGGACAAATATCTGGACCTTGCCAGAGAACTGAAAAAGTTAGGGAATATGAAAGTGAAAGTGATACCAATTGTAGTTGGTGCACTTGGAACGGCCCCAAAAGGAATGGAAAAGAGTCTGGAAAGTTTGGAAATCAGAGGAAGGATTGAAACCATTCAGAACACTGTACTGCTGCAATCTGACAGAATACTCGGAAGAGTCCTGGAGATCTGAGAAGACTTGCTGTCACTTAGACTCCAGTGAAAGACCATCAGCTAACACTGATGTGAAAACTCAAAAGGAGTGAATAATAATAATAATAATAATAATAATAATAATAATAATAATAATAATAATAATAACATGGTGAAGCTGAAGGAAAATGAAAAGGAGGAAATGAAAAGGGTGTGGAATATGAGAGTGAAAGTAATACCAATTGTAGTTGGTACACTTGGAACGGTCTCAATAAACTTGGAAAAAGACTGGGGGATTTGGAAATTCAGAAGAAGAATTGAGACCATCCAGACTACTGCACTGCTACAATCGGCTAGAATACTCCAATGAGACCTAAAGACCTGAGGAGACATGTTGTCACTCAGCCTCCAGTGAAATACCATCAGCTAACGCTGATGCGAAAAACTCATAATAATAATAATAATAATAATAATAATAATAATAATAATAATAATAATAATAAAGAGACTAAAGAAATCAACCAATATAGAAAGTCATTTTAAAAACAAAACCTAATAAAACGTAATAATTAACGTTGGAAATAACTGTTTATCACCGATTGACATGTGTTTTTCTCATCTCAATTTTGAAACAAAACTAATCATAAAATACCAGCCAGCGTTTGTTTTGCGAACAACGCTACTATTAACACTAAAGTCCGAAATTGTCTTTTTAACTTGTCATCATTAATTGTTGCTTTCGACACTGAGTAGATATCAGCCGCCATTTTTAATGGGTGTTTAGAGAAAATCACCAAAACTGATCTTGACTTTCAATTTGCACTCATCTACTCTTAATCTTCTTTGAAAACAAAGTGTTTTACAAAGCAAAACAAATGCAACGATATCAATTATTTCTTCCCCTTTTTTTGGTAGAGAAAGACTTAATAACAATAATGAGCGGCTCGGTTTAGTTCAGTTTGATACCGGTCTTAGTAAACTCAGCACATATATAGCAAGGCTTTGATCTGTCTGGAAAGGGTGAGGAGCTGATGGTTGGTGTGCTGCTCCACCTCAGACACAAAACCACTCTCCATGGTCTATTGAAAAGGGGATATACTCCCTCGCTCTACGGCTGATACCAGCAATAGATCACCCTGCCAAATTTACATGGTACTGTATAACTGTCTATAGATTATTATTTTTGCTAAGAATTGACATTATTAGTTACGTTAAACCAATTACTATTGGGAAAGGGTATGCATCCAACTATTCTCCCTCCAGTAATGGGTAAATAGTAGGACAGACTATTATCTCCCTTATCTAGAGGTTGTGAAAAAGGGGATAGATAACCTCTCTGTCCGGCTGATAGCGACACTTATATATATATATATATATATATATATATATATATATATATATATTTGAGGATATGTGCTTAATTGAAGTCATATCTAATTTTGAAAATTAATTAGGTAATAATTAATGAATTTAGGCGGGCATATATGTTCAAATGTAAGGCTAAACAAATCGAGAAAATGTCGGCTAAAAGCCATATCAAATAAACACATTGTTTATTTACGTACTCTCATATATATATATATATATATATATATATATATAATGTATATGGATACTTACACACACACACACACACACACACACACATATATTATTATACACACATGCAGAATGAATTAATATATATTAGTTTTGTTTATATATTTAATGACATGGATGTTTATATGCAGATATAATACTGCATATATTGGCTCACCACTAACTCAACCAGTGAGATAGTGATAGCTATATACTGTAGTAATATATATATATATATATATATATATGTATATATATTATTACAATAGAGATTGTGTGTTTTTCTGTCTGTAACCGAAACTATATTACCACTCAATTCCTTTACTTATTTACGTCACATTCTCCATGATTTTATTTTTATTTAAACCTCAATTATCAATAAAACTGTTATACATTATTAATACTGTTGGCCACATCTGCATACTAATAACATGCGAGTGTACTTATATATACAACAAAATGGCGGTTTACAGTGTGAACGGGAAGGCTAATTTGCATAGTGATATTAAAAATTTGATTTTAATAAATATGAGCTTGGTATTATTGATTTTATAATTGTTTGGTTTTTATCTTAATGAATATAAGAAAAATCTCTTCAATAAATCTTAAAAGAAATCCATTAACAAGAAGAATTAACTGTAATTTTATTATTTATTTCCCATTTTAACTGAATAGTTAAATTAGGAAAATTTAGTAATAAAAGATGGGAGTGGTGGAAATAGTAAGTTTCAGTTGTTCAATTTTTCGATTATATCCCCTCTGTTTCAAATCTTTTTATCTGCATTTTATTTAGTTTCTTAGCCTTTCTAATTTAGCATAATATCTTATTACTTTAAAACTTAAATACTTGCACCCGGAGGGTGCGATATTTGCTAGTATATATAAAGTTTGAATTTCATTCCCTAAAAAGATGCTTCAGTGCAATGATTTCTCATTTTCTGTGGAAATTGCACTTTTGAAATAGATAAAATAAATAACCAAGCAAGAGGAGGAATAATATACATTTAAAAAAAAATCAGAATTGCTTTGCTCATCATGATGGTAAACATTCTGACAGGAAGTTGTTGGATGTGTCAAATTGTTCAAATAAAACGAGTTTAGAGTTTGCTACGTGGTAAAAACATCAAAGAAACAGCATGCAGTGTCAAAGAGGAAAGAAGTAAAAATATTAAGCGCAGTTGCTGAACATATTGTTCCAAATATCTTATATATATATATAATATATATATATATATATATATATATATACATGCTTGTGTCTGTGTGTATGTGTGTGTGATCGTGTGTATATATATATATATATATATATATGTTGTGTGTGTGGTGTGTGTGTGTGTATATAGCAAACAATGCATATATATATATATATATATATATATATATATATGCCTTTATATAAATAAATAAACAAGTGTATATATTAATATTATATATATATAATATACTATATATATATGTGTGTGTGTGTGTATGTGTGTATATATACAACAATGCATATATATATTATGTATATATGCCTTTATATAAATAAATAACAAGTTATTATATATATATATATATATATTATATATATTATATATACATTTTGTGTCTGTTTTCTCTGTGTGTGATCGTATATATATATATATATATATATATATACATATATATATATATATATATATATATATATATATATATATATATATATATATATAATATTATAGCAAACAATATATATATATATATATATATATATATATATATATATATATATATATATATATAATAATCCAAAAGTCCAGAGAAGGAATCTTCCTTACGACACAATAGTTTTATTTAAAAAAAACCTTTTGCAGTTTGAGAGCTCAATGTGTGCTCTTAATGTTAGAGTCACAGAGCAAATATACAAGTAAAGAAATAACAAAAGGCTTAGAGAATTGAGCATTATAGTCTATTTCAGAA
>CM042145.1:83246475-83258975 GCA_023376005.1 Doryteuthis pealeii
CAATAAATTTTCATTAAAATGTTTCAACATCCGGGTTGTATTTTGTGGCTACAGAGTAAAACATTACGTCGCCATGAAACGGTTTGGTTTCTTTGTCTAATGGCTTATAAACATTCGTGGATATTTGACGCAAGCCATTCTTGTAGAAGAACAGTAGTGGTACTATTTATATATAGAAGTATGAGGGGGTTTATATCTTTCCCCAATCGTATTAATCTGAAAGTGAAAGTAATAGGGCGACTGAGTTTCGAAACACGCTTACTACGATGTGGAAGTTCAGCACGTTAGCCACTACACCACAGCTATAGTATCTGTACCAGATGTGAAACACCATTCCACTATCAGCAAGGGAAGTGTAACAACGGTATTCCATGTTTGATCATATGCTACAGATATCAGAAGAAACACTTGTACAAAAATCCTTGGAATTTGCTTTTCATAGAGTAAAAGAACTACCTGCCATAAGGGACCGCTACTGCATAAACATGATTGATAAGCTGTAGTCAGATCTGCAAAATGCATGAATAGGAGCCCTAAGATCTGGCAAATGACCGGGGGAGCTAAGGACTCTCTCAACGGAAAGGACAGGGTGGCTTCATATGAAGAAGGGCTGGATGCTGCTGTAGGTCGATTGGTTGGTTCATTGGTTCATTAGTTGTATCTTACGGCATGTCAACACTTGTTGGGATATTCTATTCCGAAGACATATCGTTTTATTCATTCATGTTGGGCATTCAATTTTTTTTAAAGCTCAATTTTTAAACACATTTTTAATACTTATTTTTTCCCTCAGTCGGTAGAGCGTTCGGCTAGAAACCACAAGGTTCCTAGTTCGATACCGGTCCTCGCCAACTCAACGTATGAGTAGCACAGGGATCTGTGCGATAAAGTAAGGAGCTGATGGTAGGTGTGGCGCTCCATCTCAGACGCCAAAACAATCTCCTTGGTCTAGCGCTATTGAAAAGGGGATAGACTCCCTCGCTGATTGGTTGATACCGACTTTAAGCCGCCCCGACGACTTTACTTACTTAACCTATAAATGGGATACTAAGAGATATTATCACTCGTTTTAATATAGACCGGTTAACATACCTGGGAAGCTATATCACATCTACAGAAAGTGATGTAAATATACCTAAAGGAAAGGCATTAACTTTTCTAGACAGATTATCGATCATATGAAAATCTGATATCTCTCATAAGATAATTCGAGAATTCTTCTAAGCTGTAGCCGTGTCAGTATTACTGTATGGTTGAACCACTTAAACTTTAACAAAACACTTAGAGATAAATCTAGATGTGAATTATACAAGGATTCTGGGTGGTGTCTTGAACAAGTCTTGGAAGCATCACCTCAAAGCAGCTGTACGGTCACTTATCTCTTATCACACAAACCACGTGTGTAAGACGAACAAGAGATGTTGATCACTGCTGGATAAGTAACAAATTTTATGAAATCAGGTTCTTTGTGGACACTTACACATGGACACACAGAGTAGGCCTTCGGCAAAAGTGTATATCGATCAGCTCTGTACGGATACTGGATGCCGTGGGCAAGATGCGTCTGGAGCGATGACTTGATGAGAGAAGTAAGGGAGAGGCAGCAGACCCAAACATCACAATGGTTCGGAACAGTACACAAGACAGAATGATACAGAGACAGACAGAACAGACAGGAGAACAATGAGAAAGACAAAGACAAGAATTTAGAGAGAACAGCCCAGGCATGAACAATTACAGTTAACAGACATCCATAAGAAAGAAGGAAGAGGCACAAATGAGGAAAAGAGGACAGGACAACACGGGAGAGATCAGAGAGACGCACGAAGCGAGAGATCGAACAGCAACGGAAGACCGACAGAGATGAGGCTCGAACACCATGGAATTCGAGCGAATTTCAGAGAACACGAGATTCTTCAGAGGCAGACTTGCGATACCAGAATGAAGCGCCATTTCACTATTAGAAAGAGCAGACAACGCGACCACAGCAGCAGACCAGCAATCGGAACACGCACAGACACACGAGGCAGCTTTAACGGAGTAAGACACTCTACAGGACAGATCTGCATACCACTTCACTGAGACTGACGCGCCTACAACACAGGCTTAAGACCGTAGAGGAAACAGACAATGTAGAATAGGACAGAGACAATGCGTAGCCACATGATTTGTCAGGCAGAGACAAGACAACACACAGGAAAAAGAGATCACAAAGCAAGATCAAAAGGACTAAACAAAAAAAACAAAGAGTCAAAAGGTTAATTCTAGATTGTCCGCAGCAGGTCACCGGGAGCAGAATGATGGCAGCATCGTCATTCCGTGTTCTAATGCTTTTATATCGTCATAATAACATACAAACAGTCATAGTTCAAGAAATTAAATGGTGAGCTTCAAAAGGATTTACAATTATATGAGCCAAGCTACAGAAAAGAGGACACTTCTGTGTCACGTTCCGAATATGCACCACAGGAATTCACCGAAGATGGACAGGTATTAATTCTCGAGGAGACCAGGGTATCTTAATCATGTCAAAATAAAGACCCTGACTGAAAGACGCGGAGATTCGATGAATATGCTAGAGATGTGTTGGCTGCAACTATCTCTTAGTGACCCACTAGAGGTCCACTATAGTGAGACAGTAATATATGACCATTTGAGTTTGTCACTTGGTCTTTAATAACCATTGAGCGACAGTCACTCATCTTACTGACTTCTAATTACATCCTAGTTTTAATACGGCAAACCACTTATTAGATAATTAAATACTATACAGAGCCACTACCTACACACCGCATAGACATGACGTACGACTGAGTAGAGCTCCCATATGAACAGATTAGATCACAGAGTCACGATAAGGATTAAAAGGCTCGAGCAACACAGGATGCGTAGAGTCTGACGGAGCCACACAAGAGCTTCCAGACTATGGGTTTGAGGTTTGTGCTGTCGAGCACACGACACACTTGATCAATGCATGCATTGTGTTATACTCTTAATTTCTCAAAGAACCAGGTATATTGAATAAGATATGGACAAACATTAGAAAAATAACATTTAAATTTCAGAAAATTCAAATAATGTCTGAATTCTATGTGCAAATTCATATTAAGTACAAAATAAGCAATCGGTCATATGTAAAAGAAATAGGTTATCCTCACAGACACCGTGGGCTAGTAATACCAAGGTTAGTCAACTAGTTATATTAATCTCAATAGAATCTTACTAATCGGAATTAATCCGTGATCGCCTAGAATAATGGGTAGGTCACTAGGAGAAGACTAGTCCGCGCTTATTAACGACTCATGACATCGTTTAGAGGTAAGTAATTGAATACGTAGGATTAGGTACAAAAGTGTTTTGGTTCAAAGATATGGTTTACATTATTGTCGTCTGACAAACATATGACTAATAACAGATGATCGATCGAATGGTATCGTGTTATGATTGCGTACAAGAAACGTTAATCTGATTGAAAATAAATAATAAAGCTCATAAATGATCTTTAATCGAATCGGACGAAAACCAATATGAATATGTTTATCTATATGATCCTTATAACTGCGGTCACACGCACAACACAACAACCACTTATTATAATGGAGATTGTGTGTTTTTCTGTCTTAACCGAAACTATATTACTACTCAAGTCAAGACCTTAGTTTCTTGTCCCATTCTCCATGATTTATTTCATTAAAACCTCATATGAATAAAATTGCTTTAGATTATTCATAGATTGACAATTATCTACATAAACACATGACAAATTGATTTATATAGTATATAACACAATTTATACGAGGGGTTTACTGTGTGAATGGGAAGGCTATTTGTATATAGATATACTAATTTGAGATTCATATGAGATTAAAATATAAGATGGATTAGTATATTTAGAGGAAGTAAAGTAAATATATGAGGCATGAATAGGTATATAATTTAATGTATAATAATATAAAAAAATATTAGGGATATGGCAATCAATTATTTAATAGACAATCACTATAAGGTGACGGAATAACTGTAATTTTGATTTCTTTATTTACTTAATATTAGGGCGGGACCAATAGTGGTGAAAATATTAAAGCAATGAATCGTTAGGAATGGAGGAACAGTGTTATATTTCAGATTAGATCCTTGTCTTTGTTAGCGAATTGTCAAATGCGTCTGTTTCCGAGTGTATTTTATCTGACCATCACTTATAGATTATATATATATCGCGGAGATTACCCTTTTTATCATAACCATTTTTAACTCAACTTCAGATTAATCTTTTTAGCACTAGCCTGTCAGGAGCAAGTTTAGAATACATTCGCAGACTCCGCTAGTACGGAGTTGAATTATCTTATTAGAACTAGCAGTAGTATTATATCAAATCTGCCGGATAGATAACTTTGGAAATAAACAATAATAACAAATCAGTTAATAATACTATAGACCTATTTATATCACCCCTCTTTCTTTATCCTATTCCTATTCTTTCGCTTTCTCGAACTAAGATCATCATATGAAAGACTCTCCTGATTTCATATATATCGTGTAAGATAATAAAAGAAATAGAATTAATGTATAATGATAAACATTACTAGATTGAAATAGAGAACATTAATCTTTCCGGACATTGCTATTTCTATCCATTATCATCCAGTATGGGATTTCATCACTTTGAGGAGTTTAAACCTTTATATCACGTTGATACTAGGATTGTCCACATTTATATAGACTCATTGAGTGAGTATACGGTTACTACTATAATATATTACAGTTTAGTGGAAGTATAGGTATACCCTTCGTGTTTCCTCGAGCCATCCTCTCTTAACAACACGGAGATGATAACAGTAGCGTTGACCTGGTTATAGACGTGATGTCAATAAAAATCCCCTGAGACATATGTTCAAGCATTTATCAGCTAATAATAAACGTTTCACACTATATAACAGCTATCTTGACCGATCGTGTTTTCTCCCTTCCTCCCCCGATCACTTTTTTTATATATTAGTCGTCATATATCACTAAAAGTGGTAGGGGGGGATCGAGTATTAGGGATCCACGCACCACCGATATCCCTCCTTAGATACACCTAAGTCAAAGTGGTCGCACCACATACATGCTACGTTGCAATGATTATCAATGTTCAATCGATGGGTAGACCGAAACTCAGACGTCGCCTGCATTCACGTGCGGAACGTCTCATCCAGATAGAATGAGCGATATAAATCATTAATTATAGTTTCAATATGAAAATCAAATAACACATAAAAGATTATTTTTGACCTTTTATTATTAAATATAACGTATACACTATAGGATATTAGCATACAATACTAGGTTTTCTGCTGAAAGCAATTCACGGTATTAATGTTACGATAGAGTAGTGTTCCTCGTTTTTTGTGTGCTAGATAGATGAATCGTGTTTATTCGGTGTTTAGTTGTACCGCGATTGTTTTGTTAATGGAACTTTGTTGTGGATTATGCTCTCGCACGAAATGAATGCTTTCCAGCAAGAAACCGCTGTCTGAAAATACCGTTCCCCCTGAATCTGTAAATAAAGACTGAGTATATAGAAGAAACTTGTATGGTGTTTGATTTCTCATTGAACAATCATACGCTCTATAACACAGATCTATTGAGCACTCGTATCTAAGTCACCGAGTATTACGCTGGATTACTCTTCAACTGAGTTCTAGGTTACTACGGCTTGCGCAACTCTAATCAAATTTATATAGAGAGCAATAATATACGCTATTTTAAGTAAGTGTGTTAGAGATAAGTTCACAATGAAAGTGAATGAGGACTCCCGAAACACCGCGCCATGAAAGAGCCATTTAGAGCAAAACACCATACACTGATGATCTATAACCGCATTCGGAACACCTGCGGCGGAGCTTCCACACACACCCACACCATCTTACTATACTTTTTCTATCTTACTTTTTATTTGGCCACTTGTTATTTCACGTGGCGTAGAGTCCCCTTTTTTTTACTGTATAGCTACGTGGTGGCTGACAGGCATTTTGCATGGACTCCTCTGGTAAGTGAATTGCATCAGTTGATGCTTACTGGAGAATGCTATTGTCTCTCTTCCTTATATATATATTATATATATTATTATATATTATATTTAATTATAAGGGTATTTCACATAAATGTCTATATAACTTATATATATATATATATATATATATATATATATATATATATATATATATATATATACGGTGTCTCAATAAAATATATATATACTTCAACAGCAGATTTTACTCATAAAGGTAGATAATTGTGTCAAGACTTTGGACAAAAGAAAATTCATCTTAAAATGATATTGTTAATATGAAGACAAAGTCCAAAGACTGTATAGAAAAGGGTTTCAGTCACACCAACCTACGCTGATAACCATCTCTGCAACAAAACCAGTATTTTTTCAACACCTTTTTGTTAACCTTTTTTTTTCTATCTAATATATAGATGGGACCCTAAGAGGTACAACCGCTCCGGGGCAGGGTGGACCTGGGAGTAATGGCAATGAATGGTTACTCTGCACTATCCAGAGCTCCAAAATCGAAATTATATGCTGTTTAACGTCATACCAGGACACCAAGACTCTCAGATATCGCCTACTAGCACACATATGTTAAAAGGGTTCAGATTTTGTACCAACCTACGCTGATAACCATGTCTGCTGCAAAACCAGCAACCATTACTGAACTGAAAGATGCCATTGAACAAGAATGCACTAAAATGCCTAGAAAACATTTTTTTTTTGGGGGGGGTTATTAATTCCATTACTCCCGTTGTCAACAATCTCTGGAGCAGAGTAGACGTCAAATTGAAAACAGGTGATAAAAATAGTATAAAAATACTTTAAAATGGATTCTACTTCATGTAAATTAAATTAAACTATTTAAATTATATAAACATTTTCAGGGGCATAAATGGATTTGAATAATGTCTGTAAGTCATATTACCTTTGAGAAAAGTAAGTAGAGAGGTAATAAATATTACTTTTACATATATCCAAAATGTATATACATTTGATTGAGACACGCTGTATATATATATATATATATATATATATATATATATATATATATATATATATATATATATATATATATATATATCAAGGATTCATTTTGCTATTTTCATAAATAAATGTTCTCTACATAAGTGAGGGAGCAGATACATATATATATATATAATTTAGGATTGCGTAGACAAAGAGTTAATGGCACTTGGTGACTTTTAATATTTCGCCAATTTGGTCATCAGATCAATTCTATGCCATCGAGTCGGCATGAAACTTTGACTGAACAAGCGCCGGCGACTCTGTGTCTTTCTTTGTTTCTTTCTCTTTTTTTTGTATTTGACGGCATGCTAACCCTTGTTGGGTTATTTTATGCCGATGACGTTTTGTTCTATTCATTCTTGATTGAACGTTCTTTTTATTAAACTCAATTTTTCAACACCTTTTTTTTAACTAATTTTCTTCTATTTAACCTATATATGGGACCCTTAGAGGTACTACCACTCCGGGACAGGATGGACCTGGGAGTAATGTCAATGAAGAGGTACTCCACACTCTCCAGAGCTTCAAAATTGGAACTTTACAATTATATGTTGTTTAACTTTATACCAAGGACACAAAGACACTCAGATATCGCCTACTAGCACATATATGGTAAAAGGGTTAAGGTTTTGCTATAGGGGCAATAGGGTCGTGACAATCATCTAGGTGCTAAGGTTTGAAGTGACAGCCATCAGGGTGGCCCTGTGTTTCGCTGTTCGTATATATATAATATATATATATATATATATATATATATATATATATATATATGTTGTACCGGCCGTTCCTACAGTAGAGAATATACACCGGTTCTCACTATAAATAGTGAGACACAGAGTGAAAAGGTTGCACTGTTACCGTTTAGCGGCAAGCTAGCCGTTCTTGTACCTTATTGTAAATACACTTGTCTCATTTTACCCTACCTCGACTTGACTTTTTTTTACTGTTGAATTAACATCACAACAATATATATATATAATTTTTCCGGGATGAAATAAAGAAATCACAGTGCTCAAGCACAAGTTGTAGGAGCTTTATTTATTCATTTAATTTTTAAATATAATTGTTTTTTAAAGGCATCTACCCAGGGTTTCAAGCTTATTTTTGCTATCTTTAGGACGCCATTAATTCCTCTGGTTTTTATGCAAAAACATTTCTTGCTGTTATTTATATATGCAGCAAGAAATGTTGTTGCATAAGCGCCAGAGGAATTAATGGCGTCCTGAAGATAGCAAAAATAAGCTTGAAACTCTGGGTAGATGCCTATAAAAAACAATTATATTTAAAAATTATATATATATATATATATATATATATATATATATATATATATACTAGGTTGCTATATCTATAAGTAAAGATTGTTCGATATCATTGATAGATTACGTTTATCTAAGTTAGGGTACCGTGGACATGAAGTTCGGGAGCTCTATTAGGGTCATATCTGTGTATCAAATAGTTATGTTTACAAATTATTCGTATTTGATCGGACCTTGTGAAAAAATCTTAGAAACATCTACACAAAAATGTAAATATGTACGATCAATGAACGGGATTACCTAGTCTCTAAGTATAAAATAACCCAATATGGTTAGACATGCCGGTAAAATCATTCAACAGTATGCAAGTCCATATTCATCACTGGCAAACATGTATAGCCAGTGGTATTGACTATATTGACAAATAGTGTTTTGTAGCTGGAGGCTAACTCTATCTAATGATATTGTTCACTCTAAATCTAAATATGTTGTTTACGTGGAAATAAATGTTACTTTTCATAAAGGTAGTAGGTATTTACCCAACCCGTTCACCACGTGTAAGATGATATACAAAGTCGTAAATAAGTGACACTAGTTATTACACTGCGAAACTAGTTATTACACTGCAATGGGATTCCCTAGAATCCGACGGAGAACGAGAAAGTAAAAAGAGCAAGACATTGTCTTACCTGCCGGGATCGAACCCGCGTCCGCTGGCATGCAAAAACAAATGCGATTTAGGCACTGGACGGACGTGAAGTTCGACTCATTTGCCCGGATGTTTGGGTAATGTGCCCATAAGTTACCAAAGCGAGTGGGGCGTAGCGTGACAAGCATTCGGCCTACGTGGGACGGCAGTCAGTAAAGATTATTTTGACGACAACGACGACGACGGATTTCAGTTGCTGGTCGAAGACGAAGACTGTGTTAACCAAAAAGAAAGTTTGGCTTTCAAGAAGACGGTGAACTCGCTTCTTTTTGCCTCCCCATTCAGCAGGAACTTGTAGACCCAAATATCTATTCCCTCCTCTATTTCCCTCCTTCTATATCAATGTAATTTCAGTCATATATCTATGAAACAATGAGGGCATCATACATTCCCATTTGGAACATTGGAGCAGTACAATCTTCCTATACGCTTATCATCATTGTATCATATGGACTAGCAAGAAAGAAAAACATCCTCAGAGCGGTGTAAGAATTAATTTTTGAAAGGTATTGCCTTAGGGAATGGGAGGTAAAATTTCAATGTCAGAGAGTTTGTACCATAAGTAAGTAAAATCATCAAATTAAAGGAGTAAAAAATAAAACAATTTAGAATGGAAACTTAGTTCTGATAATTTAAATATATATTAAAATAAAACAAACTATATATAAATATATAATACTGGGGATTTATTTATCAAAACTGGACCGTTTAAGTTTGCATGCTCAAATTTTGAGTGTATTTATTCTTTGTTATGATGATTTAGGGTAATGTAATATAAGCAGGGAGATAGTTTCAGTTACAGAAATATAGAGACCTAATCTCCATTATTATTAGATCTAACTTTGGTCATTAACATTCCTTTATGCATGTACAGGTTTTTGACAGACGAACGGCAAAATTGGTGCAACACGATCTTCATCAATTTTGTATCGTAGAAATTCAAATTTGTCATCATCAAAATAAACATTAATGCAGTATTTTCACATATGAGGAATTTGTAAGATGGAGTGTTTTGCTTTAGCAACGGCTGGTTGTGTGTTTGGATAGAGTTACGCACTTCAATCTAAAAATATTGACTCTTCACAAAAGAAATAGCCGAAGAAAAATCGATCGAGTAAACAGCGGGAAATGCTGGGATACAGCAAAAGCTGAAAAGGCAAACGATGCCACGGGCAATCTCTTTACATTAAGAAATGTCCCCAAAAGCATACCAAAAACAAATATATCTATATCTATATCAATGTCTATCCATTTCTCTCTCTCTCTCTCTCTCTCTCTCTCTCAATCTCTCTCTCTCTCTCAGTCGCGCTCTCTCTTTCTCTCTCACTCTCTCTCTCTCACTCTATCTCTCTCAGTCTCTCTTTCTGTCTCTCTGTCCTTGTCTCTCTCTCTCTTACTTTATTTCTTCCCCCCTCTCTCTCACTCCATCTCCCCCCCTCTCTCTCTCTCTCTCTCTCTCTCTCTCTCTCTCTCTCTCTCTCTCTCTCTCTCTCTGTCTATCTATAAAACCATGTAAACATATTATGGAAATCACGATTTTTAAAGTTTCAAAATAGACTTCGAAAAACTTTTACGTTCAGTGTGATTACTATCAGTTTGACGATATGATTAATGCATATCTCTCTCTCTCTCTCTCTCTCTCTCTCTCTCTCTCTCTCTCTCTCTCTCTCTCTCTCTCTCTCTCTCTCTCACACACACACACACACACCTCTCTTTCTTTCTTTCTTTCTTCCTTTATTTCTTTCTCGCTCTCGCTCACTCTCTCTCTCTTCTTATTTCCCCCCTCTCTCTCTCTCTCTCTCTCTCCTCTCTCTCTCTCTCTCTCTCTCTCTCAATCTATATATCTTTCTATAAAATCATGTAAATATGGAAATCACTATTAAATAGTTTTAAAATAGACTTCCAAAATCTTTACGATCAGTGTTGTTACAATCAGTTTGACGATATGATTAAATCTATAGAGGCCCCACCTCTCCCTCTCTCTGTCTCTGACTCTCCCCTCTCTCTATTTCCCTCTCACTCTCCCACTCTGTCTCCGTTGACTTCATGTCTTCGCTTAGATGTACGACTTCTATCAATGATATTGAGATCTTTTACTTATGAATATAGAAAACTATACTATCAATATCAATAATCTCTATCTATTTCTCTCTCTCTCTCTCTCTCTCTCTCTCTCTCTCTCTATATATATATCTATATATATATATATATATATATATATATATATATATACTGCGTTTCAAAATTATTAAAGAAATTACACTTTTCCCTCCTATCCACAAACTACTGATTGGAATTTAACGAAATTATCAGAGAATAATGACAACCTTTATATACACCTACTCCGTAATAATTGTAAGGTTCTATACCATTCTGTTCCTTTATATATATATATATATATATATATATATATACATATATATATATATATATATATATGCACAAACCAAAATCCATCTTAGAAAATAAGATGCATACAATAGTCTGGAATTTTGAGATACAAACAGATCATCAAATCCAAAAGTACAGACTATGTTTTGATTCACAAGAAAAATAACTATGTGGTGGATGTTACAGTAACAGCGGACAACGAAGTGAAAATCAAATAAAGCGAAATATAAACTAATAGTTAGACCTTTCCAGAGAACTGTGAACGATCGGTAGAACTTGAAGGGTACCGTAATACGAGTAATAGTCTGTGTGCTTGGAACAGTTTCTAAAGGTTCTAGAAGGATCGGGACTATAGAGACCAACGAATTTTAAAGATCGGCAAGAACACACAGAAGAGTCATGGAAACCTGTCACTCAGATTCAAGTGAATGACCAGTCTACCTTTTAGTTTTCTTTCATCTTCCCCCTGTGATCTGCTGCGACTGCACAATCTACCAGTTGACAAGTTCTCTTTTTCTAGTTAATCAATACTAGGTTTGGTATTCTGGCTGGGATAAGGGGAACCATCTGAATCTCAAATTCCCAAAGAAGTGATGCGTTTCAAATTCAAGAATAGATTCTGGCTGGTGCATATACCATCTATTATTATTATTATTATTATTATTATTATTATTATTATTGTTGTTGTTGTTGTTGTTGTTATTATTATTATTATCATTATTATTTAAAAAGCAGGTTCAAAATTAAGGTCCCGTTTTACCTGTTTATCAAGAGTTTTTTTTTTCAATATAAATTTCGCTGGTTTGCCACATTCGTCTTTCACTCATCTCGACAAAATAGTATGGTTAATATATATGGGGAGAGTAAAAAATTATCCACACTCTTGTTTTATGGAAACCGAGCTAATCGTGGATGATTGGATAGGCATAACCATGACTAATCTGCAGAACAAGACACCTTAGCTAATAACTCGCAGGTTAGCCCTACATTCTCTCGAGCTAGGTTGATTTTCTAATCAGTGGTGGTGGTTGACGGGTGTCCTGCTCCTTTGTGTGTCACCTTTGTCCTGCAACATCTA
>CM042145.1:83263975-83281475 GCA_023376005.1 Doryteuthis pealeii
CTGTTTACCCATAGTTGGAGGGAGAATAGTTGGATTCGTACCTTTACCAAAGGTATTAGTGCCATTATAAAATACAACCAGCCTCGACCAGGATTTGAACTCGTGTTACTGTGTCCATTTCCTTCGACAACAACCATTAAACCACGGGCACCTCCTTTGGACAGCATGTAAATTCTCCTGGGATTATTTTATTCCTATATATTAGTGAATTGCGTTCATTGTATCTCTGATCTTTTGGCCATTAGTTTTATAGGTTCCAAAAATCCACTCTGTATTTACAGTTGGACACATGGCGCAACGCATATAACAGTTGAGTTAATTGTTTTCTAAGTGACAATCATCATGAGATTACGTGTTCAATCCTGACAACGGGAGAACATAACACAGAATACTTAAAATAACTGAACACTTATACCCCGGGATTAACGGAATGAGAACATCTATCCCAATGAATTAAATAAAGGACTCGCTTTGAAGTTCCCTGACGCCTCCCGAATTCGACAAGAAAAACCTGAAAAGGGTCGGAGGGCATATCATCTGAAACGCTGTATATATATATAAATATATAAAATGATGAGAACAACTATCTAAAAAAATCCAAATAATACAAAAAGCACGTAGCATCTTTGTGTAGTTAGCATCTAGTATGTATTTAGTTATGACGATTTTGGGTTAAAGTGACGTAAGCAGTGACGTAATTTTTGTTACAGACAAAAACTGAAAGTGAATCTCCATTATTAATAAAGATGCTTAGGATTTAATAATTTTCTAAGTAGACTTACATTAGTATGTATCAGGAGGCGCATGGTGGTGTAATGGTTAGTCATAGGAAATGGTCACGACGAGACGAGTTCAAATTTTGGACGAGGCCGTTTGCATTTCTCATAGTGCTTATACCCTTCAGAAATTGTTGGTATCAGCTGAACAGCGAGAGAGTCTCACCTTTTCAACAACATTAGACGAGGGATATTGTTTTGTTGAGGTGGGATGCCACACCTACTGTCAGCTCCCAAATTCTTTACTGAACAGATCAGGTTACCTGAGCTGTGCTACTCATACACTGAATTGGCAGGGACTGGTATCATAAATAGAACCTTGTGATTCCTTGACGAACAAATGCGTCTCAAAAGCATTCAAGACAACTCAGACTCACTTGCTACTTTTCCTCTGTTGACCAACTTCACAAGGGTGTGCTTATCTATAATTGATTTTTACGTTTTTGTGAGGCCGTGAAAGCAAGTCGCGGGTTATTCAAAATAGGTGGATACTGCTGATGCAATGGTCTTCAATAGCAGAACACAAGAATTGTAAAAAAGTTTTTCTTTTTCTATTTTCCAAAGTCCATATTTTCCCCATAGAATCACAGCTTAAGAAAAGATAGATGAGACAAAACGGACAGGTGAGACAATTGAGAATATAAAAATACAGGAGAGCATTCCAATAGTGTCAGAGTCGATTACAAACCGACTTATATAAGAAAAAAAACTTATATAGTTATTTACTATGCTTAGCTTAGATGTGGCACAAGGCTATGAGTATGGGGCGTCGAGTGACAATCGAACTCACTTACAATGGTCTGCGAATCAATTTTGGTCACCATTATAGCTCATGAGGTACCCAAGGAAGATGTATATATCTAATACATTAATGGCAATTTCTGTCTGTCTGTATATAACCAGTTGACGCCTACTCCAGTAATCCAATCATGATGAAAGATTAAACTTATGTTAATTTCATATTCCGAAACAGGACGCGTTGATTGAATTTCAATAAAACTAAACATTTAATTAGAATAAAAAATGTGTCCTTTGTGGGTAAAACATATATTATTTGTTGATTCTATGAATTTCGTTTTACAAAAATATTTATGAATTTAACTAAAATGTTCCCATATATTTTCAGCTGGTTGTATAGCCAAAAACCATGGAATTTATTTCCTATTCCTTTGCGGAAGAAGAGCTTTAGTCCGCTTTTCTCTGTGAGAGGATGCATTATCGTCCTGAAAAATCAAGCTTTTTATCGATTGAATGAGAAAGATATCCCGATTTTCAGTGTGCACATGTGCAGCGTTTGTTGAGGTAATGATTGCCATCTTCCCGGGTCTATTGCTTGCAAGTACCGGTTCTCACGTGATAAATGATAATCAAGTCACTACATTCAGACCAGGAGGGGAAGTTCTCCCAACATACCTTTGGGTGACAAAGCCATGATGGTGCACACTTAACTGAAATGCAGATGGTCTGAATCAAAATCATTGTCGAAAATCACAACCTCTCTCTCTCCCTCTCTCTTCCCCCCCCTCTCTCTCTCTCTCTCTCTCTCTCTCTCACACACACACACACACACACACACACACACATATATATATATATATATAGGCTGTTCGGGATAAATTTGACATATTTATATTTGGTTATTTTTCTCCGTGGGTTGGAGGTATTGACGCACACTACGCATCATTTAAAACCTTGGACCTTTGTTCATTGATATATGCAATGACAGATAGAATGGATGAATGGAACCCACCTGAATCATAGAAGAGAATAACTTGTATCATAATTATCTGCGCCTACCATAAAAATAAGGCGATTATGGTTGCTGCCCAATGCTCCATGAACAATGTAAAAACAATCAGGCATGAACTGGAGAATTTCAATGGAGACAACAAGGCAGTGGTTAGAAGGAAACAACATAACAGACGATCTGATTGCGTTCGTACAGCAGAATTCCTCGAAAATCTAGAGAACAAAGGAGGAACCTCAGATGCCTACGTGGAGTTGCTAAACACTGTAATCAAGCCCTTGATAACAAGGGTAGCCAATGGTAGGCCATATGTATGGCAGCAGGATGTTGTCGGCGAATTTTTACGACGACACCAGTCCCAATGTTTGGCCTCTGAACTCCCCAGACCATAATCCCATGGATTATTATGTATGTGGTGCTGTTGAGAAAGATACCATGTGCCGTGCCATTAATACAAAATCTTAGTTAATCGACAGAATTAAGGTAGCTTTTGAGACCTTTCTCAGGGAAACTGTAACATCAGCTTGCTCCAGGTCCCAGAACAGGATTGAGTCTGGGATCGACGCTAATGGTGTTTATTTTGAGTGCAACTTGTTGACAGTATTGAAATTTCCGTGCTTGTTGAATTCCTTTACAATCCATTAAAGCTTTTAGTTACCAATGACTTTTTCTTTTTCCTTATGAAACGGTCAAATTTCTGCCGAACACCCTATATATATATATATATATATGCTGATGCTGATTACGTTAACATTTTAAAATTCTCCTAAAAACTGATAGAGGTCTCTTAGAACCCTTGATATATTTATGTATATGTGTATCAGTAAAATATCCTTCTGCATGTACTTTGTGCTGATAGCCTGGTTGGTAGAGGATCGGTCGATTGTCGATCCAGGACTGACACTGAGTGAACGTCTAATCGTACTGAAGAGCCTTGACATGGTGAAACAGTACTGTATGAGGATGACTATATATATATATATATATATATATATATATATATATATATATATATATATACGTGTGTGTGTGTGTGTGTGTGTGTGTGTGTGTGTGTGTGTGTGTGTGTAACTGTCAAAAAATATGAAAAATAAATGTACTATTTTTTTTTCGAAGGATAGATAAATAAACATTAATTGAAACCAAGACTGAGAGTAATTGCGATGAATGGGTACTCCAAACTCTCCAGAGTTCCAAAATTAGATCTTCACCACTAGATGGAGCTTAACATCATGTCAGTCTGTCTGTCTGTCTGTCTGTCTCTCCCCAGTTATGTGTAAGTAGCAGTGCACATTGGAAATCTTGGGTCCACGGCTGATGTGACATGATTGCTACTGGAGAATCCCATTAAAGTGACTTGCCATTCTCAAACATATAAATGATACGCAACACATTGAAAATGCATTTTCATAGTAAAAATAATTGACCAATGCATTTTTATAGTAAAAATCATTGTCCAATGCATTTTTATAGTGAAAATCATTGTCCAATGCATTTTCATAGTAAAAATCATTGTCTAATGCATTTTTATAGTAAAAATCATTGTCCAATGCATTTTTATAGTAAGATCATTGGCCAATGCATTTTTCTAGTAAAATCATAGACCAATGCATTTTCATAGTAAAAATCATTGTCCAATGCATTTTTATAGTAAAAATCATTGTCCAATGCATTTTTATAGTAAGATCATTGGCCAATGCATTTTTCTAGTAAAATCATAGGCCAATGCATTTTTATAGTAAAATCATTGGCTAATGCATTTTTATAGTAAAATCATTGTAACAAGTCTAGAAGGAAAACTCCGAATTCAAACTATTTAAACTCCGCTTAAGAAATTGACCTTGTGTCACATCCTGCTCGTGCGGAAGTGTTAGTAAATATATATATATATATATATATATATATATATATATATATATATATGATAAAATGATGTGAGAGGTTGCCATAAGAATCTTAGGGTTGGGAAAATCATAGAGGTTAAATTTGGAAACTCTCAAAATGTGTATAATGATTGACATGTTTCTAGATGCTGGCACCTAACACGCAAGGAGAAATTGATGACGTCAGAGCAGTAGCTTCAAAATATTGGTTGGTTGGTTGGTTGGTGTTTACGGTATGTCAAACTCGGGAGACGTGTTATTTTATTCATTCTTGTTGAGTATTTATTTTTTAAATACATTTTTGTAATCTCATTATTAATATATTTAACTCATAGATGGGTGCCCTATTAGATACTAAAACTCCGGATCTGAGTGGACCTGGGAGTAATGGTGATGAAGAGGTACGTCACACTCCCCAGAGCTCCAGAACTGAAACTTTACTACTAGATGCAGTTTAACGTCACACCGTAGATGCCAGTACCCTGAGCCACCCTCTTCTAGCACATGTCATGGACTGCTCAGCCACGAGGATTTTCATCCTTAAGCATGACGGGTCACCACCCATGGCCAACAGGTAACCTCATTTGAAGGATCTACCCTTCTGCAGAGGTGCAGTCGGTGTATTCTATGGCCTCGGCCAAGAGGGTGATTCAAAATATGATCAGGCACTATTTATATGATACTTCGGAAACAACATTCTGGCTAAAATTTCTGCTCATGTTGATGATTATTACTTTGAAGGGTCAGCAAATCGTGATTAACATGCAACACGTTGTGTCGAACCAAAGAATCATGCATTGTTTCCAAAAAAAATATAATGAAATTATTTTAATTACGAACTTGCCTACTTAACAAGTGCATCAATACATTATTCATCAATGTCTGAATCTCCCGTTTATTAACCCTTATAAGATCTCCACCCACTATTGATAATACCACATTATCTCTCCCACGCTTACATATGTACGTAAAAATCATTTATGTCTTCGATTGTCTACACACATCATCAATCATTGGATACTCTCATCACCAATCCCCCCTCTCTCTCTCTCTCTCTCTCTCTCTCTCTCTCTCTCTCTCTCTCTCTCTCTCTCTCTCTCTGCCTATCTTTCTCTCTGTATCTTCTAAATTACTGCCTCATCGTTGTTACGTTCATTTGATCACCAGGTCTCAACCAACCGGAGTAAAGGATCTACGGAATGGTGTATGATGGATGAGGTAGTCAGTTAGTCGTCTATTGGCTTGGACCCATTGTTCTCTTGTTGAGCATTCCTTTAATACCAGACTCCCATGAGATCACAGGGACTCACTAGCGCGGAAATTTCCGTCCATTATGAGGAATCGAAAGCTTATTTATAATTCTAATTAAGATTCTTGTTGAAAGAAACTTTTAGATGTTCGATCGGCTTGCTCTCGACTATGTACAGTCTTTCTCAAAAGTCATTCATTTCAGAAAGTTCTAGAGATTAAAAAAAAAATTTTTTGTTAACTTCGGCCGGCTGCATCGCTTCCGTTGGTCGTGTCGTACACAGCTGGACATCACCGATGTGTCTTCAAACTGCAACCGGTTCAGCCACAGGTAGATAACAACAACAACAATAAGAGAACATCAGAGAGGGAGACAGATAGGGTGAAATGTTGGTTGGTTGGGTGGTTGTTTTCTTTTTTTAACGAATGTCAACGCTTGTTTGTTTATTTTATACCTGTTTCGTTAAACTGTACTGACGATTCGTGTCGGACGAGTTTTTATTCGATCCTTTCTAATTTTCTGGCCATCTTTTTAATGTCAGGATGGAACTGGTGTAGCAACCCACCAAAGGTTTCATTACGAGCGCTTTCGGGATGTCCATCTGCCATCTTCAGGTATGAAACTGATGGGATGTTTCAGGTGTCTGTTTTTAAAAACAACGAACAGTAACATAGGAATTGGTAGTGGGATGTAGTAAAAATTGGCAGTGGGAGGTAGTACCAATTCCTACGTATAGAAAAAATGCTGCCAAAATACACTTATTTTATACCGAAGTCATTTTGTTTTATTCATTCTTGTTTGGTATTCCTTTTTTAAACTCAATTTCTAAACACATTTTAATGCTCATTTTAAAATATTTAACCCATAGATGTTACTACCACTCCGTATCAGGATGGACCTGTCAGTACTGGCGCTAAAAAAGTAGTTTACATTCCTCAGAGTTCCAGAATCAGAACTTCACCGCAAAATTAAGTTTAACTAAAACTCTCAGCCCCAAAGAGCGCCTTGATTCATTTTAACAAGTTTCCCCTCGATTTAAGTCTGGTGACATTTTAAAACCAACCATAATACATCACGCAACTGATCAATCCTGACCTCTCCAAAAGTGCACCGGTTGACACCGAAACATTAGAGGCCAAAACGGCCAGCGCGTCTTCAAGAATATCCTGCACATACGGCGGTGCTGGTCAATATGTATACAATAGAAAATTATCTATTTGGAAAATGAAATTTGATTGTTTTTTACGGCAATTAAACTCGTCTGGGATTATCTTATGTTAGGGAATTGTGTACATTGTATTCTGATTTTTGAGCCTTGCTTTTATTCGTTCCAAAGATTATCTCCGACATTACAGTTGGACAGTGCAACGGATATAAGAGTTGAGTAAATAAAGTTCTAAGTGACAATCCTCAGGAGGCTACAGGTTCAATCCTGAGAGCAGGCGAACATAACTTATAATATTAACATAACTTAACAATTGTACCCGGAAGGCCATATCGGCTGAAACGCTGTGAATATAAAAATGCAGAGAAGAATCCGAAAAATCTCAGCACTGCGTACATTGTACTTATATATTTAAATTTATGTGTAATTTATTTATTTTTTTCCATTTGGTTATATGATATATATTATTCCTAACTTATACTGATAAGTTAATAAGTTAGAAACAGATCTATAGTTGGGACGCTAACGTGTACTACCACTCCGAGCAAGAGGGAACTTTAAGTAATGATTCGGAAGGGGTACTCAAAACTCCTCAGAGATGCAGAACTAGAGCCTCGCCATTAGATGTAATTTAGTGTCATCCCTAAGACATGCCAGTGATGGGAGTGGTTTTATCCCTTTGCTGTGGATATAGTCAACGTTTTCTAAAGCCCGCCGACAGGGAGGAAAGGAATTAAATTCAGAATACATGAACTAAAAATTAAACTATCTTGCTACTTTCCTCTATAAAACACATTCTATTTTAGTTATGACTTAATCTGTATTCTGATGATACTAATTAACTATACAATTTTAAATTAATGCTATTCTTTTTATTTTTTAAGTGATAAAATAAATAGATTTGATACCACGCTTAAAGAAATTGTTATCTCTACAAAAATCAGAAAACAGCTGATTCTAGGTGATTTAACTACAGACGATGTCATAGAGAACAAAATTTGAAATTGATTTTTTTTAACGTTAGTCCTCCATGTCAGCTAAACAGTAGAATAAATCGAGTGCACCTCTGAACAGTAAAATAAAAGATGAGGATGATTTGTTGATATTTGATAAAATATTACGGTATCAATATATCCAGCATATTAAAACGTATTTGAAATAGATATGTATTTAGACAATTAATCGTCCTCATTTTCTTCTTTTCTATTCTTACTCATTTTTCAATATATTGTGGGATTAATTTACATGTTTTCTTGCCTACACACACACACACACACACACCCATATATATATATATATATATATATATATATATATATATATATATATATATTTTTTTTTTGGGGGGGGAGAATATGTGCTTACTTGAAGTCGTACCTATTTTTGAAAATTAATTCATTAATAATTAAGGAATTAGGCGGGAATACCAAATATTCATTTATTATTAATTAATCAATTTTAAAAAATTAGGTACGATTTCAATTAAGCACATATTCTCCCAAAATTTGTCGGCTAAAAAAAGCCATATCAAAACACATCGTCTGTTTGTTTACTTTTCATATATATATATATATATATATATATATATATATATATATATTGTGTTAAACTCTACTGACGATTCTTGTCGGACGAGTTTTTGTTCGATCCTTTCTAACTATCTGGCCATCTTTTTAATGTCCAAAACAAAAACAAGACAACTGAAACATTCCATCAGTTTAACACCTGAAGAGGGCAGATAGACATGTCGGAAGCGCTCGTGAAAAACCTTTGGTGGATTGCAACACCAGTTCCACCCTCACATTAAAAAGATGGCCAGACAGTTAGAAACGGTCGAACAAAAACAAGAATCGTTAGTAGAGTTTAACACAACATGTTTAAAAGAAAAAATGCTCCCTATATATATATATATATATATATATATATATATATATATATATATAAATAGCTTGATAATTAATTCATGTGGAATTTGTGGGGTTTTTTAATCTACGAGGAATGTTTTTTTTTATCATAAATCTTATTGCTTTTTCAACTGTTCGTTTTACTTTATGATGTCTAGCACCGAGGGACCATTCTTATAAATGTGGTTTATTGAAATCGCAGAGAGGCGAACCAAGGTTTTCTTTTGACATTTGACACTAGGTAAACATGTTTACGTGGAATGTTGCAAGACTCAAATTCAGAATAGAAACATCCCCCGGCTACCTTGGAGAGGTTATTAAAAAAATCTCAGGAACTGCCAGACGAACAAGTCTCGAAGTAATGGACATTGTGTCAGGCAATAGTCGGAAAGAGATTGCAGAAGCGAATGTCTTAAACGAGTTGTAAATATCGAATTCTACAAACTCTATGAAAATGAACAACAACAGTTCTTTGTAAGAACTCAGGTGTCATTATCCTAGGTAGGCTAATTTTTGTTCATATAAGATGGCTGTATATATTTTTGTCAGACTTCGTAAAACTTCATCTAAAATCCATTTGATTTATAAAGTCTATTTCGTTAAAAAAAAAATAGGAACAAATATATTCCAGATCAAAGTTAGGTTTGAGGAAAGTATTAAAGATAAATGATTTATTTTTTATATTTACCTTTGACTTATAGTTTTTTATCAAACACAAATTCTTTTTTGATGTTGCTGTTCCCACACTGAGGGCTTAAAATATTATACAGGACATGCGTTCCTACTGAATAATAAACAACAACAAAACACAACAATTATTCAACATATCTTTTGATTGTAGTTAACTCATCTATCAATAGATAGGATCAATATAATTAGAAATTAAAATAATTTATTGAATGAAATAATTATTTGTTATTATGAATCCGTTATCTATATATACACTTGTTCCTTAAACTTCGGACCGTTATCATCTTGCAACACACTTTGGTTAAAAATGAGACCACACAAATTATCCAAGATGAAAAGCAAAAATATAAATCTTGAGTATCTGGTGTTGCTTATCCACCGAAGTCTTATTTCTTATCAGTGTCGTCACCTCGGCTAAATACTGGACCATGCCGTTTTTAAAATAAAGAAAAAAGGGACAAGCTACACAGGAAAATATAATAAGAAAGAAAGACGGAAGGGGGAATAAAGAGAGAGGGGGTTAATACTGTTTGAATCGAACATAATGAAAAGAAGGAAAGAAAGAAAAAGTGTAAGAGAGAGAGTTAAATCAAGATTATTATACTTGTTACATATGAATTATTTAGCTCTTAAGTAAACATATCAAACGTTGTAATAATTAGATTATCATACTGTTGTATATCTATAGGTCCTGCTACTTATTATGAATCCATAAGTGCATCTCACATACATTTATCCATACAAGACCCTCATTCAATTCACCCGCTAAGAGGGTCAACTGAAAACATAGCTCAAAACAGTCATGCAAGATACCGAGCTGATCCTGGGTCCGGTACTTTATGGAGTTCGTCGATGAAACCATGAATGGTTGATTCCGATAACCTCAAGTGCGTTGGATCTCCGTACAAAGTCGGCATTCAATCGGGATACAGTCAATTCGTTGGGTGGAGACGGCTCAACCGATCCAGGGTGAATGCCACTGCAGCAGTAACAGTAACCTGTCTTTTGACAGTTGTTCCAGTGTTTAAATAGATCTATTTGACCCATATATTGGAACGCTAACAGGTACTACCACTACAACTCTGAGTGAACCTAGAAGTCCCGGCAATGAACCGGAGCCTCGCCATTAGATACAGTTTAGTGTCATACCTAGGACATTTTTATTTCTTTTTAGGGGTCTTACCCTACTGCCCGAGATACAATCAACTTATTCTGATTTCCACCGACTGGCCATTATATTATTATACTTTTTCTTTTCTACAAATTTCAACCTGTGAAATATCAACCGAACTCGGGGATTCAGTCTGCTCGTAATCACGTCGTTCGCCCAACTGCCAAGAAATTGTTTTTTTCCTGAGAATACAAACAGCCGCATCATTAATTTGAATTGAATTGTGGTGTAATGGTTAGCAAGCAAGCCTCTTTGACACATTGACCACGGAATAGCGAGTTGGACCCTCGCTGGATGCCCCATACTTACGACCTTGTTTTATCCTACCCATGGGCAAAAGTTTGCGTAAATACCTACTTTGAACTCACATATGTTATCCTTTACTGGGAGGCCGTTTGCATTTGACATAGAAAGTAAATAATATCGAAAATAAATATTCAGAGGATGCGTTTATTTTCCACTGAATATTTGTCTTTCTTTATCATGATTTTATACTTTATACATTTCTTAACTTTACACTATATATATATATATGTGTGTGTGTGTGGTGTGTGTGTGTGTGTGTGTGTGTGTGTGTGCATTTGGGCAGCATTCTTTCATTTATGCATGTTGAATTAAACAAAAGACACATCTCCTGTTTAACAATTTCATTTGTGATTTTTTCAAGTTTTCTGGCCAAATTTTTATATTTGGGTGGGATTCGTGGATTAGTCCACCAAAGTTCATGTCCCGAGTAATTTTGGCACTTCGAAGTGCCATCATCAGAGGTGATCTGTTTCAGTTTTTCTAATTATATTAATAGATGTGGAGGCTGGAAGGAGGAGAATTGATGGGAAACGTGCTATAGACATTTTAAAATATATGTACTGCATTGGAAATTAATTTTGTTTAAGGATGGCTTGTACTGTTTCATGTATAAAGCTTCTAGTATTTGGTGAACTAATCCATGAGTTCCACCCAATAATTAAAAAGCTGGCCAGAAAACTTGAAAAAATCACAAATAAAATTGTTAAACAGGAGAGGAGTCTTTTGTTTAATTCAACATGCATATATATATATATATATATATATAATATATATAATATAATCAATATTAATGATATTAGGAACTCATAACTATAAGTTTCATGCTTACGCAATCTTCAGATGAGTCAAATGGTTGAGATTTTAAAAACCAGTGCTATATAAACGTGAAGTGTGTTCACGTGTATATATATATATATATATATATATATATATATATATATATTAAGACTTACGTTATAGATAAATAATGGGACGGAGCATATAAAATAGGCAGCATTATACATATATATATATATGTGTGTGTGTGTGTGTGTGTTTGTGTGTGTGTGTGTGTGTGTGTGCGCGCGCATGTGTGTGTATGTGTATGCTTTGTTAAATCAGGAAAACTGGCCAATAGAACCAAATAAGACATAAAAAATAAATTGTTTTCTCGCCTCCTCATGCGAATCTCATGACAATATCTTTCATCTATTCGCATATTTCATCTGAAGATTGTATTTTTTCCAAATATTTGAAAGTGATAGCCATGATACTGACATGAAGAGGTGAGAAAATAATTCATATATATATATATATATATATATATATATATATATATATATATATACGAGTTTTACTTATTTTTGGATTGCTACATTTTCATATTTATACTTTTCTATTGTAAGTATTTTCCATTTCCTGCCGTCTATATTCTACATGAGGCAGACATTTGTCTAATGTTCCGGAGTCCATTATGGATTACATCAGATACTTCTTGATTAGATTTGATGGGCTGGTCTCACCTTTATATTACAAAGTGTCATTGTGAAAAAAGCTTTGCCTTATGTTGATTACAAGTGTCTTTATTTGATTTACACATTCTTCTCACGAGAAACCACGGCTAACTTTCTTTCTTCATCTTCCCCTTCTTCTCCCACTTCTTCTCCCACTTCTTCTGGTTCTTCTTCATCTACTACTCGTATTGGTGGTGTTGTGTTTTTTCCTCTTCTTCTTCTTCTTCTTCTTCTTCTTCTTCTTCTTCTTCTTCTTATTATTATTATTATTATTATTATATTATTATTGTTATTATTATTCTCATACTGTTGTTGTTGTTGTCGTCGTCGCTGTCGTTGATTTCGTTGATGTTGCTGTTGTTGTTTTTCTTCTTCTTCATCTTTTTCTTCTTCCGTTGTTCTTATTCTTGCTCTTCTTTTTATTGCTCTTGTTTTCATTCTTCTTCATCTTGTTGGGCTTTTTGTTGTTGTTGTTGTTGTTGTTGTTGTTGTTTTTTTCTTTCTTCTTTTCTTCTTCTTCTTCTTCTTCTTCTTGTCTATTTCTTGTTCTTATTTGTCTTGTGCACATTCTTGTTCTCGTTCCTTTTGTTGATCATGTACTCCATCTTCTCGTTCTTTTTTGTTCTTGTCCTTTTTCCTATTTTTGTTCTTTGTGTTGTTGTTGTTGTTGTTGTTCTTCTTCTTCTTCTTCTTCTTCTTCTTCTTCTTCTTCTTCCTCTTCTTCCAGTTCTTGTTCTTCGTGTTGTTGTTGTTGTTGTTGTTGTTGTTGTTGTTCTTCTTCTTCTTCATCATCATCATCATCATCATTTTCTTCTTGTTCTTGTTCTTGTTCTTCCCATTTTTCTTCTTGTTCTTGTTCTTGTTGTTCTTGTTCTTGTTCTTGTTCTTGTTTTTCCCATTATTTTGTTGTTCTTCTTCTTGTTCTTCCTCCTCATCATCATCATCATTTTCTTCTTCTTCTTCTCTTCTTTCTTCTTCTTCTTCTTCTTCATGGGAGGTTATTTTTTTTTTTTGTTTTCCCCTTATTTTATCTGTCGCCATATCGTCTCTTTCAATTCACTGTAGGTTTTTACGCTCGGGCTTTTTGCTGGTAAAATTAATCTCTCTTATTTTCCTTATGTAGGCATTTCGTTGGTTGTTTTTTTTCTTTCGATCTGCGTCTATGAAGCTTCTCGAACTATATTTTCCATTCTTCTTATGAATTAACCATACCTTTGTTACTTCTTTCTGCCATCTTTATTTCTCACTTTTATGTTACTTTTCATGATTGTTTGTATTTTGCTCTATTTTTCACTTTACGTTATTTTTTTGTCTGTTGAGTTTTTTCTCATCCTGACTTCACTACATCTATAGGCGTATGGAAGACAATTATTGATGTTATATTACAGCAACCAAGTTCGATCTTTTTTCATATACAGGGTATAGCCACTTTATCTTTGAACTACTCGGCTCAGAATTTGGTAAGCCAAGAATTTTATTTTATTTCTGGTCTTTAAATGGCATTAGGGTCGTTCAGTTTTTACCTCAATAACTTATCTAACGGTGTTGAGAAAATTATCTTATAAGGTGTTTGTTAAAAGTCCACTCCTACAACTCGGCGAGAACCATTGATTTTTCTTGGCCAATCACTGGCAGTACTCTGCTGCTGATACAATACTTAAACCGGCAGTACTACTCATAGCTACTGCGGCTTTCGTGGACGACGGAAATAGGATTAAATCACTGGACCTTTAACAATACGCAGGATAGGACTTATTCACTTACCAAAGGATTCATAACTCAGGACTTACTTGCTTTAAGCCCTTTTCAACTGGCTAAGGATGGCATTTAAAAACTTATTTAACCGTATTACCTTGACCACCCGGACGGCGACGCTTTAAATACCGAAATTATACGTGATGCCGTGGGTAAATTGTCGTCTAAATTACGCAAGGATAAATATAACATTGACATCTATCTTTATCAGATATATTTACCAAGATTACATGGAAATATCTTAGAATAAAATATATTCCTTTTTTCCCCAAAAGAAATTGCCATTGGCTTCAAACGCATTCACCAGATGACTTGCGGATCTCCAGCGAGCCTTTCTGACGGTCTCTTTGTTTAAAATGGTATATTCTGCCGTTATCGTTGTCTTCGGTTCATATTTGGTGTTGCACGGGGTTTTATTAGCCTCTCGCTCTACTGCATATCACAATTATCAAAGGGTTGCATTCTGTGAAGTTATGTAACCAGATGTTAGGGGTGATGTGATCGCAGAAGTTTTCTCACGGACAAGACAAGGTTCTCCTGTTTGTGTGACATGGCACAGATTCCTGTTATCAGACATAGTTTTCCAGCGGCTACCCTATTGATCCAGGGCAGCACTACCTCCTCAATTCACTTGCCTCCATGTTGAATCTGAGGCCATGTAGATTAATTCTTGGCTATAATGCTAAACTGCATCCGATATTCGATAGGTGTGAAAAATCAAAAAAGGACGTTTCTGTATTTTTTCACACCTATCGAATACGAAAAATCTTTACACTTCTACACAGCCTGGAGGAGGCAGCAAAGAAGGTCGGCCTTTATGTGAACTGATAAAACTGAGTTCATGAGCTTCAAAAAGCAAGGAGACATCTCCACACGAAAAATTCACATACCTAGGTAGTAATATCTCATCCACAGAAAGTGATGTTAACACTCGAATAGGAAAGGCATGGTTGGCCACCAAAAAATTATCAGTCACATGGAAATCCGATCTCCCCGACAATCTAAAGAGACGATACTTCCAGGCTGTGGTTGTGTCGGTACTCCTGTATGGCTGTACCACCTGGACCCTAACGAAATGCCTTGAGAATAAGCTAGATGGGAGCTGCACGAGAATGCTGCGAGTGGTCCTGAATAAGTCGTGGAAGCAGCACCCCACAAAAAAGCAACTGTATTGCCACCTGCCCCCCATCTCACAAACCATACGAGTAAGACGGCTAGACATGCAGGACACTGCTGGAGAAGCAAGGACGAGCTCGTAAGCGGCATACTACTGTGGAAGCCAGCACATGGGCACGCTAATGTGGGCTGCCCAGCCAGGACCTACATTGACCAACTATGTAGGGATGCTGGCTGCTGCGTGGAGAAGCTCCCACAGTTGATGAATGATAGGGAAGGTTAGCGAGAGATCGTCATGGCTATCCGTGCAAATTGCGCGACATGATGATAATGATGATGATTTTAGGCATAGATGGAACCTGATAGTTACTAGCGTCCTGGTGTGAGTGGGCCTGAAACTAAAGGCAATGAAGAGGTACTCCACAACGGGATCCTCACCATCGGATGTATTTAGAAATTAACAAAAAATTTTTAAGTCTACAGCCCAGCGCTACAATATATGTTTTCTAAAATGGACTCCATTCAGAGTTAAGATTTCAATATTTTCAACAGACAATTGAACAAAAAGTTATATTGGAGGGCGTAAAAAATATAATTTAGATGATATATGCCTAGGTACTTACAGTAAAACAAAGAAAAACTGAAGTTTTAAAAAAATTTGAAAAAAATAATATATGACGATAACCAGCGATAAATGCTGTCTGTTCATAGGAGGTGAGAATCTTGATAAGTGTGGTTTTTTTAACTTGTTTGTTGCGCTCTTCATACACGGTTTTCTATGTACAGGACTTCAAAAAATTGTAATCTTTGGGGGGGGGGGGTGATCTTCAATAAGGCAAAGTCTACAGCCCAGCGCCCTCTCATTGTTTCGGAAATAGTCACTTTGTCAGATTTGAGGATTTTGATATTTCTGATAGTTTCACCAATTGATACTGAGGGTGTGAAGGCAGTGTTTATTGAATGTGGTGGTTATAGGTCACTAAGCTTTATTTAATATCAACGTTTTACACGATTGAATGGAACAGTGAGTAATGGCAATGAAGGTGTATTCCACTTTCACCAGAACACCAGAAATAGAGCCTCACCAACAGATGCAGTTTAGTGTCAGAGCCAATACGCCCCTTCTGAGTGTTCTTACCCCTCTAAGGGGTAAGTCAGCTTATCCTAAGTGCCACCAGCAGGGCAGCAAATGACTGAGTATGATAGATACTAAATAGAAAATATCAGCTGAATTGTAGAATAATAATAGTGACAATATTTAACTCTTACACGTGATGATAGTGTTTTCGTACCTTTCCCAAGTGTATTAGACAGAACGTAAATATAATTGAATGACTAGAGTCTGAACTCGTTTACTACGATGTTGCAGTTCAGTACGTTAGCCACTACACTACGGAGAGTCCCACCACGGACAATATGCAAAATACCTGCAGGAATGTATAAATAAATACCATTTAGATATAAATCACCGTTAACTTGTATTCCTATTGAAAGATAAGTACAATATGATAGGATGAAGAAAAGAAATGGCTATATATATATTTACCAACCCCTCCACACGAGCAGGATGTGACACAAGGTCAATTTCTTAAGCGGAGTTCAGCAGGTTTGAATTCAGAGTTTTCCTTCTCCTATACCGGTTGCCTAACGAAGGTTAAAGAGCCCAGTATGCCCGCCTATTTATCCATAGCTGGAGGAAGAGTAGGATTTATACTCTTTCCAATGGTATTAGCGCTAAGTGAAATGCAATCACCACATCAAGGATTTGAACTCGGGGCGACGAGTCTATTTCCTATGACTTTTACCATTACACCACGTGCTTCCATAGAAATGGCTATATAAGACGGTTACGTGATATTCGCGCGGCGAACTAGAACGTACAAAAATATTGCAAAAACTCGTCCAAGAATTTTCGGCTCATGGGTGAGTGAATACCACATTTACGTCATGGTTCAAAAACGAAGACACTGATTTCCTAAATGAACAGACATGATCGAACATCGATCAATGTTGAAAGAGATTTCTTTATCAATTTCTCGGCACACGAAGAGTGTACTTTTCAATGGCGGTAGACTATGGATATATTTATAAATCGCAAATGAATAAGATCGTGTCTATAGTTCGGTGACAGTCTTAGGCATCGCTATCTACACGGAATCGGCTGCGGGCAGAAACATCCTGTGTTCTTTGGAAATCAAAGGCGATTCATTGTTGCACATTCCTGGAAGCACGACAAAAATACAGT
>CM042145.1:83283975-83301475 GCA_023376005.1 Doryteuthis pealeii
CTTTTTGTATTCATTTTTCGACTGCGTATTTTGGGTGGCCCAACTTGTTAAATTACTTCAAGTGAATTTATTTATTCAGATCTACATTTTTCTCTTCTTCCACCATGTCAAGCACTTTGTTTATTTGTATTTGGTTTATTTACGTCTAAGGTTTATTCAATGCTTTTCTTTTATCACCAATTTTCCCGTCAGTTTTAAAAGCATGTTTCGTTTCGCTATAATCCTAGTTTTTTTTTTGTCTCTGTTTTCATAACCGAACAAAACACTCGCTAATGCGATAAGTTTGGCTTGATGATTCACATGTTCTCCTTTTAAAATAGTCTCTTCATCTCTTCTGAAATCTCATTCTTTATGTCCTTTTATTCCTGTTCTTTCTTTCTTTCTTTCTTTTTTCTTTTTTATTTCCATTTTCTTTTCATCCATGACTTGAATATTATTTCACCCGATGTTATAGTGTTACAATACGGTAGAGTAGTAAAGTCTAAAAATAACAGTCATTTTGAATTCTCTGGGATTTGACTTTTCACTGACCTCATAGCTGTCATCTGATTGGTCAGTTTTGTTCGTGAAAAGACATATGAAAAATATCCAGATCATTGTGTTCCTTACTATAAACAACACAAACACAGATGAAAAACTATTTATCTGAATAGAATAATAATTAACACTATAAGAGAATGAAGAAGTATTTCTCTGAATAGAATAATAATTAACACTATAAGAGAATGAAGAAGTATTCCCAGAATAGAATAATAATTAACACTATAAGAGAATGAAGAAGTATTTCTCTGAATAGAATAATAATTAACCCTATAATAGAATGAAGAAGTATTTCTCTGAATAGAATAATAATTAACCCTATAATAGAATGAAGTATTTCTCTGAATAGAATAATATTTAACACTATAATAGAATGAAAAAGTATTTCTCTGAATAGAATAATAATTAACACAGCTTAACAACAGCTCTGGTTAGCGGAATGAGAACAGGATACCCCGTGGATTGAATAAAGGGTTGGCTTTAAAGTTCCGTGATGGCACCTGATTACGACAAGAAGGTTCCCGAGTTCGAAAAGAAGGTTCCTGAGTTCGAGAAAGCTCCCGAATCCGACAAGAAATACCCGAAGAAGGCCTGAGGGCACATCGGTTGAAAAGTTGTACTGATAACAATAAAGATGTGGACAATATAATAATCCTAATAATACTAACAGATGAAGAAGTCTCAAAGTAGCTGACCAAAAGAACGGAGAACAAAAAATAGGTGACTCGATATTGCATAGTAAAAGATATGTTCAATATGATAAGATGGTGAAAAGAAGTATGAGGCTATATAACATTATTTGCTTTCTTGTATGCATCAATTGAGATGTGTTTAAAAAGTATTTAGAGTGTAGCTTTAAGGAGGCATCGGACGTGAAATTGCTATGATCGTATATCGAAATGGGCAAGGTGACACGAGTTCAAATACTGGAAGTGGCTGGTTACATTTCACATAGTGCTAATATCCTTGGGAAAAGTATGCATCCAAATATTCTCCCTCCAGCTATAGGTAAATAGTAGGACAGACTTGTCTCTTTAAACTTGGTACGGGAACCAGTCAAAGATGACTCTGAATTCAGGCCTGTTAATCTTTGCTGAAATATTGGCTATGTGTCACATTCTGTTCGTGCGGAAGGGTTGGTTATTACATAGAATGTAGCTTTATTTAGCAAGACACAAATGATCAATGAATGAAAGTTTAATTTTCCTAATCATACTTTTATTCAAGCTGTTTGAAGCTTTTGCGAGGCTATTTATACGTCCGTCGCTATTACTTCCTGGTCGTCTCTGATTTTACGCGCATTTCCATGTATGGGAAAGATAATATAGTATTATCGACAGGTTTGTTGGAAAGGCATATAATAGATATAGTAAAAGTCATCGAGGTGGCCTAACGTCAGTATCCACTAGACAGGGAGGGAGTATATCCCATTTTCCCTAGCGATAGTGATTGTTTTTGCGTCTGGAATGGAGCACGACACCCACCATAAGCTCTTCACTTTACCACGAAGATCCCTGTGCAACTTATAAGCTGAGTTGGCGAGGACTATTATCGAACCCGGAAACTTGTGGTTCCCTCGGGGACATGCTCTACTAACTGAGATAAACCGGATCTACACAGAAACTTTAGAACGATGAATGATTTGCATTATTTAGATTTTTTGGACAGTTGTTCTCATCTTTATTTTTAAATACATAACGTTTCGGCCGATGAGCCATTGAACTTTTTTTATGTATTTCTTGTTTTGACCCGTAGGGATAGTTGCCTCTCGTCACAGATGCATTGTGGTAGCTAGTAGCGGACATGGGTGTTCCTCCATGACACAAATGGAATGGTACACAATATAGCTGGTCGCACACAATTTTATATTTTAAGTCACTGGTTACGATAGAAGCATTTCTCTACTCTGCGTTAAATAAAACCTTGTTAATTTCCAACAATCTGGTCTTGCATTTTCATTTAGTGCGCCGTATTGTATTTGTATGTAAAACATAATGGTATGCTTTGTTTAGAAAAACATTAACTTTTTATGAACAAAAAAAGTGTACTAATTTATGGGCGATTGAGTGATATTTAATGATATGCGTTCTAATTGTATACACACACACACACACACACACACACACACACACACACACACATATATATATATATATATATATATATATATATATATAATTAAGGTGTGTCAAAAGAGTATCGAGATTTTTTGTATTTTTTGACAGACCTTGTATTCTGAAAAACTGAACGTTCCATTCATTGTTCATTTCTATCTTGGTAAATACAGCTTCAATCTCGATACTTTTATGACACACCGTATATATATATATATATATATATATATATATATATATATATATATATAAAGAAAATTTGAAAAAACAAGTATTCCGAAATTGGGATGAATTTAATAATCGATGTTTTTTTTAAATTCATCCCAATTTCAGAATACTTGTTTTTTCAAATTTTCTTTATATTGGCGGATTTAATTTCCATATTTACTCCCATATATATATATATATGCTCTACTTAGAGTATTGAGCACGTTTTACATATATAAGTTAGCAAACTACTCTGGTGTTTTTTTCTTTTGGCCACTACATACGATACTGATGATTATATTAAGCAAGTACGAGTCTGCTGTTCTTCCCCCCCCCAGATATCAGTTGAATTTTTTATTTTCATTTTGAAAAACTGAGTCATCTGGATTTTGTCACAACGGTACAATTTAGGAGTAAAAAAAAAAATATATATATATATATATATATATATATATATATATATATATATATATATATATAAAGAAAATTTGAAAAAACAAGTATTCCGAAATTGGGATGAATTTAATAATCGATGTTTAAAACATTTCGTTTACATTGAACCTTCATCAGGATGTCTCTTGGGGTGAAGAAAATGATGTATGTTTTTATATGTGACAGGAGATGAAAATCTTTTTAGTTATGTAACTGTATTTGATCAGCGTTTTAATTTTGAAAGGCAAGTCGCGATCTACTCACGCGAAGGTGTCATGACGCGTGACGCCACTCGAAGAAATGCAAAAGACGAGAAAAAGTATTAATCATTTTCTTCACCCCAAGAGACATCCTGATGAAGGTTCAATGTAACCGAAATGTTTTAAACATCGATTATTAAATTCATCCCAATTTCGGAATACTTGTTTTTTCAAATTTTCTTTATATTGTCGGATTTAATTTCCATATCTACTCCCATATATATATATATATATATATGTTTAGAAAAATATTAACTTTTTTATGAACAAAAAAATAACAGTATGTAAGAAGTGTACTAATTTATGGACGATAGAGTAATATTTAATGATATGCGTTTTAACTGTATAACGTTCCGCTAAATATTATATAATTATGGTAGGCTTTGAGCAGATAGAATTAATTTTATATAAACAAAATAAAACAGAATGTCTGTAGTGTACTTATTTATGGTAGAAACTATAAAGTATCATTTAAGTCCCCTGGTGTTGGATGTTTTCTGTACATAAAATCAGTCGAAAATTACAACCTTGCGTTTGACAAAGGGGAAAGAATTAGGTCCATTTTATGATGCTAGTCACAAAAACTGACAACTGTGAAGTCAATTCTCGTCACGCTTCTCTATCTTTTGTCCACTGTGAATCCTCAATTATCGTCCAACGGACAACAAAAAGCTGTCTTTTTGATTTTTCTCATAAAACGTCGATCAATAAATGTTCTGCGCCTGCGTATAGAACCTGTTGCTGTTATATGTAAGAGGAGTACTCTGTATGTAAAGCCCCAAGCCCTGACGACTGAGACTGTAGAATCGACCGAGAGCACCTCTGCAAATAGGTACGACCCGTCCTCTATTGAGAGAGGTAAGAATGTAACTATTCTCTTTTCAGGTATAGGTAAATAGTAGGGCAGATTTGGCTCTTTATCCTGACGACTGAAAATAATCCAAAGCACCTCTGCAAATAGGTAAGACCGTCCTCTATTGAGAGAGGTAAGAATGTAACTATTCTATTTTCAGGTATGGGTAAATAGTAGGGCAGATTTGGCTCTTTATCCTGACGACTGAGAATAATCGGAAGCACCTCTGCAAATAGGTACGACCCGTCCTCTATTGAGAGAGGTAAGAATGTAACTATTCTCTTTTCAGGTGTGGGTAAATTGTAGGGCAGATTTGGCTCTTTATTCTGACGACTGAGAATAAGCCGAAGCACCTCTGCAAATAGGTAAGACCGTCATCTATTGAGAGAGGTAAGAATAGAACTATTCTCTTTTCAGGTATGGGTAAATAGTAGGACATTTTTGGCTCTTTATCCTGATGACTGAGAATAATCCGAAGCACCTCTGCAAATAGGTACGACCCGTCCTCTATTGAGAGAGGTAAGAATGTAACTATTCTCTTTTCAGGTATAGGTAAATAGTATGGCAGATTTGGCCCTTTATCCTGACGATGAGAATAAGCCGAAGCACCTCTGCAACTAGGTACGACCGTCCTCTATTGAGAAAGGTAAGAATGTAACTATTCTCTTTTCAGGTATAGGTAAATAGTAGGGCAGATTTGGCTCTTTATTCTGACGACTGAGAATAATCCGAAGCACCTCTTCAAATAGGTAAGGCCGTCCTCTATTGAGTGAGGCAAGAATGTAACTATTCTCTTTTCAGGTATAGGTAAATAGTAGGGCAGATTTGGCCCTTTATCTTGACGATGAGAATAAGCCGAAGCACCTCTGCAACTAGGTACGACCGTCCTCTATTGAGAGAGGTAAGAATGTAACTATTCTCTTTTCAGGTATGAGTAAATAGTAGGGCAGATTTGGCTCTTTAACCTGTCAACTGGTCTTGTTGAAGGAAAATTATGAATTAAAGCCAGCTGTACACCGCTTAAAAATTGTTCTTGCGTCACATCATTGTCGTGGCGGAGGGGTTGGGTAAATACATACGCCCCTTTATTTTCTATTTCTGCTTCGTTGTTTAATTAAAACTCTCTTTTTGTCACATCCTTACTTAACTATGTGGGCTGGGGCTGTAGAATACGCCGACTCCACTTCTGCAGAGGTGTAAGACCCTCCTTCACTAATGGGGTCACATATTGACCGTGGCTGGAGACCCGTGGTGCTTAAGGACGGAATACTGGTGGCTAAGCAGTCCACGTTGGCCCTTACTTAGGCTAGATGGGCTATCGGTGGGACACCCATTCGATCAATCGACAGTTCACGACAAAGCCTTGCACCTATATGGTTGTTCCGATCTTATTGCTCTAATGGCAAACATCCGTCCCTTTTTTATCATATATCAAAAGTTTGACCATATGTCCTAAAGTGAAAGAGTCTTTAGTAAATTGTGGTGTCCTTACTATGTATAATTAATAAAAATGAACGTGTTAAATGAAATTTGAATGTGTGTAGGTGGCAGCGTCTTCGTTAGTATACGTACATGTAAGAGAAATAGACGTCTTAAATTAAGTCTTACATAGTCGGGAAAAAGTATGCATCAGACTATTCTTCCTCCATCTATGGGAAATAGTAGGGCAGATTGGGATATTTAACCTTGTTTAGGCAACCAGTCTCGGAGAAGGAAAACCCTGAATTGAAACATATTGAACTCCACTTAAGAAGTAGACCTTGTGCCATATTCTGCTCATGCACGGGTGGGGATGGGTTAAATACATATCTACATTCTTTTAACTAGCAAAATAAAAAAAACACCGTCTGGGCGATGTAAAAAATGGATTTTTGAAACATATATACTGAGGGATGGGAGTTAAAAATTCAATGTCAGCGAGTTTGTACCCTAAGTAAGTAAAATCATCAAATTAATTAAAGGATTAAGAAATAAAACAATTTGAAATGTAAACTTTAAATATGTATTAAAATAAAACAAACTATATATATAGATATATAATACCAGTCATGTATTTATTAAAACTTGTTTTAAAAAATAATGAGGACTGTCTAATGTTGCATGTTCAAATTTTGTGTATTTATTCTACGTTATGACGATTTTGGGTAATGTGATGTAAGCAGTGACGTATTTTTGTTACAGACAAAAACCGGGAGTGAATCTCCATTATAGATAATAGATTTGTTTATTTGTTTAACGGCATATCAACCTTTGTGGGTTATTTAATGCCAAACCCATAATAACAGAGGAATGGTAGCGGTACTATTTAGCCTATAGCTGTGAGGATGAGGGGTTCATACCTTGCTCAAGGATTTCAGTCCGAAATTGAAAGTCGGAAGTTCGAACTCACTTCCTACGATCTTGTAGTTCAGCACGTTTGCCATTTATGTCACATCTAATTTGTGTGCAGGGGTTGGGTAAATATGTATTTGTAAGCTCTTGAATCCATCACTTTAAGCATATTGATTATACAAAATCTGCAAGTAATTAGTGATGTCCAGACCAATTTCCGGTTGCTCATTGTTGGCGGCTTTCTTTCATCTGAGTGGCCATATTGTCTATGTGTGATTAGTAGCGGTTAATTTTAGAAGTTCCGGACGTGTCAGCCATTCGTCATCACTTCCGGTACAGCGTCTTATATGCTTGGCACTTTGCTCGACCAACAGTTAATAACTGATGCCGGGAAAATTACGAAACAATTTTCTACTTTTTTTCTTCTCTTTTTTTTAATCTATTTCTTTTTTATTTTCTTTGTTTTTGATTTCAATTCTTTATGAAAATTATGTCTACCAATTTGTTGAATCATGAAATTAATGAAAAATCTAACACAAGAATTATTTTAACAATTTAGTGTCTTTGGTGTGACTAAAAGAATTATCTAATGGAGGGGTTCCAATTTTGGAGCTCTGAGTAGTACTATTTTGTTGGAATACTTAATATTATTTCTGTGTCTATAGTTATTTGGTCTAGTTAGTAGGAAGCGCGTGGTGCGATGGTTAACGTCATAGGAAATGGACTCGTCGCCCCGAGTTCAAATCCTGGATGTGATAATTGCATTTCACTTAGCGCTAATATCCTTGGTAAAGGTATGAATCCTACTCTCCCTCCAGCTATGGATAAATAGTAGGGCAGACTGGGTGCTTTAACCTTGGTTAGGCAACCGGTCTAGGAGAAGGAAGACTCTGAATTCAAACCTGTTGAACTCCGCTTAAGAAATTGACCTTTTGTCACATCCTGCTCGTGCGGACGGGTTGGTAAATATATATAGTTATTTGGTCTAAAATAAAATTACCATTCTTGACTTTCTATTGTATTGTTTTTATCAGCGTGTGCATTCTAGTAAATGCGATTTGATTTGTGGTTAATTTTTAAGTCTTTTGAATTAGGAATGAGTTAGTTGATTTTAGGTGTTTGCAGTATAGGCTGTTCTTAACATGACAAGGTGGGCAGAATTTCGTAGATTTTATTGTAAGCTTCTTAAGCATTACCGAATTGTCTTATGTTGTTGCTTTCTATCATCTATCAGAGGTTATTTGGTCGATAATTCAGTATATGGAGGAGCATGTTGTGTAATGGTTATCATCATAGAAAAAGAACACAATGACCATAGAACAAATTCATGACGAGGTTGGTTGCGTTTCCCTTAGCACTCTTTCCCGTGGGAATGGTATTGTGGTCCTATGCCAGTCAGGGTATGAATTATTTCCGTGACTACCAAATGTCTCTCCGGCCAGCTGCTCTTTCAATGCCCTCTCTGCCCACGCTGTGTTCATTTGACCTGCAGAACTGAGATCGATGCAACATGGTCGGAGCGTCTTTGTGACGAGTTGAGAAATTAGTAGAAATGAGCTAACACACCGTTAACAATAACGACGGTTTTATTCATATATAATAAATGAGTAGGTTTTGCACACTATGTCGGATAGAAAAAACACGATGATGAGTTTTGTCTGGCGTTTTGTTTTATGTGGATTTAGTTCTTTATGGAATTATTATTGGCTGGAAAGTCTATTTCTTCTAGTGGCAATTTTCTTATTTCAACAATTCCCCGTGGCCTTGTGACAAACTTTCTTTTGGCGATCCGGCGTTCTGACTAAACGTTTACAATTCAGAGCGAGTGTTTTATAGAGAAATTGTTGCTATTTTTGTCATCGAGGCAAGGTCAGTGGCTGCTAACTACCTGCTCCCAAAACATCATTGATTTGAGAACTTCAATAAAAATATCAACTTAGCTCTCTCCAGGTGATACAGTAACCTTTGACTCTATCTGCAAAGACAGAAAGTAAAATAAAAATTCATATATTTTTATTTTTGCATTTTGCATTTTAACAAAACAATTTACTTTAAATAAAATAATAACTTCTACACTTTCTTATTTTGCTAAAAATTAGCTGACGCCAGCAAAAGAACTCATCGTCTTATAATATGCAACAAATTATTCTCTTTTCAGCTATGGTAAAACAGTAGGGCAACCTGGGCTTTTTATCACAGAAAATTAATCTTGTAAATATATAAAACACAAAAAAAATCTTATTAAATATGGGAAATTTTTGATGCTCAAATTTATAAAAATATTTTGTTATTTTTGCTTTCTGTGTTGTATTTATGTTAAGTAGCAAAAATATGCACCCTCTGAGCTCAAGTATTTCAGTTTTAATATAATTAAATATCATATTGAATTAGAGAGGCTAATGAAATTAAATAAGAACACAAAAAAAGATTACACTTATTTTTACTTTATTCTAATTGATTTCAATATAAGATTATACATAGGATTGCTTTTTATACATTTGAGAATAAAACAATAATATTAGAAATCAAAAACACCAAGTAATTATTTATTAACACCATTATGCAAATTATTCACACCATAGACTATGTAAATTTTCATTTCTTAATGATATATAACACATCTCACACAATTTTAAACACATTAATAATATGGGTTGTTTTGAGGCAAATCTATCTCAACTAGACCTTAATAGAGACATTATTAATAGATAAGATGCTAATTAAGATCGAATAGTAATTATTTAATAACCATTGAGCACATAATGTATATATCTAAGGGACTTGTGACATTGGCAGTGATGTAGTTTTGGTTACAGACTGACATAGAATCTCCATTATAATAATAAGATGTATACCTAATTAACTAATCTTTAAGAAATTATAAAAGTATATATGTATATGTTTTTTACAGAGTTATATCAGATCGAGAATTTAGAACATTGGCAACAAGACTGTATAATCTTCCTTTAGATTTAGTCGTAAGTATATTTCTAACAATTTTATTGAATCTTACCAATGTCTGTTTGTACATTAATTTTATGCAGGATTTTTAACCAGAAATCTCTTTATTGAAAATTATTGATTGGAACTGATTTAGAAGGAAAACCCTGAATTCAAACCTGCTAAACTCCGCTTTAAAATTAATGTTTTGTCATATCTTTCTCGTGCGTATGTAGGTTGACGGATGATTGAATTTAACGGCATGTCAACCCTTGTCTTATTTTATGCCGAAGACGTTTCGTTTTATTCATTCTCGCTGGATATTCAATTTTTCATACTCATTTTTTAAACAATTTTTTAAAACTCATTTTTTATCTCTTTGACCGATACATGGGACCCTAACAAGTTCACTCTAAATTCGAGTCAACCTGGGAGTAATATCAATTAGTAGTACTCCAGACTCCCTGTGTGCCAGAAGTGTCAGAATTAGAACTTGAACTTAGCAACAATTTTTTATTTTTCAGAACTATGTTGATCCTTTAATGATTACTATGAACAGCTTTTATCTATAAGTTTACAAGCTTATTTAATATTCTTATTATAATGGAAATTCGGTTTCTGTCTATCTGTAACCGAAACTACGTCACCCTCAGGAATTGCGAATAAAGAATAAGCTCCCAGTGAGAGACAAATTTACATCCTTTTCTGCCTTAAGCAAGCCTGTTTCTTATATACCTGACTTGTACATATGGGGGAGAGTGTGACGTACTTTAGTGGTATAAAGTCCGAAAGACGTGGTCCGTGTTGTTTTGACATCCAGAGTAGAAATGCAGAAATAAGTTTACAATTTATTTAATTATCTTAGTATAATAGAAATTCGTTGTCTGTCTGTCTGTAACCGAAACTATGTCACTGCTTACAAAAGTTCATATCTAGGACACGAAGGAACCAAATCTAAATACTACCAGGGGAGCCCGGGGAGTAATGGCAATGAAGGGGTACTTCCCGAGAGCTTCAGAATCAGAACCTCACCACTTGATGCAGTTTAACGTCATGCCGAGTACACAATAAACCCCAGCCCCCGCCTTCTAGCACATATATGATAAAAAGGGTTAAGGGTTGACATAATAGCAATAAGGGCAGGAAGATCCTATAGATGCTATGGCTTGACGTGACCAGCCGGTTGGACGGAATTCAGGTAAGGACTAAAGTGAAGTAGAGCATGTAATGGACTGCTCAGCCACCACGATTCCGTCACCAAGCATCATGGGTTGCAAAATAATAAAAAGGGTTGGGGGTTGGTATAAGTCGTGCGGAGGGATTGGATATATATATATATATATATATATATATATATATATATATATATATATATATATATATATTTGTGAATAAAAAGGCCTTAGATACCATGGGTATTGTGCTTATGGACCATTTCCACTCGTGAGTGTGGGCATACTCACGAGTGGAAATGTTCCATAACCACGATACCCATGGTATTTAAGGCCTTTTTATTCACAAATAACTTTGCTCTGTTTACAATAATTAAACATTGAGCTCTCATACGGAACCTGAACTCTACAACAAACTACTGGTAGAGAATAGGACCAGCCTAGAATCACCTTTGTACCAAGAAACTTGGTACCGCACCAAAGTATATATATACATAGGAGAAGTAAATAAACAAACGATGTGTTTTGATATGGTTTTTTTAGCCGACAATTTTTGGGAGAATATCTGCTTAATTGAAGTCCTACCTAATTTTGAAAAGTAATTAATTAATAATTAATTATATATATATATATATATATATATATATATATATATATATATATATATAGTAGCGACTTTAATTGACTTTCACCGCCAGGGTAATAAAGCAATGATCATTTGTTGTTTAAAGACGATCTCTCTGGTGATCGTAGAATATATGCACAGATGTATGTATTTATCAGTTAAAACACCGCTCCTTAATGGTTATGGTTAAGGAACAGAACTGATGAAAAGTCAGTCGGGTTTCACTCCTGGTAAGATCGAATAAACCACATAATGAAACAACCAAAAAAAACTTCAAGATCAATAAAACGTGTACCAAACAAAGACTTCCACCAACAATCCCCTGAGATCGACGAGCAAAATGCTTGAAACCGCTTGGGTAAATAGTAAGGGATATTTTCTTTATCATCTGGATCCCGATCTAGGAAAAACAAGTATAAGAATTGAAGATCTATAACAGAAGATTATAAAGAAGAAATATACCGTGTTCTTTAACAATATCTGCCAAATAATATATATATATATATATATAATTATATATATATATATATATTATATATATATATATATTCATCAAATGTTGCTGCAACATTTTCATTGTAGTAGCATTAGTAGTTAATCCAAAATGGCTCTATATATATTTGTAAAATATAGAGCATTTATAGTTGTATTTCTCTCTACTATCGTGGTAGAGAGAAAAACATTTTTCTACAACTATTCATAACCTGGTAGAGCTCTGTAGGGGCAATTTTAATTGACTTTCACCGCGAGCATTAAGCAATGATCATCTGTTATTTATAGATTTGATCTCTCTGGTGATCGTTAAATATATACACAAATGTATGAATTTAAAAGTTAAAACAGCGCTCCTTAATGGCAGCTGTCCAAGGCCGAGAGGTTAACGAACCGAGCTGGTGAAAAGTCAGTCGGATTTCACTCCTGGTCGGAGGTAGCTGCTGTGTCTCGCAACACTGATGAGACGTGAAACGTCAAAACACGGTGTCTGTGGATGACTTATATATATATATATATATATATATATATATATATATATATATATATATATTTATTTATAAAGATAAAAGGTGGCTTACCGGTGAATATGGGCACGATCGTTGGAGGTGCATAAAATCCAGTGGTTAAGTCAGCGATATAACAAATACAAAGTGCTCAATACAAAGTAGAGCAAATTTATTAAAGAAATGGATACAATATAAACCTCTTCGTGTTTGACCATAAGGATCTTCAGGGTTAAATCCACTGAATTACGTGTGTTCATTGAATAAGATGTTACGTAACATCTTATTCAATGAACACACGTGTAATCGGCTGCAATTAATCGGTACCTCGGTTAATTCAGTGGATTTAACCCTGAAGATCCTCATGGTGAAACTCGCGTTGGTTTCTATTGTATCAATTTCTTTTAATATTATATATATAATATATATATATATATATATATATATATTTATATATATATAGAAGGGCTCTAGGCCATTGTTTTTGGTTGGGCTACTCGGATAAACACAATGTGTATCGTTATTGCAAGCAGCATGATTCCGCTTTTAAACGTCTTTTTCTTTTTTTTTTTTTTATTCAGTCCCTTAAGACGACAACTCAGAATGGATTTTCACGAAATTCAAGCAACTTGAATTTATAATATTGTTATTAAAGATTTATTTACTTGTTTTTTTTATTTTTTATCCTTCCCATTTCCAAAATATTCACTCTGTTGTGATATCAAAATGCAATTCGTCATTCTACATTAATATTTACAATTTCAGCAACACATGAAACGCTTTTATTCCTCTGCTTATGAAAAGCTTTCCCACTGTTGTTTTTTTTATGTCTCTAAAGACATTCTTTGATGCTTTTCTTTTCTTCTTTTCTTTTTTTTTTTTTTTTTTTTGGCACAATGTTATGAATCAAGTTTAAACTGTTTTATATATTTCATAATAAATTCTATGGATAAAACGCAGTTATATACAGCTCTTCGATTGTGTTGATTTTATTCAAGGTTGACAATAGGCGCTATAGCTTTCTACTGCAAATAGCATCAGGTAAAGTGAATGTAATATCACCACTGGAATGTGACTCAATGGTTGAGTGAACATTCCTATGTTTATGTGTAAATGTGTGTCTGTAGGGGAACAAAAGCGCGTCGGTCAATGGAAGTTCGGGAAAGCCATAAAAGATGTACGACCACCTTAAATTGAAACCACTTAAAGATAAAATCTTTAAGCGGCTAGTTTTAAGTAAGATTGGGTCTCAAAAATTAATAGTCTGAAAATTAGTGATACCCAGATTAGGAAAAAAGTAATGTACATAATTTTAGGAGAAATTGGAACCAAAAGTCTGACCCGCAAAAGTTATAGCCAATTTCTGGGTGGCCCAATCGGAAGCAAGGTATGGGGTGAGTTCTGCATATATTAAGCCGCCTCGAAGACCAAACATTCAGAGCAGTAGTTGTAGTGAGAGCCTCGTCCCGGTGGCGAAGACACACATGATAGGAAATCAGTCAGACTTGTTTTTTTTTGTTTTTTTCTAGCAGCCGACATAAGAGAACTACTTGACAGTTGATGACATAAATTTAAGTACCCTCTGCTCCACCACAACTGTACAAACTGTAATACCTTCCTCCTTCATCAGCGCCCTGTCATCTAACTTCGTGTTGTCGTCTTTTTCTTTTACTTGTGAACCTGTCTCTAGCTTGTACCTTTCCAACGTGAGGGTCATCTCTATTGGGTAACGAAGATACACAAGTTGCAGAGCGGGTATTCCCACAGGAGTTCGAACTCGCCTACTACGAAATAGTTGCTGCCAATACGTAGTAAGGTATAATTTTGATTTTTCTTTTCTTTATTGTGGTATGTAAAAACGCAACGTTTCTGTCGCTGTATCCTCCGGTCTGCCACAGGAGTTCCGAGTCTATCCGTGCATAGTAATCACACAACCAATCAGGTATTGGAATATATATATATATATATATTATATATATATATATATATATATATATATATATATATATATATATACTGGGCTTTTGTATTACTGGCACGGCAATTGATGTCTTTCTCAACAGCGGCACATACATAATAATCCATGGGGTTAAGATCTAGGGAGTTCGGAGGCTAAACATTGGGACTGGTATAGTCGTAAAAATTCGCCGACAGCCATTTGTGACTTTTCCCAGGGGTGTGGCAGGAGGATGAATCCTGCTGCCATACATCTGGTCTAGCATTGGATACCCTTGTTATCCAGGAATCACTACCGTTTGTATCAATTCCCGTAGGCATCAAGGTGCCCCAACAATTTTTTCTGCAGATTTTCAAAGTATTCTGCTGTACGAACGCAATCAGATCGTCTGTTATGTTGCTTTCTTCTAGCCACAGCCTCGTAGTCTCCATTGCAAATCTCTAGTTCATGTCTGATTGTTTTTACAGTGTTCAGGGAGCATTTGGCAGCAACCATAATCTCCTTATTTTGATGACCGACGCAGATCATCATGATACAAGTATTCTCCTCCATGATTCAGGTGGGTTCCAGTCATCCATTATATCTGGCATCATGTATATGAATAAAGAACGGTCCAATCTTTTAAATGAAGCGTAGTGTGCGTCAATACCTCCACCCTAGGGAGAAAAATAACCAAATATAAATATGTCAAATTTATCCCAACCACCATGTATATGTATAGATATAACTGGGATATATCCTCCCAAAGCCGGTAGAGCTCTTTGAAAAGGAATTTAACTGACGTTCACCGTATTAGCGTAAACAAGGCTATCTGTTATTTACTGCTATGAGCTCTCTAAGTGACTGTAACATATATACCTATGCATGTATTTTTAAATTAAAATTATGCTTCTTACTGGTAGATGCTGACGACCGAGCAGGTAAGGAATCGGACTGATGAAAGATCAGTTAGGTTCGCTCCCGGTTAGAAGTCTATCCACACAGAGGAGACATGATATGTCGAAAAACGGTATGTTTGGATGACATAACAAAATTTAATAATTTAGTTTTTCTAAAGTTGGAGCACTTTATATGATTTGCTCAAGTATTCAAAAGAATTAAAGTTTAATTTATTGTTCTTTCGTATCTTGGTAAATAAAGCTACATTCTAAAAAAAACATTCTGAACGTTTGAGAGAAAAAGAATCGATTTAAGAAAGCAGCTACAACATCTAGTGAAATTCTATTCTCAGTTACGGATGGAGGGAATAATAGAAATAAGAACGAGAGAAATAAGGAAAAAGAAAATCTATAAAGAAAAGAATAAGAATAAGAATAAGGATAAGAATAAGAATAAGAATAAGAATAAGAAAAAGAATAATAATAATAATAATAATAATAATAATAATAATAATAATAATAATAATAAGAATAAGAAGAAGAAGAAGAAGAAGAAGAAGAAGAAGAAGAAGAAGAAGAACGGGTTAAAGAAGAAGAAGAAGAAGAAAAGGCTGTGTTAAAATGGCGGGATGTAAATCATCAAGTTAAGCTGATTGCATTAGCGAGTGCTTTGTTTGGTTTCGAAAAAAAATCATTATAATAAAGCGAAACGAAACATGCTTTTAAAAATGACAGCCAAATCGGGTGCATTGGATAAACCTTAGACAATAAAAACAAACATAAATAAACGAAAAACTTAACATTATGGAAGTACATCCACATGTACATTTAAACAAATAAATCCACTTGAAATAATTTAAACAGCCTCGAGCACTTTTTTAACACGTCTAACACAAACACCCCCCACACCACACACATATATATATTATATATATATATATATATATATATATATATATATATATAATAGAGTAAACTACAGACACGTGTTTCGAGGTATCACCTCTCATCAGTACAGTTATACCATTTTTAGCAGCTACCTCTGGCCGGGTTCGAGACCCGAACGAACTTACACTCGCCAAACCTCTTACCCATATGGCCACAATCAGTTGCCAAGTATAGCAGGCTATTTAATTGCTATTTGAGCACTTTATTTAGAAGGGATTTAATTGCAAATTCACCGTATTCGGCGTTCAGCTAAATCTCACTTTGTTTACAAAGTTTGAGACCTCTAGGTGAAGTTCATTTCCGCTTAGAAATGTAGCGATTAAATAGCCTGCTATTATTGGCAGCTGATTGTGGCCGTATGGGTAAGAGGTTTGGCGAGGATATATATATATATATATATATATATATATATCCTCGCCAAACCTCTTACCCATACGGCCATATATATATATATATATATATATATATATATATATATATATATATATATATATCACGTTGCGCTGTTAGCATGGATATCCATGACAATCTTTCTCCATCCGTCCCTATCGCTCATCATTATCGGGAGGTCCTCTATGCAGCATCCTGTACCCGCACAGAGCTGGTCAATGTACGTCTTTGCTGGTCGGCCCACAATGGCGTGCCCATGTGCTAGCTTCCACGTGAGGATGTCGCTTATTAGTTCGTCCTTGCTTCTCCAGCAGTGTCCCGCATGTCTTGTCCAAGTTGTTGATGTGGCATCAACCAGACAGCGAGAGAATCTATACTCTTTTCCCTAGCGGTAGACCAAGGAGATTGTTTTGGCGTTTGAGGTGGAGCGCCACACCTACCATCAACTCCTCACTTTTACCGCACAGATCCCTGTGTCACTCATACGCTCAGTTGTCGAGAGCCGGCATCGAACCCGGAACCTTGTAGTTCCAAGACGGACGCTCTACTGACTGAGACAAATCTCTCCAGCCAAGTAGAATGTGAAGGTCAATTTCTTAAGAGGAGTTCAACAGGTTTAAATCCAGAGTTTTACCCAACTTTTTACCCATAGCTAGAAGAAGAATAGTGGGATTCATATATATCCCAAGGACAATAGTGATATGTGAAATGCAAACAGCCTCGTCCAGAATTTGAACTCATTTGGGGGTGTTCATTTTCCACGATGATAACCATACCACGACGGGCACATGAGGGGGTGTTCTTAGATTCAATGAACTGAACCAGTGATTTGTTTACAATGGTGAAGGTTTGTGT
>CM042145.1:83306475-83311475 GCA_023376005.1 Doryteuthis pealeii
AAAGATATATGAAAAAAAAGCGGAAGAAATAAAAGAGAAAGAAAGGTATAGCGAAATATTTAAAAGAAGAAAAGAGTATAAAAACTTTAATGAAAGAAAGAAAAAGGAAAATAAAGTGGAAGAAATGTAAATAAATGTGTGACGCAGAGAAGAATGTAAAAGAAATGAGGGTAGAAAAAACTGGAATGAAAGACTGAAAAAACGGAAGAAATTAAAAAGAAAGAAAAGAATACATGGAGAAGAATTTTAAAAAAAAGCAACTTTGAAATAAGATAACTATTTAAGGAATTGAAAGACGGAATTACATGAAAGAATTTAACATGAAAAATATGCAGCATGTTTCAGGTACTACAACTCCAGCTTAGAGTGAATCTGGGAGTAATGCCAATGAAAGAGTAATTCCTTATTTCCCAGAACTCCAGAACTGTAGCCTTACCACCAGATAAAAGTTAGTGTTATACCTTGGGTACCTTATAAAAGGGTGTCCCATCGTAGCACTTTGGAAAAAAAAACGGAAGTATAGAAAAGGAAAAAGAAAGCGGAAGATATTTTTAAAAAAGGAGGAAAGGCATGGGAAATGATTTTAAAAGAAAAAATGTACAAAAACGAGAATAAAAGAAATAAACATGAAATAAAAATGGAAGTAATGAAAAAAAACAACAAAAAAAAAACAACGGAAGTTGAAACGTAGAGGATAATTTTTAAAGCAAAAATTGTAGGAAAACGAGAATGAAAGAAAGAAAAATGAAAAGAATAGGATGAACTGAAAAAGAAAGGAAAGAAAACGGAAGAATCAATATATTAATACGCGTGTTCCTGAATCTTCTGTCCCTTATCATCCTGAAACACCCTCTATATACAATTATGTAGTACCGCTTATAAGCCGAATTCTTATTTCTCATGAGTTGTCACCTCAGCTAAATAATGGACCATTCCATCTTTTTAGAAAGAAAGAAAGAAAGGACATGCTACACAGAAAGATTTAATAAGAAATAAAAAAAGAAATGGAGTAGGAGAAAAGTGAAGAGAGATGGTGAGAATGCGAAAACAATAACACTAATCTACCTAAATCGATGATGAAAAGAAGGAATGAAAGAAAAAAGTGAGAGAGAGAAAGAGAGAGAGAGAGAGAGAGAGAGAGAGAGAGAGAGAAGGGAGAGAGCGAAATTTAGATTATTATACTTTTTATATATTGAAATATGTGTAGTGGTTAGAATGTCCGCCTGACTGCCTGACAGGTAGGGTTCGAATCACGCACAAAGCACTGCCCTGTCTGTGGCTCTGCTGGTGGGGCCTAGTGGGCTGAAATGTACATACAGAGATTTACGCTTTACATTTAAACCGATATGCACGCCTAATTCATTTGGTTATAATTAATTAATTAACAAAATTATGTATGATTTTAATTAAGCACATATTCTCCCACAAATTGTCGGCCTTCGCCATTTTCAAACACACTGTTTGACTACTTGAAATATGTAGCAATAGTTCTCAAGTAAACATTAAAATAATCAAATTGGATCTACTCAGGTCCTACTAGTAATTTTAAAAGAAAACGGTTGAAAAACAAGAATAAAAAGCAAATGAAAGAAATGAAAAAGAAAGGAGGGATGATGTAGAAAATAATTTTAAAAGAAAGAAAAGGGTAGAAAAACAAGAATAAAGAAAGAAACAGAAAAAAATAAGAAAGGTGGGATGATGTAGAAAATAATTTTAAAAGAAAGAAAAGGGTAGAAAAACAAGAATAAAGAAAGAAAAAGAAAAAGCGAATAGAAAAAAGAAGAAAAAAAGAAGAAAGGAGGGATGATGTAGAAAATAATTTTAAAAGAAAGAAAAGGGTAGAAAAACAAGAATAAAGAAAGAAAAAGAAAAAAATAAGAAAGGTGGGATGATGTAGAAAATAAATTTAAAAGAAAGAAAAGGGTAGAAAAACAAGAATGAAGAAAGAGAATGTAAAAGAAAATAGAAAAAAAGAAAAAAGAAGACACCGAGAATAATTTTTCAAGGGAAAAAAAATGAATGGAAGAAAGAAAATAGGCTGAATGAACCGAGCGTGTTTAATAAAATGAAAGCAATAGGAGAAAAAAATCAATGGAAAGATAATAAATGGAACTGGGAATTCAAAGGTGAACGAATAAAAGAAGATATTCAGATGAAATTAAAGACAACAACACGGAAGAAATATGTAAAGAAAATATAATCTATAATAATAAAAAACGAAAAATCATATATACATAAATATATATATATATATATATGTATATATATATATATGTGTGTATATATATATGTATATATATATATATATATATATATATATGTGTGTGTGTGTGTGTGTGTGTGTGTGTATATATATATATATATATATATATATGAAGAGTAATGCAATTTATTGGTAAGGGAACACGCGATGCACGCATTTAAGAGAACACTAAACAAATAAAAGGCATAAAAGAGAAAATGGTTCCTAAAGAATAAAGCTAGTATTTCTTTTTCTCCGTTATGTCAAATTGGCTTTTCGCGCCAAAATTGTAAGCACCGCTGAACGTAATATCATTGATACTCTCGTCTGAATCTCACCAAGTATCGCGTGTCCGAGAGCAGAGCTGACAACATTTCCTCTTTTACAGCGTGGAACATTACATTACCATTCGTTTTCTGACATTTTCAGGACTTACATCTTAATAATAATAGGGAAAATGACAAATTATTTCTAACTTCGATGTTTTTCCCCAAGAAAAGGAAAATTACCATGGCATTCATCATTATATTATAGTAAGCAGTCAAATAAGAATAAGAATAAAGAATGGACGTATTGCTTTCAAATATCTATTACGCGTAGATAGATATGGCATTGATTTGATTATATGCCTATGAATATGTCATTTTGCACGCACGTCAGTATTAATGATCAGGCGTAATACTCCCAAATTTTAGTTAATCTTGAAAAAAAAAAGATCGATTTAATTCTATAAATTCCTGTATGCATGCTCACATATAAATACGTAAGCATTACTTTCCCTATCTTAATCTGTCCTGACTCTCAGATAGATAGATAGATAGATAGATAGATAGATTTATAGATAGATTGATAGATAGATAGATTGATAGATAGATATGACTGTAATCTACAGGATAAGGCCTCCAATATATTAAAAAGTCACAGAAACGTTTATTGTTTATTCTTGTTGTAAATCCATAAATCCCTGTATGCATGCTCACATATACATACATCAGCATCACTTTCACTATCATTGTCTGTCCCTGACTCTCAGATAGATAGATAGATAGATAGATAGATACGACTGTAATCTAAAGGGTAAGGTCTCCAAAATATTTAGAAGTCACAGAAACGTTTATTGTTTATTCTTGTTGCAAATCTATAAATCTTTGTATTCATGCTCACATATAAATACATGTAACGTGGCGGTAGCGATATATTCACGGTACCAAAACGGATATACGTAATGTTGTATAGCGGGTCTTGTCAACGTGCCTCCAAATTCACGACACTAAAAAGGTGTTCGGCACGTGGCGGTCGTCTTGTTGATAAAAAAGTACAACGCGAGAAATATATCGTCACAAGCTGCTTAGCTTTTATTTCCAGGGCTCGTCTCATGGGTTATGTCGGCGAGGAGGAAAGGCAGAGAGAAAGAGAGAGGGGACACTGTTAAATTACTAGAAGTCCGGTCCGTACCCTACGTGTCCGAAAGCAAAAAGAGGCCGGTATTTTTCTTCGTCGTTCCACGTCACCACGTGCGTTCCGGTTCCGGTCAACACCCGAAACTTCCGGTTGACATTCAATTCTCCATTCGAGGGGGGGTCACACCTCGGTCAAACTCACGACAACCGTTTTTGTGGTCATCACTTTTTTAAAAACCTTTACTACCTCTTATTTCTTCTTCCTTCTCTTTTCTAATAGATACGACTGTAATCGAAAAGGCATGGTCTCCAATTATTTAGAAGACACAGAAAGGTTTATTGTTTATTCTTGTTGGAAATTGAATATGAGAATTAACGGAGAAATGGTAGGAACTACTACAATGAGTATTAAGGATAAAAATATTTAATAAATTAAGAATAAATTTACAATATGAAATGGATTACATTGGCATTATTCTTTAAGGTTCTTTTTTTAAAGCGTTGAAATATAAAATGTTTTTTTCTATCTGTTTTTATTATAGTCCTTTGCCTTTTGCTGTTGTTGGTCTTGAAATAAATAAAAGTGGAAAAAGGAAATTAAAGGCTAAAAGAGATACAATAGCGAGGCAAAAAAAATGACATTGGCATATGTACCAGCAACGGGAGTCATGCCCAATCCCCTAATTCATTTGCTGCTTTTCCCATGATGGGTTTCGGGATGTCGAGGTTTAAAGAATAAACCCCGTCTCCCTAGATTTAGTCGTATCGATGGATCGTTTAACTACGGGCAAAGAGATGGACAATCGTTGGCGTGCTGGGTTCCATTTGGTTGAGGGGATGAGAATGACGACGGGGTGCTTACACTTAATTTTTGTTTCAAATCTGCTTGATTCTAAATAATATATAAATAATAATAAAAAAAAAAAATAAAAAAATCAGTTAATATAGAAATTAAATATTTTTTAATTAAACAATAAACTAATGCGTTCTGTGTTTTTATTGGTCAGTATGATTTGATAATTTAAATGATTAATGTGGTTAGTAGTATTTATTGGTCTTGCTCCTTTTCTTCTTCAGTCAGATTTTAGCCCTGAAGAGCTTTATGCGAAACTAATAGTAGGTTCGTCTGACTCAGTAGATATCCTTATTATATATATATATATATATATATATATATATATATATATATACGCGACGCTCTCCTATATATAAGGGATGGAGCACTCTATGACGACCTTTACATACATAGGGATGTGTGTATTAAAACAGTTAAAATCCCCTTCGCATTCTGTAAGTGATGACAGCCTGATGGTTAAGGTGATGGACTGCCACCCGACCGATCGGATTTCAATCCCGGC
>CM042145.1:83313975-83323169 GCA_023376005.1 Doryteuthis pealeii
CCCAATGACAGTTTAAATACAGTCTATGAATTAACATTTTGTGGAAAAAAAAAAACAACAAACCCAAATTAACACAAATTACAATACATTCAATGTTGAAATATATATTTTTTTAAACTAAGGTTAATTGACATTATACATTGCAATACTAACACAAACAACTGTCTCAATAATAGATTCAATAATTAATTTCAATGGTTAATTAAATGTATAGTAATTTGGGTTTTTTGTTTATTTTTTTAAGCAATTCGTAATTAAAAACAACCTTAATCCCCTAAAACCGTAACCCAATTTGCAAAATGTTAATTCATAGACTGTAGTTAAACTGTCATTGGGTACCACCAAAAAACTTTCCGTTTTAATTTTCCGACCTAAATCAGAAGTCAGCCCATTCCATATTATAGGCCTTACCGACAGCGCAGAAATGTGGGAGAGTTCCTTAAATAAGCAATTGAAATATACGTTTGTATACGAGTATTAATTTATTCTAATCTAAAAATGTGATTACAACCAAATATTTACAAATGAATAAAAATTCGGCATTAAATAACCTATAAGGATTTGATATACCATTAACCGGTTTAGCTCAGTCGGTAGAGCACTTGACTAGGAATCGCAAGATTCCTGGTTCGATACCGGCCCTCGCCAACTCAGCGTATGAGTATCACAGGGATCTGTGCGGTACAGTGTGGTAGGTCTGGCGCTCCACCTCCGATTCGAAAAACCATCTCCTTCGTATAGCGCCAGTGAAAAGGGGATAGACTCCCTCGCTTTCTGGGTGATACCGACATTAGGCCACCCCGACGACTTTTTTATGCCATTAATCAATGAAACCAGACCAAACCAAATAAATGAATCAAATTTCTGCCATCAGATAACCCATGAGAAGTTGATATGCCGTTAAACAAATAGACCAAACCAAACCAAGTTTTCCTTCACGGTAAGATGGGAAATTGTATCCATTTTTTGAAGAAACTATAAAGTTCCGGATTTGATACCAGCTACTGCCAACCCAGCACATGATTAGCAAAGCTTGGATCTATGCTGTAAAGAGGGGAGCTGATGGTAGCTGTTGCGTTCTATATCAGACGCAAAACCAATATCCCTCGTCTAGAGCTAGTAAAAAGGGATAGACTCCCTCGCAGTCTGGCTGATACTGACAATAGGCCATTCCGCCAGAGTTTTTATTTATTTAGACGCTGTGTATTGGGATCTTTGCGTCGAATTCTTTTAATTTCGTCTTTGACTTTTGTCAACCATAATAACATCTAGCAAGAACATTAACACAAATATTCTCGGAGTTATGAGCTGTCAATAAATAGCACTAACAATTTGCCGATACTTGTGTTTGTCTGCAGTCTTTTTTTCTTTTCTCTTCTTTTCTTTTAAATTATTCTGCAATGAGCAATTTCTTCATTGTAAACTTTCTTTATACTTTGCGTTATATACGTATGATCTTTCCTATATAAATTATCTATAATCCTTAAGCCACTGCACCAAAGTTCGTCATAGTGCATAAAGGCCGGACTGGATAGTCATAAATGTTGCAATAACGGCAGTTTGTTGTCTGTCTCCAGGTTTGATTAATAGCTAATTTTCCTCTGGAGTTATTTTCTGAGATAAATTAACTTACGATTAGGGTAGTAAACCCCGAAAACAAACTAGAAGCAGGAGTCCCTAAGGTGGTGTGATGCTGAAATCCAGTGCTACACAGCAATTCCTGCGACACTATCGCTGCTAAACTGCATTGGTTCCTTACATTTCCTTTGGATCACAGCGGCAGTGTGGTGAGGGGAATTTGCAGCTTGGGAAACAGCTCATCCTCCACATGAACCCACCCAGGCTACGTAGTTAAAAATGATTTTTGGACACTACTCCATCGTCTTTCGTAGACAGATGAATGCCAATAGATTAACTTAAGCTGATTTCCATTCCTAGCATGATAGTTGTTTGAATTATTAACCCACAATATTCAAAAATATTTTTATCTAAGAATTAAGAAATCTAAAAACCACTTGTTAAGTATATTTTCAAGATCTATTTTATTGCATCATTATCATCATTTCGCGCCAGCAGCACGGATATCCATGACAATCTCTCGCCAACAGTCCCTATCGCTCATCACTCTCGGCAGGTCCTCCGTGTAGCATCGAGTATCCGCACAGAGCTGATCAATCTAGGTCTTTGCTGGGCGGCCCGCCCTGGGGTGCCCATATGCTGGTTTCCATAGTAGGACGTCACTTGTAAGTTCATCCTTGCTTCTCCAGCAATGTCCAGCTTGCCTTGATTGTCGCACTCGGATGGTTTGTGCGATAGAGGGCAAGTGGCTGTACAGCTGCTTTCTTGTAGGGTGTTGTTTCCACGATTTTTTAAAAGATCTAGCTTATTTTCTAGGCGCCTCGTTAGGGTACAAGTGGTGCAGCCATACAGTAGGACTGAACTACGGCTTGGAAGAATTGTTGCTTTAAATTGTTAGTGCGATCGGATTTCCATATGACTGATAATCTGTCTATGGCAGACCATGCCTTCCACTAGAAGCGGCTACCCAGCATTGCCTGGGTAGATGAGGATTTTTTTAAAGTTTAGTCTCATAGATCCATTATTACTGAATCGTGAGTTGGTTTCTCTCAGGATGTCCCATTAAAATCCCCACGTAAAAAAGACCTTGTGCTGATCCAGCCACTCGGAAAAATAAAAATTAATGTATACTATTTACAACATTAAATTTTAAAAAATTCCATGCTGTTATCATTTACATTTTATTTTTTAATTATCTTCACGAATATAAATCAAATCTTCATTATTTTTGCTCAAAAACCAAGATATGATGATAGTGAATGTGTCGTGTATATATTTACTTTGTCGTTGATTGTTTTATTTTCATAGTTTCCTCCGGACATACATATACACACAACTGCCCTTTATAAATGTATAGATAAACACCGCTTTCTGTATATTCCCGGCCTTATTTGGGTTATATTGTCTGCGGCTAAATTTAAGAATACACTTTTTAAATCTCATTTTGAACACCATTGGATTTTCCTTACTTTCTCTTGCCACAAATGGTAATTTAGTCCCCAGTAAAAAGCAAATAAAGCAGAGAGACAAATTTTCAATATCAGCTGGACAGCGAGAGTCTATACTCTTTTCACTAGACCAGAGAGATTGTTTTTTTTTTACTGAGGTGGAGCGCCATATCGCCCATCAGCTCTTCACTTTACTGCACAGATCTAAGCTGTGCTATTGATACGCTAAGATGACAGGGGACGGTAGTGAACCTGGAGACTTGTGGTTACTTCATCGATACATACACATTTGGGAATAATTTTACATCATCCACCATACTCACCCCTATCTATCTATTTATCTCTCTATCAAAGGCAGTATCTATCAATCTATTTGCCCCGGTCTCTTTGTATCTATTTACCTGCCAATCATTATATCATAGTCTATTCATATATATATATATATATATATATATATATATGAGTCTATTTTGATATATCTATCCATCTAGCCCAGTGTCTTTATACATATATATATATATTTATCTATATATCACAGGATTTCCTCCTCTGTCTGTCTGTCTGTCTGTCGCTCTCTATGTGTATATATATATATATATATATATATATATATATATATATCCCAGTTTCTTCATATCTATATATGTACCTATCTATCCCAGTCCGTTTCTATCTCTCTCTATCTCTCTATCTATCTATCTGTTTGCTGTTTATTCTGAAACGATACACAAATTCTAAAGAGGTTAAAAGTGAAAATAATAATATAATTGGCCAGCTTGATATGTTCAGGTCATCAAAACTACCTAGGCGACGCCGGGTATCCGCTTCTAGTTCTTTCAATAAGGCTTGCATAATTCCTGGGAACTGACAATGCCTTTATTCCTGATTTTCATTGCATTTCTATAGCAGAATGATTAGCAATTCACACACACACACACACACAGACACACACACAAACACACACATACACACACTAATACCCTCGGGGGAGGTTCGGGATTTCCTTCAGCTATGGTTTAAATAGTACCACTACTGTTCGTCTACAAGGATGGCTTTGGCATTAATTACCCCACGCATATATTTATATGCAAGTCGTCGGGGTGGCCTAAAGTCAGTATCAGCCAATCAGCGCTAGACCAAGGAGATTGTTTCGACATCTGAGGGGGAGCCACACCTACCATCAGCTCCTTACTTTATCGTACAGTTCTCTGTGCTACTTATACGCTGAGTTGGTGAGGGTCGGTATCGAACTAGGAACCTTATGGTTTCTAGCTGAATGCTCCACAGACTGAAGAGACCAAACTTCCGCTCGAGCAGGATGCTACACGAGATTAATTTTCAAGTGGATTTTAACAATTTTAAATTCAGTATTTACAATACCGGAAAACGAACGAATACTTCCAGGTATAGAAAATAATCGCCTGGCCATAGTACTATAGAATATTCCTTATATATATATATATATATATATATATAATTTATATATAAAAATATCCACCTAACCCTCCAAAAGAGCATGATATGAAAGGTAATTTTTAACAGAATTTCACCGGATTGAATACTGAGTTTTCCTTCTACTAAACCGGTTACCGACCACGGTTAAGAACCCCATTCTTCCTTACTATATACCTATTATTAGAGGAATAATAGTTGTATTCATACCTTTATCAAGGCTGTTATCGCTGTGTGAAAAATGCAAACAGCCTCGTCTAGGATTGAACTCCGGTTCAATATATATATATATATATATATATATATATATAATATATATATAGTAAGTGAATTGAGACCCATCTGATGAGACGGAACTTTGGGGAGCTAGATTAAATCAACTTAGATTTATATAGGGCCCCAACTTTGGTCGAAATAAATTTATTATGGAATTACGGTGTTGAGTTCTTCCTTCCTTTATTGATAAATATTGCTCTGTATATAATCTAAAAATTGTGTTATACATTGAGCTCTCTTCAGTGATTTAAAGATTCGCTGTATTTATACATACTGGATCATCAATATTAATACAGTGTATCTTAGAAATCACATATAGAATCATCCCTTACTACCAAGTTTTGGATAAATCTTATATATATATATATATATATATTATATATATATATATATATATATTAATAAGTCATCGACAGACACGTGTTTCGGTGTTTCACGCCTCTTCAGTGTAGCTAGACAGCAACAACTATCTTGCTAGGGTCGAACTCCGACTGACTGTTTGGAGCCTGATATCTTTACTTCTCGGGCCACTGACAGCTGGTGTAGCGAGTGGGTGTTTTAACCCTAGAAATACATAGGTTTGTTTTTTATATTTTACGCTCACAGAGAGATCAAGTTTCCGGGGAAACGATCAATTGCTGATTATGCTAGTAGTGAGCTAGTTCATTTAAATCACCCCTATAGAGAGCTCATACAATCTATAGGAGCAATTATTAATAAGTCATCCACAGACACGTGGTTCAGCGCTTAGCACTCTCTTCAGTTGTGGCTAGACACAACACTATTATATACTATTATATATATATTATATATATATATATATATTATACAAACTGATAATTTTTAATGAACGGGGAGATAGTTGGATTCATATCTATAACATTGGTGTTTGTGAAATGAAAACAACCTCGTCCGGATTTGAATTGTCGATTTCCTACGACGCATGACACTATTAGAATACAGTCTTCTCACTGCGTGCATATTATATATATATAATAATTTTATAGAATATAATATTAATATATATAAGGGATATATATATGTGTGGGGTGTGTGTGTTGTGAGTGGTGTGTGTGCGATTTGGATGTCGATGTGGTGGTGTGTGTGGTGTGACTAAGACATACTTCCGAGCTGAATGAATTCACGTTTTATGGTGAAGTCCATGACAGTGAGATCTTTGTCTCCCGCTCTTCCCCCAGCTATCATACTCTCTGCTCTCTCTCTCTCTCTCGCTCTCTCTTCTCTCTCTCTCTCTCTCTCGCTCATCTCTCTCGGATTTCTCTGTCTCTCTCTCTCTCTCTCGGCATGAGCTGTTGGCCTAAACCGTAAGGTCTCATTTATCTGCCTTCCTCGTCAATGTTAATTAGCCCCCATCGTCAAATGGCAGAACTTGAAGAGAGTCTCTTTCTTATTCTGAAACATTCTAGACACACACGCAAGAAGAGAAAATCTCAACGCATTATACTGTAAACGCTGTTAAATATAGAATCATCCTTTTTAGTTTGCTGGCTAAGATAAACCGATCTTTTTGTTGGTTGGTTGGTGGATTTTTACGGCACGACAAACCATTTGTGTTCATTTTTATACCGAATAGCGCTATGAGGTGATGGTCTTGGGAAATGGTCATCCAAACCAAATATTCCTCTCTCCCACTAAGGGTAAATAGTAGGGAAAACTGGACACTTTAACCTTAGAGCCGGTAACCAGTCTAAGAAAAGGAAAATTTCAAATTCAAAAGCCTGTTCATGTCCACTTAAGAAATCCACACATCCCCATCGTGAGTAAATCTACTATATATAATAAAAATCTCACACTTTGATACTTGATAACGAAGAGAGTATTTCTTTATCGAGTATACATAAATGACGAGGGAGAAGCGAGAGTTATTATGAGACGATGAGGGTTCAATTTCGAAAGGCGACTGGCATATATTTTACGAATACATTTATTTGCGAAAACTTCTGTAAGGATTTAGGTCAAGCGATGATTTTATTTGCCTGGAAGAGTTATTAACTTTGGGAAAGGTATGAATACAAACTATTCTCTCTCCAGCTTATAGATAAATAGTTAGGCCGCGGACCGGGATCTTTAACCTTGGTACAGCAACCTGTGTAGAAGTAAAACTCTGAATACGAACCTGTTAACCCCGCTTAAGAAATTGACCATGGTGCCACATTTCCTGCCCGTGTTGAAAAGGTCGTAAATGCATACATTCATACATAGATAAGGGATGGATCATAGCTCTAGGAGATAGACGCATTTAAAGTTGATGATGTCCATGTAGAGACGAGTGAAAGAGAGTAATCCAAACTAAACCACCATTGCTCCCAGTGCGTACCTATTCTGAGAAAGGAAACAAAAGAAAGGTTTTGTTATAATCCTCCGATGTAGGATCACACCAAAATTGATAATTAAGAGCACAACACCGAGGGAGGTTATGCGAACCAAAATCAACAGCATTCTTCTGTAGCCTACATAAACCCAATGAATTTAGATCTGGTTGCTTTATGTGAGTGGGAACCACATGAAGATATCCACATACTTCGCGGTCACAGAATATCCTGTTTTATTTTATCACTGACAGTGAATACAGTCGGATGTTTTTTTGATGGAGTTCAGCTATATGTATGATACATGTTCATCGTATCAGGTCCCGGTTCCTTATAGGAGTGGGTCAATGAGAGGCAATATACCCTGCCCGCTTAGTTGATTTAAGATGAGGCAGGGGCTGGGCACTTTATTAGGACCCTGAGTGCCTGTAAGGGTGCCCCTGAAAGGCCAGAAAGATTTTCGAAGTGGGGGATTGGTCTCGGGACCACAATTTTTTATTAGCCTTTCTCTGGCGCAATGAACTCTGGGGGTTTATCTATAGTTTCTCGACAGTAGTAAGGAGAACAGATCCTTCCTTTATGTGTCGCATTACTGACCTGTAATGGAACAAAAACAGGTTAAGGGTAGGTAAAAATACAAATGGGAATTTATCGTTATCCCTTAGCTGAGATACTACATGGTTTCACAAAGGTATGAACTAGGCCAACCATTCAACTTTGTTCAAACCAACATATTTTTTATATTAATGAGTTCAGAAAGTTATCAATAAGCACTGACTAACACTAGCATTAACTACAATCCTATGTGTTTTTCAGGCTCACCAAATTTTTTTCAGCATGGGATAGGAAGAGTGGATTCCACCCATCATATAAACAATGGGTTAATGTTGTTTAATTTCAGGATTTTTGAAATTAAACGAATCCTGGTATTGGCGGGTGCTGATCCCGACCAAAAATGTGTTACGTTGTATTTATAACTTCTAGTAACTAGTTTATAAGAAACTCTATTTCAGCGCTAGTAAGCCACAATAACAAAATTTCCGCCCCTCAGGGATGTTTTTAAATCCGCTCAGGAAAGTAAACATGGGGTGATTCTACCTCATTTACAGGCCAAGTTCTGAAGTAAGTCCACAGCAATTTCTTACAATATAACTCTTGAATGAGTTTGTAACTGACAGACTGGTTCTCTTACTACTACTGACTACGGTTTTACTACTACCGTCAGTTCTCGGTTAGATTACCTTAGACAAGATGTATATTAAATAATTCTGTAGTAGTTCTTTCTTTCATCTTTTGCCACAAAAACTTACTCGAGTCAGAGCTTAAGGAAATTGACCATGTGCACACTTCGCTCATGGCGGAAAGGTCGTAAAATATAAACGTACAATACAGTAAGGATGGATCTGGCATTAATACGGCACTTAAAGTGATATGCCATTAACAAAAAAACCAAATAAACCAAACCAATGTCCCTTCTGTCTGTATATCTTAGAGCGAGAAATGGTTGAAAATAATTAATGCCTGGTTCGTAGTGTTCTTTTTTTTTTTTTTTTTCATTCTTTTGGCAGACAGAACTTTTGGGCGAGCTAGACGGATTCGATCATGTTTGAATTTTCATTAACCCGTAGCGTCCTTATTATCGACGCGACACAAATCTTCTTGACAAATTCAGGTCTCTTCCATTATGAATTTTTTATCCTCCTGCATAACCTACATGTCTGTTGTACTACCTGTCTGACTCGTTAAAGCGTCTCTGCATTTGTCTATAGGCGACGTTGCTAAATGCTTCCTGACAAAATCAATGACACAGTACCGTTTACCCCACTGGCGCACCTATTGAAGCCTCTGATAACAGCCCCGCGGCAGTCCAGAATTCATTCAAACGTTTCTCTTGATTTCTTATCGCTTTCACTAACTTCTCCAGACACTATAAACTCCCCGGCTCTCCTAATATGAAGAAAGTAAATCATTTTAGAGAAGGCGGACAAACTATTGAATTACGGTCAAGTCACGCTTCCTGAAAGCACCGTTCCTGTTAGTTCAACCGGAGTTAAGAGCGGTGAGTCTGTTCAATATTTAATTGGTGACCACTTAAGTATCAGCAAGTACT
>CM042145.1:83323269-83340769 GCA_023376005.1 Doryteuthis pealeii
TTTTATATAAATAAGAGAGAGATTCCCACATTATCTAACTAACGGTTCCTGTATTTTTTGATTTATCTATGGCTATCTACCACCCCTTCTTATTAACTTCCGTTTGCTTACTTTTCTATTCAAATCTCTCTCACAAGAAGGCTATCTTCTCCCTAATCAGGTATAGTTCACTCCCCATTCTTTTTTCCTTGTTTCTACGCTACTCCCTCACTCTTCCCTCTGATTTCCTTTTCATCTTTCTCCAAAGATGTTTATAATTTTAACTCACAGCACACAACACACGAGACACACATGAACACACACAGATATAGATTAACATATTATGATATATATATATTGACATATTATGTATATTCTAGTGCTTATAATACTAGTATGGTATAGTAATACTTATGCTTATGTATATATATATATGTAGATATATATATATACTAACCTGTATGCTTATACTAGTATATTATATATATGTGGGTGTGGGTGGGTGTGGATGTCTGTGGTGTGTGTGGTTGGTGTGTTATTGTGTTTGTGTGTTTGCGTGTGGTTGTAGTATTTAATAAGAGTTGAATAAAGTAATCAGAGGGATATTGTTTTTATAGTGGAAAATATTAGCCACGGTACGTTTTCGCGCATTGTTATTATTAAAACCATCATAATATTGACGTTGTACAATCTGAAAAAAATAGAACTAAACTTGTAATATGCATCGTTAAAAAAAACGTTTCTTTGATTACAACCATCTTAAAAAATGCGTAATTTTGAACGAAAACATGAAAAGATGTTTATCGTTCTAAGATCATCCCTAATAGTGTTCATTTTTCAATATAAGTGAACTACTAAGTATGGTTGAATTGTTTAACATGAGGGTTTCGGGTGGAGATTTAAAATTGATATTATTTGGTGATGTGTTTAGTAGGTTTTGAATTTCGTGTTGTAGATTGCTTATTTTGTTTTCTTTAAAAATAATCATATATCATATATTATATATTATATATATATTATTATAATATTATAATATATATATGTGTGTGTGTGGTAGTGTTGTGTGTGTGTGTGTTGTTGTTTGTGTTTTATATAGTCATAACGGCTCCTTATGACTATTAGTTTGCAAAGCATATAGGATCATTCATGATAGTATATAGTAATATGATCCATATTAATCTAATATTAATATATATATAATTTATATACGTGTGTGTGGTGTGGTTGTCGGTGTGTGGTGGTGGGTGTTGTATAGAATTGAAAAGGGAATTGACGCACTCGCGACCAATGCATGAGGACAAGAAATGAGTAAGAGAAAGGAAAGATGTGATTGGATAAAGATATTTTAATCGATATCACGCTTTTAAAATCGATATTCCACTTACAACAGTGTGTTATTCGGTCCGGTTTATTCATATATATATATATATCATATATTATATATATCTATTATATTGATATAATATAGGTTATAATTTAATATTTGAAATACTTACGTATGAGACAAACAGAATGATTGTATACTAGTTTATTCTGTCAGATAATCACTGAATGGATTGCCTCTGTGGATGTCATGGTTCGTTGTACTAGGTCTGTCATGTCTGACCTCGTTCTATTGTCTGACTCATCCAGTTCTTCTCTTCTTTCTCCTTGCGCTAGCTGCTCTCCCTCCTCCTCTTCTCTCACATGTCCCTATAGGTGTCTGGTCCTTCTGTCTGTTCTGTTCCCTTCACTCGAGATCTGCTATCTCATCTACTATCTATAGTATAATAGTATAATAATCACAAGAGCACTACTAAATACATATTATAGTTTCCCGGTTGTTCTCTTCTTTCGCCTCACGAATGCTGATTCGCTCTGCGTTCGTTCTCGTATTTCCCTCCCGGCCGATCCCTCTTCATCATCACAATAATCAGATCCGTGTTCGCTTCTCTCTCTTCTCTCTCGTCTCTCTCATTCTCTTATATATATATATATATATATATATGAACTTTTGTATTATTTTCCGACTAGTGCGGTATTTTGGGTGGCCAACGTTTGTTTAATTACTTAAGTGAATTGTAATTTTCAGATCTACATTTTTCCTCTTTCTGTTCCTCTCATGTCAACGACTTGTTTATTTTGTATTTGGTTATTTCGTCTCAGTTATCAATGCTTTCTTTTATCAACGCAATTTTCCCCCAGGTCTGTTTTTAAAAAAGCATGTTTCGTTTTCGCTTGAATACCTGTGTGAGGATGTCTTTTTTGGGTCTCTGTTTTCAATAACCGAACCAGACACTGCCGCTGAATGCATAGTTTTTTGGCTGATGATTCACGATGTTCTCCTTTTAAGAATAGTTCTTCATGTTGTCTACCTTCTGAAATTCCTAAATTCCTTTTCAATGTCCTTTTATTCATGTATTTTTCTTTTCTTATTTTTTTTAGTTTTTCTTGTTTCTTTTTTTTATGTTGTCGAGATTTTCTGTTTCATCCATGGGACTTAATATATTTCACCCCGATGATGTAGTAGTAGTTACAATACGGTAGAGTCAGTAAAGTTAAAGAATAGACAGTCATTTTTGAATTCTCACTTGGGATTTTGAACTTTTCAACTGCACCCGCAATGTGTCAATACTGAATTGGTCCTTCAGTTTGTACGTGAAAGAGAGATAGGTGCACCTCAGAATTTAGGGAGTTCTAATGTCAGGGATGTGTCAGGGACACGGGAAGCCTGGTTCTGGTTCAAATGAATATTGATGGGTAAGAGGTGCGTAGAGTGATGTAAAGCGTTGGAGCTAATATAGAAGAGGACATTGAATAAATGGTGTATCCAACTCAGTGATTGTTGGGTTCTATTGGGATATGATTCAACAGCAAGTCAGCAGAGATAAAAAAAAGTATTTATTCTAATATGAACTAATAAGCTAATTACTTATAAGTGAAAATGAAGAGTCATTCAGAATATATGATACATTTTAACACTTATAATAAGAATGAGAGTAATTGTTTGCTGAATAAGAAGTAATATATTAAACACTATAATTAGAATGAAGAAATATTGATTCTGAAAAGAAATTAAATTAACAGACTATAATAGAATGGAGAAGAGTTTTCCCAGAGATAGGAAGTAATTATTAACAGCTTATAATAAGAATGAAGACGTAATTCCCAGAATATGAATAATATAAAATCTAATAAAGATGAAGGTAAAGTATTCCCCAGAATAGAATAAGTTAATTTAGACGTACGTAATAATTAGAATGTAAGAAGTATTCCACCAGAATAGAATAATATTAACACTATAATAGATGAAGAAAGTATTCCCAGAGATAGAATAATAATTTAACACTATAAATAAAATGAAGAAGTGTTTCTCTGAATAGAATAATAATTACACAGCTTAAAAACAAGCTCTGGTAGCGGAATGAGAAACAGGATACCCGTGGATTGGTTGGCTTTAAAAGTTCTGTGATGGCACCTGGATTACGACAAGAAGTTCCGAGTTCGAAAGAAGGTTCCTGAGTTCGAGAAAGCTCCCGAATCCGACAAAGAATACCCGAGAAGGGCTGAGGGCCATCGGTTGAAAAGTTGTATTGATAACAATAAAGATGTGGACAATAGTCGAATAATCCTAATAAATACTAACAGATGGAAGAAGTCTCAAAGTAGCAGACCAAAAGAACGGAGAACAAAAATAGGTGACTCGAATATTGCATAGTAAAGATATGTTCAATATGATAAGATGGTGAAAAGAGTATGAGGCTATATAATTATTTTTGCTTTTCTTGTATGCATCAATTGAGATGTGTTTAAAAGTATTTTAGAGTTTATTCTTTTAAGGAGGCATCGGACGTGAAATTGCTATGATCGTAGGAAAATGGGCAAGGTGGACCGAGTTCAAATACTGGAAGTGGCTGGTTACATTTCACAATAGTAGGACAGACTGGTCTCTTTAAACTTGGTACGGGAACCAGTCAAAGATGACTCTGATTTCAGGCCTGTTAATCTTTGCTGAAATATTGGCTATGTGTCACATTCTGTTCGTGCGGAAGGGTTGGTTATTACATAGAATGTAGCTTTATTTAGCAAGACACAAATGATCAATGAATGAAAGTTTAATTTTCCTAATCATACTTTTATTCAAGCTGTTTGAAGCTTTTGCGAGGCTATTTGTACGTCCGTCGCTATTACTTCCTGGTCGTCTCTGATTTTATGCGCATTTCCATGTATGGGAAAGATAATATAGTATTATCGATAGGTTTGTTGGAAAGGCATATACTAGATAAAGTAAAAGTCGTCGGGGTGGCCTAACGTCAGTATCCACTTTACAGGGAGGGAGTATATCCCATTTTCCCTAGCGATAGTGATTGTTTTTGCGTCTGGAATGGAGCACCACACCCACCATAACCTCTTCACTTTACCGCAAAGATCCCTGTGCAACTCATAAGCTGAATTGGCGAGGACTAGTATAGAACCCGGAAACTTGTGGTTCCCTGGGCACACGCTCTACCGACTGAGCAAAACCGGCTCTACACAGGAACTTTAGAAAGATGAATAATTTGCATTATTTAGATTTTTTGGACAGTTGTTCTCATCTTTATTTTTAAATGCATAATGTTTCGGACGATGAGCCATTGAACTTTTTTTTATGTATTTCTTGTTTGACCCGTAGGGATGTGCCTCTCGTCACAGATGCATTGTGGTAGCTGAACCGGACATGGGTTTCCGCCATGAACAAAATGGAATGGTAACAATATAGCTGGTCGCACAAAATTTATCTTTTAAGTCACTGGTTACGACAGAAGCATTTCTCTACTCTGCGTTAAATAAAACCTTGTTTAATTTCCAACAACCGGTCTTGCATTTTCATTTAGTGCGCTGTATTTTATTTGTATGTAAACATAATGGTATGGTTTTTTGAAAAACATTAACTTTTTTATGAACAAAAAAGTGTACTAATCTATGGGCGATAGAGTAATATTTAATGATATGCGTTCTAATTTGTATAACACACACACACACACACACACACACACACACATATATATATATATATATAATTATATATATATATATATATATATATAATATAAAGATATCTACTGAGTCAGACGAACTAACTATTAGTTTCGCAATAAAGCTTTCAGGGGCTAAAATCTGACTGAAGAAGAAAAGGAGCAAGACCAATAAATATACTACTCCACATTAATCATTTAAATTATCAAATCATACTGACCAATAAAAAACACGAACGCTATAAGTTTATTGTTTAATTAAAAAAATATTTAATTTCTATATTAACTGATTTTTTTTTTTTTTTTTTTTTATTTATATATATATATTTAGAATCAAGCAATTTGAAAACAAATAAATAAGTGTAAACACCCCGTCGTCATTCTCATCCCTCAAACCAAATGGACCCAGCACAACGATTGTCCATCTCTTTGCCCGTATTAAACGATCCATCGATAGGACTAAATCTAGGGAGACGGGGTTTTATTCTTTAAACCTCGACATCTTTATTACTTGGCTCTACTTAGGTATCGAGCCTTTTACAAATTAGCTTCTCCTAGCGGTTATATGAATATATATATAATCTTATATACATATATATAATATAAATAGTTTTTTTTTTTTTGGCCAAATACTATACCAATAGATTATTTTTTGGTACGAATATCTTGGTCTTTTTTTCTTTTTTCAAAAAATTTTTTTTCTTCCTGGTTGATGTTTGGTAGTATATTTTTACAATCAAACTCTCTGCCGGGTTTTTTTTCTTCCGCAAGGATCTACCAACACGCTTGGTATATTATATATAATATTATAATATATATATATATATTATATATATTATATATATATATATAAGGTGTGTCAAAGGATAATCGAGATTTTTTGTATTTTTTTGACAGACCTTGTATTCTGAAAACTGAACGTTTCCATTATTGTTCATTTATCCTGTAAATACAGCTTCAATCTCGATAACTTTTATGAACACACCGTATATATATAATATATATTATATATATATATATATTATATATATATATAATATAATAAAGAAAATTGAAAAAACGTATTCCGAAATTGGGGATGAATTAATAATCGATGTTTTTTTAAATTCATCCCAATTTCAGAATACTTGTTTTCTCAAATTTTCTTATATTGTCGGATTTATTTCCATATTTACTCCCATTATATATATTATATGCTCTACTTAGAGTATTGAGCACGTTTTACATATATAAGTTAGCAAACTCTCTGTGGTTTTTTCTTTTGGCCTACTTAAGATACTGATTGAAATTTAAGCAAGTACGAGTCTGCTGTTCCTCCCCCCCGATATCAGTTGAATTTTTTTTTTTTTGAAAACTGAGTCATCTGGGATTTTGTCACAATGGTACAATTTAGGAGTAAAAAATAAATAATTATATATACATAATATATATATATATATAATAATTATTTATAATATATATATATATATAAATATATTATAAAAAATTTGAAAAAAGTATTCGAAATTGGGATGAAATTTAATAATCGAATGTTTAACACATTTCGGTTACATTGAACTTCATCAGGATTCCTTTGGGTAAGAAAATGATGGATGTTTTTATATGTGACAGGAGATGAAAATTTTTTAGTTATGTAACTGTATTTGATCAGTGTTTTTTATTTTGAAAGGCAAGTCGCGGATCTACTCACGCGCGAAGGTGTCATGAGACGCGTGACGCCCACTCGACAAATGCAAAAACCGAGAAAAGTATTAATCATTTTCTTCACCCCAAGAGACATCCTGATGAAGGTTCAATGTAACCGAAATGTTTTAAACATCGATTATTAATTCATCCCAATTTCGGAATACTTGTTTTTTTCAAATTTTCTTAATATTGTGATTTAGTTTCCATATTTACTCCCATATATATATAATATATATATTATATATTATATATATATATGTTTAGAAAATATTAACTTTTTTATGAACAAAAAATAAACAGATGTAAGAAGTGTACTATTTATGGGCGATAGAGTAATATTTAATGATATGCGTTTTAACTGTATAAACGTTCCGCTAAATATTATATAATTATGGTAAGCTTTGAGCAGATAGAATTAATTTTATATAAACAAAATAAAACAGAAATGTCTGTAGTGTACTTATTTATGGTAGAAACTATAAAAGTATCATTTAAGTCCCCTGGTGTTGGATGTTTTCTGTACATAAAATCAGTCGAAAATTTCAACCTTGCATTTGACAAAGGGAAAGAATTAGGTCTATTTTATGATGCTAGTCACAAAATTGACAACTGTGAAGTCAATTCTCGTCACGCTTCTCTATCTTTTGTCCACTGTGAATCCTCAATTATCGTCCAACGGACAACAAAAAGCTGTCTTTTTGATTTTTCTCATAAAACGTCGATCAATAAATGTTCTGCGCCTGCGTATAGAACCTGTTGCTGTTATATGTAAGAGGAGTACTCTGTATGTAAAGCCCCAAGCCCTGACGACTGAGACTGTAGAATCGGCCGAGAGCACCTCTGCAAATAGGTACGACCCGTCCTCTATTGAGAGAGGTAAGAATGTAACTATTCTCTTTTCAGGTATAGGTAAATAGTAGGGCAGATTTGGCTCTTTATCTTGACGACTGAGAATATGCCGAAGCACCTCTGCAAATAGGAAAGACCGTCCTCTATTGAGAGAGGTAAGAATATAACTATTCTCCTTTCAAGTATAGGTAAATAGTAGGGCAGATTTGGCTCTTTATCCTGACGACTGAGAATAATCCGAAGCACCTCTGCAAATAGGTAAGACCGTCCTCTATTGAGAGAGGTAAGAATGTAACTATTCTCTTTTAAAGTATAGGTAAATAGTAGGGCAGATTTGGCTCTTTATCCTGATGACTGCGAATAATCCGAAACACCTCTGCAAATAGGTAAGACCGTCCTCTATTGAGAGAGGTAAGAATGTAACTATTCTCTTTCCAGGTATGGGTAAATAGTAGGGCAGATTTGGCTCTTTAACCAGTCAACTGGTCTTGTTGAAGGAAAATTCTGAATTAAAGCCAGCTGTACACCGCTTAAAATTGTTCTTGTGTCACATCATTGTCGTGGCGGAGGGGTTGGGTAAATACATATGCCCCTTTAATTTCTATTTCTGCTTCGTTGTTTAATTAAAACGCTCTTTTTGTCACATCCTTACTTAACTATGTGGGCTGGGGCCGTAGAATACGCCGACTCCACTTCTGCAGAGGTGTAAGACCCTCCTTCACTAATGGGGTCACATATTGGCCGTGGCTGGAGACCCGTGGTGCTTAAGGACGGAATACTGGTGGCTAAGCAGTCCACGTTGGCCCTTACTTAGGCTAGATGGGCTATCGGTGGGACACCCATTCGATCAATCGACAGTTCACGACAAAGCCTTGCACCTATATGATTGTTTCGATCCTATTGCTCTAATGGCAAAACTCCGTCCTGTTTTTATCATATATCAAAAGTTTGACCATATGTCCTAAAGTGAAAGAGTCTTTAGTAAATTGTTGTGTCCTTACTATGTATAATTAATAAAAATGAATGTGTTAAATGAAGTTTGAATGTGTGTAGGTGGCAGCGTCTTCTTTAGTATACGTACATGTAAGAGAAATAGACGTATTAAATTAAGTCTTACATAGTCGGGAAAAAGTATGCATCAGACTATTCTTCCTCCATCTATGGGAAATAGTAGGGCAGATTGGGATATTTAACCTTGTTTAGGCAACCAGTCCCGGAGAAGGAAACCCTGAATTGAAACATATTGAACTCCACTTAAGAAGTAGACCTTGTGCCATATTCTGCTCATGCACGGGTGGGGATGGGTTAAATACATATCTACATTCTTTTAACTAGCAAAATAAAAAAACACCGTCTGGGCGATGTAAAAAATGGATTTTTGAAACATATATACTGAAGGATGGGAGTTAAAAATTCAATGTCAGCGAGTTTGTACCCTAAGTAAGTAAAATCATCAAATTAATTAAAGGATTAAGAAATAAAACAATTTGAAATGTAAACTTTAAATATGTATTAAAATAAAACAAATTATATATAGATATATAATACCAGTCATGTATTTATTAAAACTTGTTTTAAAAACCAATGAGGACTGTCTAATGTTGCATGTTCAAATTTTGTGTATTTATTCTATGTTATGACGATTTTGGGTAATGTGATGTAAGCAGTGACGTATTTTTGTTACAGACAAAAACCGGGAGTGAATCTCCATTATAGATAATAGATTTGTTTATTTGTTTAACGGCATATCAACCTTTGTGGTTATTTAATGCCAAACCCATTATAAACAGAGGAATGGTAGCGGTACTATTTAGCCTATAGCTGTGAGGATGAGGGGTTCATACCTTGCTCAAGGATTTCAGTCCGAAATTGAAAAGTCGGAAGTTCGAACTCACTTCCTACGATCTGTAGTTCAGCACGTTTGGATTTATGTCACATCTAATTTGTATGCAGGGGTTGGGTAAATATGTATTTGTAAACTCTTGAATCCATCACTTTAAGCATATTGATTATACAAAATCTGCAAGTAATTAGTGATGTCCAGACCAATTTCCGGTTGCTCATTGTTGGCGGCTTTCTTTATCTGAGTGGCCATATTGTCTATGTGTGATTAGTAAGCGGTTAATTTTAGAAGTTCGGACGTGTCAGCCATTCGTCATCACTTCGGTACAGCGTCTTATATGCTTGGCACTTTGCTCGACCAACAGTTAATAACTGATGCCGGGAAAATTACGAAACAATTTTCTACTTTTTTTCTTCTCTTTTTTTTATAATCTATTTCTTTTTTATTTTCTTTGTTTTTGATTTCAATTCTTTATGAAAATTATGTCTACCAATTGTTGTTGAATCATGAAATTAATGAAAAATCTAACACAAGAATTATTTTAACAATTTAGTGTCTTGGGTGTGACTAAAAGAATTATCTAATGGAGGGGTTCCAATTTTGGAGCTCTGAGTAGTAGTATTTTGTTGGAATACTTAATATTATTTCTGTGTCTATAGTTATTTGGTCTAGTTAGTAGGAAGCGCGTGGTGCGATGGTTAAAGTCATAGGAAATGGACTCGTCGCCCCGAGTTCAAATCCTGGATGTGATAATTGCATTTCACTTAGCGCTAATACCATTGGGAAAGGTATGAATCCTACTCTCCCTCCAGCTATGGATAAATAGTAGGGCAGACTGGGTGCTTTAACCTTGGTTAGGCAACCGGTCTAGGAGAAGGAAGACTGAATTCAAACCTGTTGAACTCCGCTTAAGAAATTGACCTTTTGTCACATCCTGCTCGTGCGGACGGGTTGGTAAATATATATAGTTATTTGGTCTAAAATAAAATTACCATTCTTGACTTTCTATTGTATTGTTTTTATCAGCGTGTGCATTCCAGTAAATGCGATTTGATTTGTGGTTAATTTTTAAGCCTTTTTAATTAAGAATGAGTTAGTTGATTTTAGGTGTTTGCAGCATAGGCTGTTCTTAACATGACAAGGTTGGCAGAATTTCGTAGATTTTATTGTAAGCTTCTTAAGCATTACCGAATTTTCTTATGTTGTTGCTTTCTATCATCTATCAGAGTTTATTTAGTCGATAATTCAGTATATGGAGGAGCATGTTGTGTAATGGTTATCATCATAGAAAATGAACATGATGACCATAGAACAAATTCATGACGAGGCTGGTTGCATTTCCCTTAGCTCTCTTTCGCTTGGGAATGGTATTGTGGTCCTATGCCAATCACGGTATGAATTATTTCCGTGACTACCAAATGTCTCTCCGGCCAGCTGCTCTTTCAATGCCCTCTCTGCCCACGCTGTGTTCATTTGACCTGCAGAACTGAGATCGATGCAACATGGTCGGAGCGTCTTTGTGACGGGTTGAGAAATTAGTAGAGATGAGCTAACACACCGTTAACAATAACGACGGTTTTATTCATATATAATAAATGAGTAGGTTTTGCACACTATGTCGGATAGAAAAAACACGATGATGAGTTTGTCTGGCGTTTTGTTTTATGTGGATTTAGTTCTTTATGGAATTATTCTTGGCGGCAAAGTCTATTTCTTCTAGTGGCAATTTTCTTATTTCAGCAATTCTCCGTGGCCTTGTGACAAACTTTCTTTTGGCGATCCGGCGTTCTGACTAAACGTTTACAATTCAGAACGAGTGTTTTATAGAGAAATTGTAGCTATTTTTGTCATCGAGGCAAAGTCAGTGGGTGCTAACTACCTGCTCCCAAAACATCATTGATTTGAGAACTTCAATAAAAATATCAACTTAGCTCCCTTCAGGTGATACAGTAACCTTTGACTCTATCTGCAAAGACTGCAAGTAAAATAAAAATTCATATATTTTGATTTTTGCATTTTGCATTTTGTCAAAACAATTTGCTTTAAATAAAATAATAACTTCTACACTTTCCTATTTCGCTAAAAATTAGTTGACGCCAGCAAAAGAGCTCATCGTCTTATAGTATGCAACAAAATATTCTCCCTCCAGCTATGGTAAAATAGTAGGGCAGTCTGGGCTCTTTAACCTTGGTATGGAACTGATATAGAAGGAAAACCCTGAATTCAAACCTGCTAAACTCCGCTTTAAAATTATTGTTTTGTCATATCTTTCTCGTGCGGATGTAGGTTGATGGCTGGTTGAATTTAACGGCATGTCAACCCTTGTTTTATTTTATGCCGAAGACGTTTCGTTTTATTCATTCTTGCTGGATATTCAATTTTTCATATTCATTTTTTAAGCAATTTTTTAAAACTCATTTTTTATCTCTTTGACCGATACATGGGACCCAAACAAGTTCACTCTAAATTAGAGTCAACCTGGGAGTAATATCAATTAGTAGTACTCCAGACTCCCTGTGTGCCAGAAGTGTCTGAATTAGAACTTGAACTTAGCAACAATTTTTATTTTTCAGAACTATGTTGATCCTTTAATGATTACCATATACAGCTTGTATCTCTAAGTTTACAATCTTATTTAATAATCTTATTATAATGGAAATTCGGTGTCTGTCTATCTGTAACCGAAACTACGTCACCCTCAGGAATTGCGAATAAAGAATAAGCTCCCAGTGAGAGACAAATTTACATCCTTTTCTGCCTTAAGCAAGCCTGTTTCTTATATACCTGACTTGTACATATGGGGGAGAGTGTGACGTACTTTAGTGGTATAAAGTCCGAAAGGCGTGGTCCGTGTTGTTTTGACATCAGAGTAGAAATGCAGAAATAAGTTTACAATTTATTTAATAATCTTAGTATAATAGAAATTCGTTGTCTGTCTGTCTGTAACCGAAACTATGTCACTGCTTACAAAAGTTCATATCTAGGACACGAAGGAACCAAATCTAAACCCAAAGCTCTATTTAACCACATACTACCAGGGGAGCCCGGGAAGTAATGGCAATGAAGGGTACTTCCCTAGAGCTTCAGAATCAGAACCTCACCACATGATGCAGTTTAACGTCATGCCGAGTACACAATAAACCCCAGCCCCCGCCTCCTAGCACATATATGATAAAAAGGGTTAAGGGTTGACATAATAGCAATAAGGGCAGGAAGATCCTATAGATGCTATGGCTTGACGTGACCAGCCGGTTGGACAGAATTCAGGTAAGGACTAAAGTGAAGTAGAGCATGTAATGGACTGCTCAGCCACCACGATTCCGTCGCCAAGCATCATGGGTCACAAAATAATAAAAAGGGTTGGGGGTTGGTATAAGTCGTGCGGAGGGATTGGGTATATATATATATATATATATATATATATATATATATATATATATATATAGAAAGTAAATAAACAAACGATGTGTTTGGATATGGCTTTTATCCGACAATTTTTGGGAGAATATGTGCTTAATTCAAGTCGTACCTAATTTTGAAAATTAATTAATTAATAATTAATTATATATATATATATTATATATATATATATATATATATATATTATATATATATATATATATTATATATATAGCGACTTTTATTGACTTTCACCGCCAGCGTAATAAAGTTGTTTAAAGACGATCTTTCTGGTGATCGTAAAATATATGCACAGATGTATGTATTTATCAGTTAAAACACCGCTCCTTAATGGTTAAGGTTTAGGAATCGAGCTGAAGAAAAGTCAGTCGGGTTTCACTCCTGGTAAGATCGAATAAACCGCAAAATGAAACAACAAAAAAACCTTCCAGATCAATAAAACGTGTACCAAACAAATACTTCCACCAACAATCCCCTGAGATCGACGAGCAAAATGCTTGAAACCGCTTGGGTAAATAGTAAGGGATATTTTCTTTATCATCTGGATCCCGATCTAGGAAAAACAAGTGGAAGACTTGAAGATCTATAACAGAAGATTATAAAGAAGAAATATACCGTGTTCTTTAACAATATCTGCCAAATAATTATATATATATATATATATATATATATATATATATATATATATTCATCAAATGTTGCTGCAACATTTTCATTGTAGTAGCATTAGTAGTTAATTCAAAATGGCTCTATATATATTCGTAAAATATAGAGCATTTATAGTTGTATTTCTCTCTACTATCGTGGTAGAGAGAAAAACATTTTTCTACAACTATTCATAACCTGGTAGAGCTCTGTAGGGGCAATTTTAATTGACTTTCACCGCGAGCATTAAGCAATGATCGTCTGTTATTTACAGATTTGATCTCTCTGGTGATCGTAAAATATATACACAAATGTATGAATTTAAAATTTAAAACAGCACTCCTCAATGGCAGCTGTCGATGGCCGAGAGGTTAGCAAACCGAGCTGGTGAAAAGTCAGTCGGGTTTCACTCCTGGTAGGAGGTAGCTGCTGTGTCTCGACACACACTGATGAGACGTAAAACGTCCAAACACGGATAAAAGGTGGCTTACCGGTGAATAGGGGCACGATCGTTGGAGGCGCACAAAATCCAGGGGTTAAGTCAGCGATATAACAAATACAAAGTGCTCAATACAAAGTAGAGCAAATTTATTAAAGAAATGGATACAATATAAACCTACTCGAGTTTCACCATAAAGATCTTCAGGGTTAAATCCACTGAATTACGTGTGTTCATTGAATAAGATGTTACATAAGATCTTATTCAATGAACACACGTGTAATCGGCTGCAATTAATCGGTACCTCGATTAATTCAGTGGATTAACCCTGAAGATGAAACGAGTAGGTTTCTATTGTATCCATTTCTTTAATATATATATATATATATATATATATATATATATATATATATATATATTTGTATATATATAATAGAAGGGCTCTAGGCCATTCGTTTTTGGTTGGGCTACTCGGATAAACACAATGTGTATCGTTATTGCAAGCAGCATGATTCCGCTTTTAAACGTCTAGTGTTTTTCTTTTTTTTTCTTTTATTCAGTCCCTTAAGACGACAACTCAGAATGGATTTTCACGAAATTCAAGCAACTTGAATTTATAATATTGTTATTAAAGATTTATTTACTTGTTTTTTTATTTTTTATCCTTCCCATTTCCAAAATATTCACTCTGTTGTGATATCAAAATGCAATTCGTCATTCTACATTAATATTTACAATTTCAGCAACACATGAAACGCTTTTATTCCTCTGCTTATGAAAAGCTTTCCCACTGTTGTTTTTTTTATGTCTCTAAAGACATTCTTTGATGCTTTCCTTTTCTTCTTTTCTTTCTTTTTTTTTTGGCACAATGTTATGAATCAAGTTTAAACTGTTTTATATATTTCATAATAAATTCTATGGATAAAACGCAGTTATATACAGCTCTTCAATTGTGTTGATTTTATTCAAGGTTGACAATAGGCGCTATAGCTTTCTACTGCAAATAGCGTCAGGTAAAGTGAATGTAATAGCACCAATGGAATGTGACACAATGGTAGAGTGAACATACCTATGTATATGTGTAAGTGCGTGTCCGTAGGGGGACAAAAGCGCGTCAGTCAATGGAAGTTCGGGGAAGCCATAAAAGATGTACGACCACCTTAAATTGAAACCACTTAAAGATAAAATCCTTAAGTGGCTAGTTTTAAGTAAGATTGGGTCTCAAAAATTAATAGTCTGAAAATTAGTGATACCCAGATTAGGAAAAAAGTAATGTACATAATTTTAGGAGAAATTGGAACCAAAAGTCTGACCCGCAAAAGTTATAGCCAATTTCTGGGTGGCCCAATCGGAAGCAAGGTATGGGGTGAGTTCTGCATATATTAAGCCGCCTCGAAGACCAAACATTCAGAGCAGTAGTTGTAGTGAGAGCCTTGTCCCGGTGGCGAAGACACACATAGGAAATCAGTTAGACTTGGGTTTTTTTCTAGCAGTCGACATAAGAGAACTACTTGACAGCTGATGACATAAATTTAAGTACCCTCTGCTCCACCACAACTGTACAAACTGTAATACCTTCCACCTTCATTAGCGCCCTGTCATCTAACTTTGTGTTGTCGTCTTTTTCTTTTACTTGTGAACCTGTCTCTAGCTTGTAACTTTCAAACGTGAGGGTCATCTCTATTGGGTAACGAAGATACACAAGTTGCAGAGCGGGTATTCCCACAGGAGTTCGAATTCGCCTACTACGAAATAGTTGCTGCCAATACGTAGTAAGGTATAATTTTGATTTTTCCTTATCTTTATTGTGGTATGTAAAAACGCACCGTTTCTGTCGCTGTATCCTCCGATCTGCCACAGGAGTTCCGAGTCTATCCGAGCATAGTAATCACACAACCTAGTCAGGTATTGGATTATATATATAATATATATATATATATATATATATATATAGGGTGTTCGGGAGAAATTTGACAGTTTAATAATGAAAAAGAAAAAGTGCTTGGTGACTACAAAATATAATGGATTGTAAAGAAATTCAACAGGCACAAACATTACACTACTGTCAATAATTTTCAATCAAAATAACCGCCATTGGCGTCGATCACAGCCCCATCCCTGCTCCGGAACATGGAACAAGCTGATGTTCCAGTTTCCCTGGGAAGGGTCTTAAAAACTACATTAGTTAACTGGGCTTTTGTAGTACTGGCATGGTGATTTATGTCTTTCTCAACAGTGCCACATACATAGTAATCCATAGGGTTAAAGATCTGGGGAGTTCGGAGGCAAAACATTGGGACTTGTGTAGTCGTAAAAAATCGCCGACAACCTTTTTTTGACTTTTCTCAGGGGTATGACAGGGGGCCGAATCCTGCTACCATACATCCGGCCTACCATTGGCCATACTTGTTATCCAGGAATTGACTACCGTTTGTAGCAACTCCCGTAGGCATCAGTGTGCCCCAACAATTTTTTCTGCAGATTTTCAAAGTATTCTGCTGTACGAACGCAATCAGATCGTCTGTTATGTTGCTTTCTTCTAGCTACAGCCTCGTAGTCTTCATTGCAATTCTCTAGTTCATGACTGATCGTTTTTACAGTGTTCAGGGAGCATTGAGTAGTAACCATAATCTCCTTATTTTGATGGCCGACGCAGATCATCATGATACAAGTATTCTCCCCCATGATTCAGGTGGGTTCCAGTCATCCATTATATCTGGCATCATGTATATGAATAAGGAACGGTCCAATCTTTTAAATGATGCATAGTGTGCGTCAATACCTCCAACATACGGAGAAAAATAACCAAATATAAATATGTAAAATTTATCCCGAACACCATGTATAAGTATAGATATAACTGGGATATATGCTCCCAAAACTGGTAGATATCCTTGAAAAGGAATTTAACTGACGTTCACCGTATTAGCGTAAACAAGGCTCTCTGTTATTTACTGCTATGAGCTCTCTAAGTGACCGTAACATATATACCTATGCATGTATTTTTAAATTAAAATTATGCTTCTTACTGGTAGATGCTGACGACCGAGCAGGTAAGGAATCGGACTGATGAAAGATCAGTTAGGTTCGCTCCCGGTTAGAAGCAGATGCTAAGTCTATCCACACAGAGGAGACGTGATATGTCGAAACACGGTATGTTTGGATGACATAACAAAATTTAATAATTTAGTTTTTTCTAAAGTTGGAGCACTTTATATGATTTGCTCAAGTATTCAAAAGAATTAAAGTTTAATTTATTGTTCTTTCGTATATTGGTAAATAAAGCTACATTCTAAAAAAACATTCTGAACGTTTGAGAGAAAAAGAATCGATTTAAGAAAGCAGCTACAACATCTAGTGAAATTCTATTCTCAGTTACGGATGGAGGGAATAATAGAAATAAGAACGAGAGAAATAAGGAAAAAGAAAATCTATAAAGAAAAGAATAAGAATAAGAATAAGAATAAGAATAAGAAAAAGAATTAAAAAAAGAATAATAAGAATAAGAAGAAGAAGAAGAAGAAGAAGAAGAAGAAGAAGAAGAAGAAGAAGAAGAAGAAAAGGCTGTGTTAAAATGGCGGGATGTAAATCATCAAGTTAAGCTGATTGCATTAGCGAGCGCTTTGTTTGGTTTCGAAAAAAAAT
>CM042145.1:83345769-83350769 GCA_023376005.1 Doryteuthis pealeii
GTATAGATCGACCGGCAAAAGTCTACAATCAGCTGTGAGCGGATTCTGGAAGAATATAAAAACTGGAATAAAAGAAAGAAAAGTGAAAGACGTGGAAAAATGGAAAATAGAATGAAAAAGACGAAGAAAACTTTTTAAAAAAGAGAAGAAACCTGGAAAGAAAGAAAGATGAAAAAAAAAACGGAAGAAATGAAAGAGAAAGAAAGTTATAGCGAAATATTTAAAAGAAGAAAAGAGTATAAAAACTTTAATGAAAGAAAGAAAAAGGAAAAGAAAGTGGAAGAAATGTAAATAAATGTGTGACGCAGAGAAGAATTTAAAAGAAATGAGGATAGAAAAACTGGAATGAAAGACTGAAAAAACGGAAGAAATTAAAAAGAAAGAAAAGAATACATGGAGAAGAATTTTTTAAAAAAGCAACTTTGAAATAAGATAACTATTTAAGGAATTGAAAGACGGAATTACATGAAAGAATTTAACATGAAAAATATGCAGCATGTTTCAGGTACTACAACTCCAGCTTAGAGTGAATCTGGGAGTAATGCCAATGAAAGGGTAATTCCTTATTTCCCAGAACTCAAGAACTGTAGCCTTACCACCAGATAAAAGTTAGTGTTATACCTTGGGTACTTTATAAAAGGGTGTCTCATCGTAGCACTTTGGAAAAAAAACCCGGAAGTGTAGAAAAGGAAAAGAAAGCGGAAGATATTTTTTAAAAAAGGAGGAAAGGCATGGGGAAAGATTTTAAAAGAAAAAATGTACAAAAAAGAGAATAAAAGAAATAAACATGAAAATAAAATGGAAGTAATGAAAAAAAAAAAAAAAAGCAACAGAAGTTGAAACGTAGAGGATAATTTTTAAAGCAAAAATTGTTGGAAAACGAGAATGAAAGAAAGAAAAATGAAAAGAATAGGATGAACTGAAAAAGAAAGGAAGGAAAACGGAAGAATCAATATATTAATACGCGTGTTTCTAAATCTTCTGTCCCTTATCATCCTGAAACACCCTCTATATAAAATTAGACCGTCGAAATCAATGCAAAATGTAAATAAAGATCATCTAGTACCGCTTATAAGCCGAATTCTTATTTCTCATGAGTTGTCACCTCAGCTAAATAATGGACCATTCCGTCCTTTTAGAAAGAAAGAAAGAAAGAAAGGACATGCTACACAGAAACATTTAATAAGAAAGAAAAAAAAAGAAATGGAGTAGGAGAAAAGTGAAGAGAGGTGGTGAGAACACGAAAACAATAACACTAATCTATCTAAATCGATGATGAAAAGAAGGAGAAAGAAGAGAGAGAGAGAGAGAGAGAGAGAGAGAGAGAGAGAGAGAGAGAGAGAGAGAGAGAGAGAGAGAGAGAGAGAGAGAGAGAGAGAGAGGGAGAGAGCGAAAATTTAGATTATTATACTTTTTACATATTGAAATATGTGTAGTGGTTAGAATGTCCGCCTAACTGCCTGACAGGTAGGGTTCGAATCACGCACAAAGCACTGCCTTGTCTGTGGCTCTGCTGGTGGGGCCTAGTGGGCTGAAATGTACATACAGAGATGACTTTTTCTCGATTTGTTTACGCTTTACATTTAAACCGATATGCACGCCTAATTCATTTGGTTATAATTAATTAATTAACAAAATTATGTATGACTTTGATTAAGCACATATTCTCCCACAAATTGTCGGCCTTCGCCATTTTCAAACCCACTGTTTGACTACTTCATATTGAAATATGTAGCAATAGTTCTCAAGTAAACATTAAAATAATCAAATTATCATACTGTGGGATCTACACAGGTCCTGCTAGTAATTTTAAAAGAAATCAGTAGAAAAAACAAGAATAAAAATAAAATGAAAGAAAGGAGGGATAATGTAGAAAATAATTTTAAAATAAAGAAAAGGGTAGAAAAACAAAAATGAAGAAAGAAAAAGAAAAAGCGAATAGAAAAAGAAGAAAAAATAAGAAAGGAGGGATGATGTAGAAAATAATTTTAAAAGAAAGAAAAGGGTAGAAAAACAAGAATGAAGAAAGAGAAAGTAAAAGAAAATAGAAAAAAAAGAAAAAATGAAGACACCGAGAATAATTTTTCAAGGGAAAAAAAATGAATGGAAGAAAGAAAATAGGCTGAATGAACCGAGCGTGTTTAATAAAATGAAAGCAATAGGAGAAAAAAATCAATGGAAAGATAATAAATGGAACTGGGAATTCAAAGGTGAACGAATAAAAGAAGATATTCAGATGAAATTAAAGACAACAACACGGAAGAAATATGTAAAGAAAATATAATCTATAATAATAAAAAAAACGAAACCATATATATATATATATATATATATATATATATATATATATATATATATATATATATGTGTGTGTGTGTGTGTATAAATATATATATGCGTGTATATATATATATATATATATATATATATATATATATATATATATATATATGAAGAGTAATGCAATTTATTGAAGGGAACACGCGATGCACGCATTTAAGAGAACACTAAACAAATAAAAGGCATAAAAGAGAAAATGGTTCCTAAAGAATAAGCTAGTATTTCTTTTTCTCCGTTATGTCAAATTGGCTTTTCGCGCCAAAATTGTAAGCACCGCTGAACGTAATATCATTGATACTCTCGTCTGAATCTCACCAAGTATCGCGTGTCCGAGAGCAGAGCTGACAACATTTCCTCTTTTACAGCGTGGAACATTACATTACCATTCGTTTTCTGACATTTTCAGGACTTACATCTTAATAATAATAGGGAAAATATGACAAATTATTTCTAACTTCGATGTTTTTCCCCAAGAAAAGGAAATTACCATGGCATTCATCATTATATTATAGTAAGCAGTCAAATAAGAATAAAAATAAAGAATGGACGTATTGCTTTCAATATCTATTACGCCGTAGATAGATATGGCATTGATTTGATTATATGCCTATGAATATGTCATTTTTGCACGCACGTCAGTATTAATGATCAGGCGTAATACTCCAAATTTTAGTTAATCTTGAAAAAAAAAAGATCGATTTAATTCTATAAATTTCCTGTATGCATGCTCACATATAAATACGTAAGCATTGCTTTCCCTATCTTAATCTGTCCCAACTCTCAGATAGATAGATAGATAGATAGATAGATAGATAGATTGATAGATAGATAGATAGATTGATAGATAGATAGATAGATTGATAGATAGATACGACTGTAATCTACAGGATAAGGCCTCCAATATATTAAAAAGTCACAGAAACGTTTATTGTTTATTCTTGTTGTAAATCCATAAATCCCTGTATGCATGCTCACATATACATACATCAGCATCACTTTCACTATCATTGTCTGTCCCTGACTCTCAGATAGATAGATAGATAAATAGAAAGATAGATACGACTGTAATCTAAAGGGTAAGGTCTCCAAAATATTTAGAAGTCACAGAACCGTTTATTGTTTATTCTTGTTGCAAATCTATAAATCTTTGTATTCATGCTCACATATAAATACATGTAACGTGGCGGTAGCAATATTTTCACGGTACCAAAACGGATATACGTAATGTTCTATAGCGGGTCTTGTCAACGTGCCTCCAAATTCACGACACTAAAAAGGTGTTCGGCACGTGGCGGTAATCTTGTTGATAAAAAAGTACAACGCGAGAAATATATCGTCACAAGCTGCTTAGCTTTTTTTTCCAGGGCTCGTCTCGTGGTTTGTGTCGGAGAGGAGGAAAGGCAGAGAGAAAGAGAGAGGGGACACTGTTAAATTACTAGAAGTCCGGTCCGTACCCTACGTGTCCGAAAGCAAAAAGAGGCCGGTATTTTTATTCGTCGTTCCACGCCACCACGTGCGTTCCGGTTCCGGTCAACACCCGAAACTTCCGGTTGACATTCAATTCTCCATTCGGGGGGGGTCACGCCTCGGTCAAACTCATGACAACCGTTTTTGTGGTCATCACTTTTTTAAAAACCTTTACTACCTCTTATTTCTTCTTCCTTCTCTTTTCTAATAGATACGACTGTAATCGAAAAGGCATGGTCTCCAATTATTTAGAAGACATAGAAAGGTTTATTGTTTATTCTTGTTGGAAATTGAGTATAAGAATTAACGGAGAAATGATAGGAACTACTACAATGAGTATTAAGGATAAAAATATTTAATAAATTAAGAATAAATTTACAATATGAAATGGATTATATTGGCATTATTCTTTAAGGTTCTTTTTTTAAAGCGTTGAAATATAAAATGTTTTTTTCTATCTGTTGTTATTATAGTCCTTTGCCTCTTGTTGTTGTTGGTCTTGAAATAAATAAATGTGGAAAAAGGAAATTAAAGGCTAAAAGAGATACACTAGCGAGGCAAAAAGAATACAGTCCTCTTGTTATAAATTTCTTACACAGATATTTTTTTAATAAGACGAAAAATGTCTACAGCGAATATGTAGTGAAAATAGATCCCTAATTAGGATTGAGCCTATTCTAGTAGTGACTAATCCAAGCAGAGTTTAACAGGTTTAAATTCAGTTTTTTTTCTTCCCCTAGACTGGTTGCCTAACCAAGGTTAAAAGCCCAGACTGCCCTACTATTTACCCATAGCTGAAGGGAGAGTAGTTGGAATCATAACATTCACAAGGGCATTAGCACTATGAGAACTGTAGCTTCGTCCAGGATTTGAACTCAGGTCTGCGAGTTCATTTTCTACGACTTTAACCATTACACCACGCACCTCCAACTAGAAAAGTATGTGTATATTTTGTTTTTACTTCATCGTGTTTCTAAATATGCTGGTTTCTTTTTAAAAGCGACCGACTGAAATGAAGGACTGGGTTTTAAGTATTTCCTTTATACAAAATAGTATATATATATATATATATATAATATATAATATATATATACGCGACACTCTCCTATATATAAGGGACGGAGCACTCTATGACGGCCTTTACATACATAGGGATGTGTGTATTAAAACAGTTAAAATCCCCTTCGCATTCT
>CM042145.1:83353269-83385769 GCA_023376005.1 Doryteuthis pealeii
CTCTTCAGAGCTCCAGAAGTGGAGCCTAACCGTAAGAGGCGTTTAATTTCATACTCAAAACACCCCTTTTGAAGGGGTTTCTCAATTCTCTGCTGGCGAAGAATATGCATTCCTGAAGGAATATGCTGTTTTGGTAAAACGACACAAGGATGCAAGTATGGGGTATCCAGCGAGATCGAACTCGTTATTCAGTAATAATAGATCTGAGAGACTAGCTTGCTAACAATCATTACATAGGCTGACTTCTGATTTAGGTCGGAAAATTAAAACGGAAAGTTTTTTGGTGGTACCCAATGACAGTTTAAATACAGTCTATGAATTAACATTTTGTGAAAAAAAAAAAAACAACAAACCCAAATTAACACAAATTACAATACATTCAATGTTGAAATATATTTTTTTAAACTAAGGTTAATTGAAATTATACATTGCAATACTAACACAAACAACTGTCTCAATAATAGATTCAATAATTAATTTCAATGGTTAATTAAATGTATAGTAATTTGGGTGTTTTTGTTTATTTTTTTAAGCAATACGTAATTAAAAACAACCTCAATTCCCTAAAACCGTAACCCAATTTGCAAAATGTTAATTCATAGACTGTAGTTAAACTGTCATTGGGTAACAACAAAAAACCTTCCGTTTTAATTTTCCGACCTAAATCAGAAGTCAGCCCATTCCATATTATAGGCCTTAACAACAACGAGGTAATGTGGGAGAGTTCCTTAAATAAGCAATTGAAATATACGTTTGTATACAAGTATTAATTTCTTCTAATCTAAAAATGTGATTACAACCAAATATTTACAAATGAATAAAAATTCGGCATTAAATAACCCATCAGGAGTTGATATACCATTAACTGGTTTAGCTCAGTCTATAGAGCACTTGACTAGGAATCGCAAGATTCCTGGTTCGATACTGGCCCTAGCCAACTCAGCGTATGAGTATCACAGTGATCTGTGCGGTAAAGTGAGGAGCTGATGGTAGGTCTGGCACTCCACCTCCGATTCGAAAAACAATCTCCTTCGCCTAGCGCTAGTGACAAGGGGATAGACTCCCTTACTTTCTGGCTGATACCGACATTAGGCCACCCCGATGACTTTTTTATGCCATTAACCAATGAAACCAGACCAAACCAAACCAAACCAAACAAATGAATCAAATTTCAGCCGTTAGATAACCCATGAGAAGTTGATATGCCGTTAAACAAATAGACCAAACTAAATCAAGTTTTCATTTACGGTAAGATGGGAAATTGTATCCATTTTTTTAGGAAACTACAAGGTTCCGGGTTCGATACCAGCTCCTGCCAACTCAGCACATGATTAGCAAAGCTTGGATCTATGCAGTAAAGAGGGTAGCTGTTGCATTCCACCTCAGACGCAAAACCAATCTCCCTCGTCTAGAGCTGGTAAAAAAGGGATCGACTCCCTCGCAGTCCGGCTGATACTGACAATAGGCCATTCTGCCGGAGTTTTTATTTATTTTAGACGCTGTGTATTGGGATCTTTGTGTCGAATTCTTTTAATTTCGTCTTTGACTTTTGTCAACCATAATAACATCTAGCAAGAACATTAACACAAATATTCCCGGAGTTATGAGCTGTCAATAAATAGCACTAACAATTTGCCGATACTTGTGTTTGTCTGCAGTCTTTTTTTTCTTTTCTCTTCTTTTCTTTTAAATTATTCTGCAATGAGCAATTTCTTCATTGTAAACTTTCTTTATACTTTGCGTTATATACGTATGATCTTTCCTATATAAATTATCTATAATCCTTAAGCCACTGCACCAAAGTTCGTCATAGTGCATAAAGGCCGGACTGGATAGTCATAAATGTTGCAATAACGGCAGTTTGTTGTCTGTCTCCAGGTTTGATTAATAGCTAATTTTCCTCTGGAGTTATTTTCTGAGATAAATTAACTTACGATTAGGGTAGTAAACCCCGAAAACAAACTAGAAGCAGGAGTCCCTAAGGTGGTGTGATGCTGAAATCCAGTGCTACACAGCAATTCCTGCGACACTATCGCTGCTAAATTGCATTGGTTCCTTACATTTCCTTTGGATCACAGCGGCAGTGTGGTGAGGGGGATTTGCTGCTTGGGAAACAGCTCATCCTCCACATGAACCCACCCAGGCTACGTAGTTAAAAATAATTTTTGGACACTACTCCATCGTCTTTCGTAGACAGATGAATGCCAATAGATTATATTAAGCTGATTTCCATTCCTAGCATGATAGTTGTTTGAATTATTAACCCACAATATTCAAAAATATTTTTATCTAAGAATTAAGAAATCTAAAAACCACTTGTTAAGTATATTTTCAAGATATATTTTATTGCATCATTATCATCATTTCGCGCCAGCATCACGGATATCCATGACAATCTCTCGCCAACAGTCCCTATCGCTCATCACTCTCGGCAGGTCCTCCGTGTAGCATCGAGTATCCGCACAGAGATGATCAATCTAGGTCTTTGCTGGGCGACCGCTCTGGGGTGCCCATATGCTGGTTTCCATAGTAGGACGTCACTTGTAAGTTCACCCTTGCTTCTCCAGCAATGTCCAGCTTGCCTTGATTGTCGCACTCGGATGGTTTGTGTGATAGAGGGCAAGTGGCTGTACAGCTGCTTTCTTGTAGGGTTTTGTTTCCACGATTTTTTAAAAGATCTAGCTTATTTTCTAGGCGCCTCGTTAGGGTATAAGTGGTGCAGCCATACAGTAGGACTGAACTGCGGCTTGAAAGAAGTGTTGCTTTAACTTGTTAGTGAGATCAGATTTCCATATGACTGATAATCTGTTTATGGCACACCATGCCATCCCTATACATGCACTAAAAGCGGCTACCCAGCATTGCCTGGGTAGATGAGGATTTTTTTAAAGTTTAGTCTCATAGATCCATTATTACTGAATCGTGAGGTGGTTTCTCTCAGGATGTCCCATTAAAATCCCCACGTAAAAAAAGTCATTGTGCTGATCCAGCCACTCGGAAAAATAAAAATTAATGTATACTATTTACAACATTAAATTTTAAAAAATTCCATGCTGTTATCATTTACATTTTATTTTTTAATTATCTTCACGAATATAAATCAAATCTTCATTATTTTTGCTCAAAAACCAAGATATGATGATAGTAAATGGGTGGTGTATATATTTACTTTGTCGTTGATTGTTTTATTTTCATAGTTTCCTCCGGACATATATATACACACAACTGCCCTTTATAAATGTATAGATTAACACCGCCTTCTGTATATTCCCGGCCTTATTTGGGTTATATTGTCTGCGGCTAAATTTAAGAATACACTTTTTAAATCTCATTTTGAACGCCATTGGACTTTCCTTACTTTCTCTTGCCACAAACGGTAATTTAGTCCCCAGTAAAAAGCAAATAAAGCAGAGAGACATATTTTCAATATCAGCTGGACAGCGAGAGTCATTACTCAATTCATTAGACCAGAGAGATTTTTTTTTTTACTGAGGTGGAGCGCCATATCGCCCATCAGCTCTCCACTTTACTGCACAGATCTAAGCTGTGCTACTGATACGCTGAGAAGACAGGGGGCGTATTGAACCTGGGGACTTGTGGTTACTTTATCGATACATACAAATTTGGGAATAATTTTACATCATCCACCATACTCACCCCTATCTATCTATTTATCTCTCTATCAAAGGCAGTATCTATCAATCTATTTGTGCCGGTCTCTTCGTATCTATTTACCTGCCAATCATTCTATCATAGTCTATTCATATATATATATATATATATATATATATATATATATATATATGTCTATTTTGATATATCTATCCATCTAACCCAGTGTCTTTATACATCTATATATCTATCTATTTATCTATATATCACAGGATTTCCTCCTCTGTCTGTCTGTCTGTCTGTCTGTCTGTCGCTCTCTCTCTCTCTCTCTCTCTCTCTCTATATATATATATATATATATATATATATATATATATATATATATCCCAGTTTCTTCATATCTATATATGTACCTATCTATCCCAGTCAGTTTCTATCTCTCTCTATCTATCTATGTATCTATCTATCTGATTGCTGTATATTCTGAAACGATACACAAATTCTAAAGAGGTTAAAAGTGAAAATAATAATATAATTGCCCAGCTTGATATGTTCAGATCATCAAAACTACCTAGGCGACGCCGGGTATCCGCTTCTAGTTCTTTCAATAAGGCTTGCATAATTCCCGGGAACTGACAATGCCTTTATTCATGATTTTCATTGCATTTCTATAGCAGAATGATTAGCAATTCACCACACACACACACACACAAACACACACACACACACACACACACACACACACACTATTACCCTTGGGGAGGTTCGGGATTTCCTCCAGCTATGGTTTAAATAGTACCACTATTCTTTTACAAGGATGGCTTTGGCATTAATTACCCCACGCATATATTTATATGCAAGTCGTCGGGGTGGCCTAAAGTCAGTATCAGCCAATCAGCGCTAGACAAAGGAGATTGTTTCGACATCTGAGGGGGTGCGCCACACCTACTATCAGCTACTTACTTTACCGTACAGATATCTGTGCTACTTATACGCGGAGTTGGTGAGGGTCGGTATCGAACTAGGAACCTTATGGTTTCTAGCTGAATGCTCCACAGACTGAAGAGAACAAACTTCCGCTCGAGCAGGATGCTACACGAGATTAATTTTCAAGTGGATTTTAACGATTTTAAATTCAGAATTTACAATACCGGAAAACGAACGAATACTTCCAGGTATAGAAAATAATCGCCTGGCCATAATACTATAGAATATTCCTTAAATATACTAGCAAATATATGCACCCTCCGGGTGCAAGTATTTAAGTTTTAATATAATAAAATATTATATTAAATTAGAAAGGCTAATGAAACTGAATAAGAATGTAGATAAAAGATTTGGAAGAGGGGGTATGATTGAAAAATAGAACAACTTTGAAACTATTCCATCATTTTCCCTTACTCCCGTCTTTCATTGTTAAAGTTTAGTTAAAATAGGAAGTAAAAATAATATTAGTTATTTCTTCTTGTTAATGGATTTCTGTTAAGATTTATTGAAGAGACTTTTGCTCATATTCATTAAGATAAAACCAAAAAATTAGAATCAATAATACACACATTTATTAAAATCAAATTTTTAATATCAATATGCAAATTAACTTTCCCATTCACACTACAAACCGCTATTTTGTTGTATATATAATACGATTGCATATTGTTAGTATGTAGATATGGTCAACAGTATTAATAATCTAAAAACAATTTTTTAATTTGAGGTTTAAATGAAAATAAAATCATGGAGAATGTGACGTAAATAATAAAGGGAATTGTTACTTGAGTAGTAATATAGTTTCGGTTACAGACAGAAAAACACACAATCTCCATTATAATAAGATATATACATAATTTATATATAATAATATTCAACTAACCCTCCAAACGAGCATGAAGGTAATTTTAAACAGAATTTAACCGGTTTGAATTCTGAGTTTTCCTTCTACTAAACCGGTTACCGTACCACGGTTAAGAACCCCATTCTTCCTTACTATATACCTATTATTAGAGGGATAATAGTTGTATTCATACCTTTATCAAGGCTGTTATCGCTGTGTGAAAAATGCAAACAGCCTCGTCTAGGATTGAACTCCGGTTCAATATATATATATATATATATATAGTCCATAAGTGAATTGAAACCCATCTGATGAGACGGAACTTTAGGGAGCTATATTAAATCAACTTAGATTTATATAGGCCCCAACTTTGGTCGAAATAAATTTATTATGGAATTACGGTGTTGAGTTCTTCCTTCCTTTATTGATAAATATTGCTCTGTATATAATCTAAAAAGTTTGTTATACATTGAGCTCTCTTTAGTGATTTAAAGATTCGCTGTATTTATACATACTGGATCATCAATATTAATACAGTGTATCTTAGAAATCACATATAGAATCATCCCTTACTACCAAGTTTTGGATAAATCTTATATATATATATATATATATATATATATATATATATATATATATATTAATAAGTCATCCGCAGACACGTGTTTCACGCCTCTTCAATGTGGCTAGACACAACAACTATCCTCGGCTAGGGTCGAACTCCGACTAACTGTTTGCCAGCCTGATATCTTTACTTCTCGGCCACTGACAGCTGCTGTAGTGAGGTTGGTGGTTTTAAACTATTAAATACATAGGTTTGTTTATACATTTTACGCTCACAGAGAGATCAAGTTTCCGGGGAAACGATCGTTGCTGATATGCTAGTAGTGAGAGTTCATTTAAATCACCCCTTATAGAGAGCTCATACCAAATTTATGGGAGCATATATTAATAAGTCATCCACAGACACGTGGTTCAGCGTTTCGCACCTCTTCAGTGTGGCTAGACACAACAACTATATATATATATATATATATATATATATATATATATATATAACCACTGATTAATGTAAATAACTGGAGGGAGATAGTTGGATTCATATCTATAACATTGGTATTAGGTATTTGTGAAATGAAAACAACCTCGTCCAGGATTCGAATTCGGATTTCCTACGATGATAACTATTATAATACGAGTTCCTAATCTTGCGTGCATATATATATATATATATATATATATATATATATATATATATATATGTGTGTGTGTGTGTGTGTGTGTGTGTGTGTGTGTGTTGGATGTGGATGTGTGTGTGTGTGTGTGACTAAGACATACTTCCGAGCTGATTGAATTCACGTTTATGGTGAAGTCCATGACAGTGAGATCTTTGTCTCCCTCTTCCCCAAGCATACTCTCTCTCTCTCTCTCTCTCTCTCTCTCTCTCTCTCTCTCTCTCTCTCTCTCTCTCTCTCTCTCTCTCTCTCTCTCTCTCGTGCATGAAGCTGTTGGGCCTAAACCGTAAGGTCTCATTTATCTGCCTTCCTGTCAATGTTAATTAGCCTCCCATCGGTCAAATGGCAGACTTGAAGAGAGTCTCTATTCTTATCTTGAAACATTCTAGACACACACGCAAGAAGAGAAAATCTCTATGCATTATACTGTAACGCTGTTAAATATAGAATCATCCTTTTTAGTTTGCTTGCCTAAGAGAAACCGATTCTTTTGTTGGTTGGTTGGATTTTACGGCACGACAACCATTGTGTTATTTTATACCAAATAGCGCTAATATACTTGGGAATGGTATGAATCCAACTATTCTCTCTCCAGCTATGGGTAAATAGTAGGGAAAACTGTGATCTTTAACCTTAGTCCGGTAACCAGTCTAAGAAAAGGAACATTTCAAATTCAAAAGCCTGTTCATGTCCACTTAAGAAATCCACACATCCCACTCGTGAGTATATATATATATATATATATAATATTATATATATATATATATAAAAATCTCACTGATACTTGATAACAAGAAGTATTTTTATCGAGTATGTAAATGGCGAGGGAGAAGAGGGGTTCTTATGAGACGATGAGGGTTCAATTTCGGTGACTGTTCATATATTTGCGAATACATTTATTTGCGAAAACTTCTGTAGGATTTAGTCAGGCGATGATTTTATTTGCCTGGAAGAGTTATTAACTTTGAGAAAGGTATGAATACAACTATTCTCTCTCCAGCTATAGATAAATAGTTAGGCGGACTGGGATCTTTAACCTTGGTACAGCAACCTGTGTAGAAGGAAAACTCTGAATACTAACCTGTTAAACCCCGCTTAAGAAATTGACCATGTGCCACATCCTGCCCGTGTTGGAAAGGTCGTAAATGCATACATTCATACATAGATAAGGATGGATCAGGCATTAGATAACGCATTAAAGTTGATATGTCATTAAAAAAAGAAACCAAATAAACCAAGCCATTGCCCCTGTCTGCATATCTAAAACTAGAAAAAAAGAAATAATTGTTATATCCCGAAATTTAGGATATACAAAATGATAATTAAAAACAGTGAAATATGTTTAACAATAACAATATCTGTTTTATTTATTATCACTGACAGGGAATACAGTCGGATGGTTTTGGACAGAGTTCAGCTATATGTATGATACATGTGCTCACGTATCAGGCCGGTCCTTGGGTCATAGTGTGGTCACATATGGGGCCAGTGGCGTTGTCGACTGTCTGCTGAGAGTCCTTATTTAACACAGGGTAGAAAATGGTTCTACCCTAAAAGTGACTGAACTAGCCCAACCATGCTGACACACGTGGTCACTAGTACAGGCGTGCTGCCGCACGTCTATACTGTCCAAAATCCCAGTCAAAAGTAACATGGCTGAATTACCATATCCGGGTTCCTGTCAGTCTCGTTAGATTACCTTAACAAGAATGTATATAAATAATGCTGGTAGGTAGTTCTTTCTTTCATCTTTTGCACAAAAACTTTTGCTCGAGTCAGAGCTTAAGAAATTGACCATGTGCCACATTCTGCTCATGGCGGAAAGGTCGTAAATATAACGTACATACATAAGGATTGATATGGCATTAAATAACGCACTAAAGTTGATATGCCATTAAACAAAAAACCAAATAAACCAAACCAATGTCCCCTGTCTGTATATCTAGAGCGAGAAAAAATGGTTGAAAATAAATAATGCTGGTCGGTAGTTCTTTTTCTTTTTTTTTTTTTTTCATCTTTTGCAGACAAACTTTTGGTCGAGCTAGAGCGGAATTCGATCAATGTGAATTTCATTACCGAGCGTCTTATTATCGACCGACAAACTTCCTTGACAATCAGGTCATGTCCATTATGAATTTTTTTTACCCTGCATAACCTACATTCTGTTGTATACCGTCTGACCGTTAAAGCGTCTCTGCTATTTTTGTCTATAGGCGACGTTGCTAAATGCTCCTGACAAAAAATACAATGACACATCCGTTTACCAAACTGGCGCACCATTATGAAGCCTCTGATAACAGCCCCGCGGGCAGTCCAGAATTCATTCAACGTTTCTCTTGATTCTTCGCTTTCACTAACTTTCCGAGACACATAAAACTCCCGGCTCTCCTAAATATGAAGAAAGTAATCAATTTTTAGAGAAGGCGGACAAACTATTTTGGATTACGGTCAAGTCACGCTGAAAGCACCGGTTCCCGTTAGTTCACCGGAGTTAAGGAGCGATGAGTCTGTTCAATATTTAATTGGGTGACCACTTAAGTATCAGCAGGTACTGAAAGCAAACTTTGTCCTCTGTTTATCAAAAAGTCTTGATTCGACATTAAATGTCATGAAAAGGGCTGATATGTCGTAAAGCAAAACTACGAAACAATAAACATCTCGTCTTCTCTTCTTTAACTCTCGCCTCTCCTCCCCCTCTCTCTCTCTCTCTCTCTCTCTTTCTCTCTTTCTCTCTCTCTCTCTGTCTCTTCCCTTCTACTTCACTCTCATCTTCTCTTCTATTCCTCTCTCCTCTCCTCTTCAATTTCTCTTTTTGTATCTTCTTCCGCTTTCTCCTCTCCTCTCTTTTCTTGTATTCTCTTCTTTCTCCGTTCTCTCCTGACAACTTCTCAGTTCTTGCGATGAACCTGTTCTATACTTAATTGAGTGACCACTTAGGCAACAGCAGGTACTATAAGCAACTTGAGTCCTTCGTTTATCAAAATGTCTTGATTCGGCATTACATGACCAGAAAGAGGGTTGATATGCCGTAAAAAAAAACAATCAAACTATTTTGTGGGAGCTACATTTCGGATTAAAACAAATCGTTTCCAGGCACACAGTGCAATAATGGTGCGATCTAGGTCCTCTCCTGATAACAACTACTACCTTTAATCAAGTAAACACAGTAGTGTAGCAAAATTCCCGTTGACCCTAATGTTGTTGCTGCCTTATCACTGAACGGGAGAAGAGAAACACAAAAACTGTTAGCTGCTGCTATAGAATACGCGGATTTCACCTCTGCAGAAGGGTAAGGACTCTTCAATGGGTTCACCCGTTGGCCGTGGGCAACCCGTAAAGCTTAAGGACGGAATCCATGCAATAATCCTCTTTGGCACTTAGTTAATTCAGACTGGTGGTCGAAGGGGCCCTTTCCAATCAATCGGCTTATCACCTAAAGTCCTATCACCTATATGAGTGTTCCGACCTAATTGCTTATATGGCAAAAATCATATATGTGCTAAAAGGCAATAGCTGATGATTTTAATGTCCTGGATAAGACGCCAAACTGCATCTAGTGGTGGAATTATAATTTTAAAGCTTTGGGGTGGGTGGAGTACCACTTCATCACCATTTAGTCCCGGGTCCACTCTGACCCGAAGTGCTAATACCTGTTAGGTTATTGGTTAAATAGATTTTTTAAAAAGTTCTACCAAAATTCACCTGTAAGAAAAATTGATTACCAACTCTTGTCTCGCAATCTAACGATTTGTTTAAAAACACATCATTTACCTACTAAGTATTCACCTACAAATCATATATACAAAAAAAGATTCGGCATTGAATAACCTACAGGATTGATATGCCATAAAAGTAAACCAAACCAAACCAAACCTGTAGTGTAGCAAAGTCCCCGGTTATTGCTTTGTTGGTTGTGGCTGATGACCTAATGGAAGAGGAAAAATACAAAAAATACAAAACACAACTCGCTTTAAAATGATCGGCTTTTTTGATAGCTATTTTATTCCATCCGTTCAAATTTCTGGGGCCATGTAAGTATGGTTTGGTTTCTTTGTTTAATGGCATATCAAACTTCGTGGGTTATTTAATGCTATCATTGTAGAAGCACAGTTTGGTACTATTGTTTGTGTGTGGGGTGGGGGTGTCGGAGAGAGAGAGAGAGAGAGAAAGAGAGAGAGGGGGGGGAGAAAGAGACATAGTTACAGAATCAGCACCAGAGTCAGAGAAACAGAAAATCAGAGTCAGAGAGATAAAGAAAGACAGAGGGAGTGAGTCAGAAAAGGTCAGAGAGAGATAGAAAGAGAAGCATATATATATATATATATATATATATAGAGAGAGAGAGAGAGAGAGAGAGAGGGGGGGAAGAAATGAAGAGAGTGTCATATGGATATAGAGAGAGGGGGAGAGTCAGATTTGATGACAGAGACAGAGAGGAAGGATATGAAAGACATAGACACACAGAGTGGAAGAAGAGGAGAGAGACACATAGAGAAGGAGAGATATGCCGTACAATTGAATGCTAAAGTTACTTGCAAAAAGTTTACTTTCGTCTCACACTACGTCTTCTGAACCCATGATCATTACACTTTCACATAGTGGTAATACCATTGTGAAAAGTGTGCATCCAACTATTCCCCCTCAACCTACGGGTAGAATGTCGGGCAGACTGGACTTGGTAATTTATTTAGTAAAACACTAAATTCAAACCTAGTAAACACTGTTTAGATATAGAATTTGAGTCACATCCTACTCGTGCGGAGGGGTTGTTACATACAAGGGTCATTTTCATTTTTCGCTCTTCTAGGAACCAGCTCCTCTTTTATCTTTATTCAAACGCTCTCTGTCAATGTTACTGCTTATCGTATGCCAAACCATCAAAACATCGCAGCACATTTCATTGGTCTTTTGATTCGATTTCTTAATTGAAACACCAAGTTCATTTGTGATGTTGCTGCCCCGGAAACTGCCATTTTCAGCCTCGTATGGGTTCAGCAGTTCCTAAAAGACTTGGATTCGATATTATGTTTCTTTGTTGTTTTTTATCTTTTTTTATTATTATTCTGTGGAAACCAGCTGTCACGAATAATTTGCGATATCCTAACGTTGCCAACTTTTTAAATATATTCTTTGTATTTATTAATTTCTCTGGCCGTTAACCGATTTACACGGATGAGATGATCTCAACAAATCGAGATTATTGAATTCAGCTTGTAGATTTTTTTAGTCTAAAAACATCATACAGGATCGAAAAAAAATTGAACCATTATTAATTATTGATTATAATGTGATTTTCTGACGATTATCCTCATCTTTATTGTTATATTCACAACGTTTCAGTCAATGTAAGCTCCAGCCTTCATCAGGTACTTCTTGGTAAACACGAGAACCTTCTTATTGAACTTGGGGGCCTTCAAGAAACTTCGACCCAAATCCTTTATTTGATCTATTGGGATTGATTTTTTAAAGATCCACCATAACCGTGTACAATTGTTAAGCTATGTTAAGTATTCTATATTACTTTCGCCTTTATTCAGGATTGAACCTGTAAACTGCAGATGATTGTCACTTAGAACAGTGTTAATTCAATCCTTATATTCTTTGCGCTATTTATACAACTGGGCAATTCAGAAAAATAATGTAAATAAAAGTTGTCGATGAAATAGTTGCATTCTTTTTTTAAAACTCCTTGTATATGCATTTGCCCAACCCTTCCACATGAGCAAGATACGGCACAGGTTATTTTTAATTTCAGTGTAACAGGTTTGATTTTAGAGGTTTTCTCTACTGGAAGTTCAGCTAGAGTTTTTTTCTTGTACACTGGTTGCCATACTAACCTTGCTATATCAACCTTAAAGACCTGATTTTTTTCTATTATTTACCGATAGCTGGACGGAAAAATAATTGGATGCAGACCTTTCCCACGCTATTAGCGCTATCTGAAACAGCCAAGTGCCGGATTTGAAATCGGTTCCCCATGTTCATTTCCTACGACGTTACACAATGACCTCCTCCACGTCTTCAAAAGAAAAAACTATTATAAGGATGGTAATATGCTGACTGTATTCCTTGATGAAAAATACCATGTTACCATTATGAAAGTTGGACGAGTAATTGTTAGAATCAGTATTAACGAAATATCTATAGTTATTCCTCTTGATGGTTAAGGAACTGTTTCCTCCCGTGACAGGTTCATTGTGGGAGCTAGGACCGGAAATGGTACTTCAGCCATGACACACATGGATTGATACACAATATAGCTGGTCGCACACAAGTTGAGTCCTTGAGTCACTGATTTAAGGTAGAAGCATTTCTCTAACCCGCGTTAAATAAAACAGTTAATTTCCAACACTTGGGCTTAGCATTCTTCATTCAGTGCTTGTATTTATTTTCATATAAAACATTACACTAATAAACAAACCTCAGGTCTGGTACATCAATCGGCTGGTCACGTCAAGTATATATGATTTTCCTTATGACAAAGCCCAATCCTTTTTATCCTAAATGTGCTAAAAGGCCGCGGCTGAGGGTTTTTTTTGTGTCTGGCGTCTGACGTTAAACTGCATCTAATGGTGACGTTCCGATTTTGGAGCTCTGGGGATTGTGGAGTACCCCCTTCATCGACATTGCTCCCAGGTAAAAAATAAATAAATAAATGTCCATCGAAAATGAATAAAACAAAACGTCCTCGGTATGCAGCTACAAATCCGTAAAATCAGCTACATGCCGTAAAATCAACCAACCAACCAACCATTGCCCTATAAGCGCGTGGTGTAATGGTTAAAGTGATGGGAAATGGACTCATCGCCCCGAGTTCAAATCCTGGACGTGCTAATTGCATTTTCCTCGGCGCTAATACCCTTGGGAAAGGTATGAATCCTACTCTCCCTCCAGCTATGGGTAAATAGTAGGGAAGACTGGGCTCTTTAACCTTGGTTAGGCAACCGGTCTAGGAGAAGGAAAACTCTGAATTCAAACCTGTTAAACTCCGCTTAAGAAATTGACCTTGTGTCGAATCCTGCTCGTGTGGAGGGGTTGGTAAATATATATTAGAGGCGTCCACATTCAACCTCACGTTGCATGTATGTCAATTGTCAGTTACTGTAAGCGAAAATGTTCCAGACGCTATGGTAACGATCTAGGGCAATTTTTTCTATGTTTTATTTTACTCTTTTTATTTTTTTATTTATTTTTTTTTCCAACCTGAAATTCTACCAGTATAAACGATTCTGGTCTACTGACACTCGAATAAGAAAAACATCCCTACGGGTGTATATCATATTAATAAACAAATTGAACTTGCTATGTTTGTACAGAACATTCGCAAAAATACGTTTCATATATATATATATATATATATATATATATATATATATATATATATATATATATCTTCACTTTTCTTGATATTGATCAATTGTCCGCGCTGCGATAAATGTTAGTGAAAAAAAAAGGAATATTTTCATACTTGCGACTTGGGGGTGAATACATTTATATTTTTTTTTTCTTAAAGAACATTTGCACGAAACAAGTACACACTGTTTTGGATCGAAAATATTTTTTCGCTTATCATCCGCCAATCTAATATCTAACACCTATCCCATTTGGTTTTCAAAAATATTTATAAAGTCGCTCCGGAATTCTATTACAGACATTGTTTTATACAATTATTTAGAAAGTCTAACTTATATATATATATATATATATATATATATATATATATTATTGATAATATATACATATTTGAATAATCAATATTATATATATATATATATATATATATATATATATATATATAATATATATATAGAATGAAAAAGTTATAAGACAAACAGGAATATTTTTCTTTTACCTGTTTATCTTTTGATAGTTCTCACCTGGTTTCGACCTAAAGTCATCGTCAGGAGAAAAAGTCGGTTGGACACTTCAAGCCCTAGCACCTATATGATTGTCTAAACCCTATTTTTCTAATGATAGCCCACACACTTTTTATCATACATGTGCAAGTGGGTCTTTGTATTTTGTGTATGACATTAAACTGCATCTAGTTGTGAGGCTTCAATTCTTGAGCTCTGCCAAATGTGGGGAATGCATACATTGCCATTACTCCCAAGGCCACTCTGACCAGGACTAGTAGTAACTATGAGGGTCTCATCTATGCGTTAAAGAGTTTAAAACAATTTTGAATACCCAGCAACAATGAATAAAACAAAAACATTAGTATTATTTGGATTATTCGTACTTTTCTCCTCGTTTTTATTATTATCTGTACAACGTTTCGGTGGATGTAACCCCCGGCCTTCTTCAGGTATTTCTTGTCGGAATCGGGAGCCATCTCGCACTCGGGAAGCTTCTTTGCGAACTCGGGAACCTTATTGTCGCAATCGGGAACCTGTAAAAAATACTCGATATCATTGTTTGAACCTGTATATCTAATTTAGAGTAGCTAACCATGTTGATATTATGTTTTCTACCCTAACACACACACACACACACGTATATATATATATATATATATATATATATATATATATATATATATAACTAATGGTAGCGTGGACAGGAAGTCAACGGCGTATTGTTAGTGACAGTTTCTCACCTATGCCGTTTTCAAACCAAGGGACAGAGTTGGCGTAGAACGACTTTTTAAACACCTGTCTAGGCCCCTGTAGTAAGGAGGAGGTGTAATTTGGTAGTGTTTCTGTGTTTAGCGCTGCTTAATTGTTCTTGTTGAATATGGTTTAATTAAAGAGGAGTGTACCCTTTCTTAGGTCCTATAGGGAGGGAGCATGTGTTTAGTGCTGCTTATTGTTTGTTTTTGTTTTTTGTTGTTTGATTTATTTCATTTTATGTTGTGAGTTAGGGGAAGTGTATACTGCTTTGTGATTTATTCGCTTTTAGGAATTCTGCTTATTGTTCACGTGCTGTTTAGAGTTTAAGTGAGGAAGAGTAGTATTGCTCCTTACAGGGCCTAAACCACAGTATGAAAAGGTATATTACGCTAACTCAGTCACTTGGTTTGAAAATAGCATTGGCGAGAAACTGTCAGTAACCAGGCGCCTTTGATATCATGTCCGAACTTCCCTTACTAAGATATAAAGGCTCTATCCATGATATTGAGCACTATTATAACTATATTATCAATATATATATATATATTATATATATATATATATATATATATATATATATATCAGGATGATAGTCGTTAATACACCTGGATTTTCTAAAGCTAATGCCATACAAACTGAAATTTCAAGCGAGGAATAGTTGGCAAAATGTCGATTGTCTGTACTAATCGCGACCTTGTAGTACGTACCAAGTCTGAGACGATCTTGCTTCTTTTATTCTCTCTCTCTCTCTCTCTCTCTCTCTCTCTCTCTCTCTCTCTCTCTCTCTCTCTCTCTCTCTCTGTCTCTCTTTGTCTCTAGTCCTCTCTCTTCCTCTCACTCACTCTCTCTCTCTTTATCTCCGTCTCTCTCTCATCTCTCTCTCTCTTCTCTCTCTCTCTCTCTCTCTCTCTCCTCTCTCTCTCTCTCTCTCTCTCTCTCTCTCTCTCTCTCTCCTCTCTCTCTCTCTCTCTCTGTCTCTCTCTCTCTCTCTCTCTCTCTCTCTCTCTCTCTCTCTCTCTTTAGTCTCTCTCTCTTCTCTCTCTCTCTCTCTCTCTCTCTCTCTCTCTCTGTGTTAGCCTCTCTCTCTCTCTCTCTCTCTCTAGTCTCTCTCTCTCTCTCTCTCTGTCTCTCTTTGTCTCTATCTGTTAGCCTCTCTCTTTCTCCCCTTCTCTTTCACTCACTCTCTCTCTCTTTCTCTCCGTCTCTCTCCGTCTCTCTCTCTCTTTCTCTCTCTCTGTTAGTCTCTCTCTCTTTCTCTGTTAGCCTCTCTCTCAGTCTCTCTCTCTCTCTCTCTTAGTCTCTCTGTCTCTGTCTGTCTCTCTCTGTTAGTATCTCTCTTTCTCCCGCCTCATCTCTCTCTCTTTCTCTCTCTCTCCCAGTCTCTCTCTCTCTCTCTCTCTCTCTCTCTCTCTTAGTCTCTCTCTCCGTCTCTCTGTCTGTCTCTGTCTGTCTCTCTCTGTTAATCTCTATCTTTCTCCCTCCCCCTCTCACTCACTCACTCACTCACACGCACTCACTCTCACTCTCTCTCTCAGTCTCTCTCTCTCTCTTAGTATCTCTCTCTTGTGTTAGTCTCTCTCTTTCTCCCTCCCCCTTCTCTCACACACACTCTTCTCTCTGTCTCTCTCTCTCTCTCTCTCTCTGTCTCTCTCTCACTCTCTCTCCTCCAAGAAACAGACGTATTGACTGGTCGAGAGAAGTTGATCTGATACATATGCATGATTCATTCCTCAGAATTGGCCGGTAGTAAATGCTACTTACACATGTTTATAAACGTCAAGTCCAGCGCCGTAGAGTCTGGAAGAAATATGAAAATCGATCAGCCGTAAAGCACACATCGCCGGCGACCCGGGCGAAATGGTTTTGTGTTTTGATTGGTAAAAGTTGCGGCCGGAAGTCGATGTACAAAATAAGTGATTTCCATAATCAAACTTTAATGCTTTCGCTGACATCTGATGAAGGGTTTTGTTTTCAATAAGAATCCTAGCCCCCAAGCATCACACATCTGTGTATCGGAATGTGCAGAGAAAACAGAGAAATTATCTTCTTTCTGCGTATTAAACACACATATGCGCACGTATACACCAGTCAGTCAAACGGACACACATTTCATACACACACACACACACAGATATATATATATATATATATATATTATATATATTATATTATATATATATTACTCCAACTTCTATAGTTCTTCTATAATGCTCACTTTCAAAAAAACTCTCTAAAAACAATTTCTTCAATATAGAAATGTTCTCCTGACAATGACATAAGACCGAAACTAGTTGAGAATAAATAACATATAAGAATTATTCCTATTTATCATATTACTTTTTGTTCATACTATATATATATATATATATATATATATATATATATATATATATATATATAAAATTTTTTCTTTCTAGCCCGGTGACAAAATTTTTTTTCAAAATTACAAAAAAAATTCCAACTGAGATCTGGGGAAAATATTTGTTTTAAATTAAAGACCAACACACCAATATCCTGAAGATCAATTCGGGATAAACGTAGGTAATAGTGTAGGTCCTGATACATATAGTCTGTAGCCTAAAACGGCAAAAACATGAATTATACCAACCGTATACAACATGAGCAGTTGAAACGATATATTCGCAAGAATAAAAAAGTAGATAACCAAGGGCTTCAAATCGGTCTACTATGTGACCAGTGTGGAAGGCTATGTATGAGCAAGGCTGGCCTGATCAGTCACCAATCTGTGCATCGACGGGATGGACTAATAAAATACCCTGTGCTCACTGGAATTACCTGTAAATGTGGGAAGATGTGCAAGACTTTGGCAGGACTAAAGAGCCACTTTCGTGCAGTTCATTGTTGAATATTCTGAAGCTCACCATTATATTCTTTGAACTGTAGAACATTTTTTTAATATATCAAGCAATGGCAATACTTGAACACGAATTTGCTGCCATCATATATATATATATATATATATATATATATATATATATATATTATATATATATGGGGTGTGTATATATATATATATATATATATATTATATATATATATATATATATACCGTAGTAACGATTAAAATCCTGAAAGAGTAAATAAATATAAAAATGCAATTACTTCAGCATTATCAGCTCTAAAACGTGTAAAAGGGCTCAATAAAAATGGTTAAATAAACTAGACCGATTATAGTTTCACGTTGATAATGAGTATTCAGGATCCTGAACATTCGTTATCTGCATGAAACTCGAGTCGTTTCTGGTTTTCAACCATTCGGTTTTGAATCGTATATATATATATATATATATATATATATATGTGTGTGTGTGTGTGTGTGTGTGTGTGTGTGTGTGTGTGTGTATGTGTGTGTAAGATAGTGAAAATTTGAAAAAACACAGGTTCAATTAAAATGAGTGGTATTTATTTAGCAAACGCTGCAGTGTTTCAAACTGTTTAGTAGATCTTCTTCAGGGCCTTTGTTGATATAATTAAAAGTCACAGGATAATAAGGTGGCTGTTATCGATTTTATTATCCTGTTATAAAACTGTTACTTTTCCTTATATCAACAAAAGCCCTGAAGAAGATCTACTAAACACATTGAAACACTGCAGCGTTGGCTGAATAAATACCACTCATTTTATTTAAACCTGTGTTTTTTTCAAATTTTTCACTATATTACATACCGTCGGATTCACTTCCATTTTTCTCTTCACACACACCTACCTTATATATATATATATATATATATATATATATATATATATATATATATATATATATATATATATATATATATATATAAGGTAGGGTAGCGTGCACATAAAGTCAACAGCCCTTAAGTACTCTACGTTTCTCACCTATGCGATTTATAAACCATGCATTTTTGAACCGTCCATTGTTTATTGATATGATGTTTACATCATCTTAAAGTTTGAACATGTATCTATTTTTTTTTAATAATATCGCCATTTCGATCAATGCATTTTTTGTATGTGTTCTGGCAGTTTTTCTAAGCCTATGTCATACCAGCTTGCTGCCATGTCGCTGAAGAAACACTGAACCTCGTCTCTGTTGCAAACTCCCTACACGACTTGCGGACGTTGTTGACATCCATGTATGCCTCAGATAGCCACTTATACAATAGAGAAAGGCAAAGAAATACCTTTTACTGTGGAAGTTTAACCTATATAAAAATACCAAAAAATATATTTTAAAAAATATATATATAAGGAAAAAAAAACAACAGCAGGCTGAGGTAATGAGTGAGGATCACATAATTATGTTGTTCAATATCATACAATATCGTGAATGCACAAAAAATAAAGCCAGCAAACATATGTATTTACAAATACACAACATACAAAATACACAAATCATAAAAACAACAAACTTATATATATCTATTAAAAAGTTATCGAAGGAAGAAACGTTAACAATAAGAGAGTTAGTATTATCTGCGTTATTCGGACTATTCTCCTCATCTTCATTGTTATCTGTACAACGTTTTGGCCGATAAGTCCTCCGGTCTTCTTTAGATATTTCTTGTCGGACGATAACAATGAAGATGAGGACAATAGTCTGAATAACGCAGATAATACTAATCATCAAGCCTCATTTCAAACATTCCGAGAAATAAGGGAGTTGTATGACACCCAGTGCGCACATATTCTAATCTCACAAACGTTGCAGCAAAAAGTTTATTGATATTTGTTCAACTGGCGTTAAGTATCTAATATATTACCATTTTTAGTTACGCTTATATTTTTGGCGAACAGGTTGGGTGTAATGGTTAGCAAGCTAGCTACGCAGTTCCAATAATACCGAATAACGAGTTCGATACTCGCTGGATGCTTCATACTTGTGACCATGTGTCCCATCCTATCCGTGGCAAACGGGTTGGGTAAATACAGTTCCCTGTATCAGTTTGCCTAAGTAGAGTTACGATCCCGTCACTATTCCTGTAGGATCACCAAAGTTAAGCAGCGATAAATGGACTCAGAAGCTAAATGAGTGACCTTCCAGGAACAGCTATATCTGTAAAGAACCTGAGGTCTTACGTCAGGCTAAGCTTAGTTCCTTTTATGAACATCTTGACGAGTCGAGAAGGCTAGAAATCTAATCTTGCAGCTCAATTACTACAGAGTTTAGAGACGTGTGGTGTAATGGTTACCGTCGTAAAAAAATGGACAAGGCGAGGAGAGTTCAAATCCTGGACGCGGCTGTTTGAAATTCACAGTTAAATATCTGTAAATAGCTGGGCAGATTGGGATCTTGGTATGGCAACCGATCCAAGAGAATGAACATTTTGAATTGCAACTAAATGGGCTCTCTTTTCGTTAGTCAAAAACCCCTTTGAGAATTCCTCCACACATTTCTTCGACTGGCAGAAATTTTAAATTAAAAAAGTAGTGATATTGGCCCGCACTGGGTTATTTTTATTTGCTGTTTTTTTTGGACAAATCTTGTGTTCATATTCGCTTGGAAAATATTTTCCAGACTTATCATGCTAATACTTTGTATTTCAGCAAAATAGCGTATTCCATTATAAGAGAACGATTTCAATCTTTAGATCATTTTTGATATCTTGGAAAGTTTGGATGGGCTAACAACAACAATCGTGTTGCTTGGTCACATCATATTTTTCAGTTTAATTACTAGTGAATAGTGATAACGATCCTCACTAGGTTCTTTATACTTGGGGCATTGCGCCAAATCTTATACACTGGGAAAAATAGTTTCCCTGACTTATTATGCTTTTACTTTTTTTACTATTTCAGTAAAAATAGTGTATTCGATCATATGAAAACGATTCCTAAGTCTAATAAATTTTTGGGGTCATTTTTTTTAAATTGAATTTTTGAATAGCTAACAAGAAAATCGTGTTGCGTGTTTAAAAAAATTGATGATCTGAAAGTGAAAGAAATTATCATATTAACTAATTGAATATTTCATGTATTTCATCGACAAAAAAGGATGGGTGCTGTCAACTAACAAAATTACCGTTTTATTTTAGGTTTCCTAATCCAAAGCTACTCCCAGATATATACGCGAGAGAACATATATATATATATATATATATATATATATATATATATATATATATATATATATATACGTGTGTGGGGGTCCCATGTATGCTTCTTATATAGATAAATGACAATCAAATAGCCTATAAATTTAACTAACGTAAATGAAAGTAAGTGTTGACAAATTAAATATACCTACTCCTAAAATTAAATTGATCTCTCTATCGATCTATTCAACCGTCGTTTATCTAATCTATCTATCTATCTATCTATCTATATATATATATATATATATAATATATATATATATATATATATATATGTCTCTGTGTGTTTGTTTCATATATATAATATAAATTAAATCCGCATATTACCTTTAATAGTCTCAGAAACCACAGAATATTGTATTACGAGAGTAGAACAGGTGTATCTGTGGTAATACGAGAGTTCCTGGAGTAATACAGGTACCCGTAGTAATACAGTAGCATTTGGAAGAGTACAGGATTATATGGTAAACACAGAATATAAAACATCGACATACTTCTCGGATTAACTGTATAGTAAATTTGTCGAACAATAGTTTTAACTTTTATTCAAAATATTAAATTTAATTCATAATATAAAATAAACTTTATATGCTTTATATTTAGAATAAAGTTTAAATTAGAACGCTTTCAAGAAAAAGCTTCCAAAATTAGAATTCATAAAGATATATCAACACATTTCTGTTTAGCCTAGAAAAGGATGAACTATAGGTCATATTAACTGTTGCAAATTCATTTCCACTGATATTAATCGGCTTCACCATACAGCAGATGTACATTAATTATAATATACATTAATTTCAATAATTCTAAGTACATCAATTTTAATATTTCAATGTTAAAAAGGTCCTGATTAGAATCATTTCTAACATCAACTAATCTGGTTATATATATATATATATATATATATATATATATATATATATATATACTAGCAAATATATGCACCCTCCGGGTGCACGTATTTAAGTTTTAATGTAATAAAATATTATATCAAATTAGAAAGGCTAATGAAACTGAATAAGAATGCAGATAAAAAGATTTGGAACAGAGTGGGTATGATTGAAAAATAGAACAACTTTGAAAGTAACTCTTCCATAATTTTCCATTACTCCTCTCTTTCAATGGTAAATTTTCCTAATTTAACTATTTAGTTAAAATAGGAAGTAAAGATTAATATTAGTTATTCCTTCTTGTTAATGGATTTATTTTAAGATTTATCCCCGAGATTTTTGTTCATATTCAAAAAGATAAAACCAAATAATTAGAAATCAATAATACTAAGCATATATTTATTAAAATCAAATTTTTAATATCTATATGCAAATCAGCCTTCCCATTCTCACTATAATCCGCTATTTTGTTGTATATATAAATACAATTGCATGATCTGTGTATGTAGATATGGTCAACAGTCATAATGATGTAAAATAATTTTATCAATAATTGAGGTTTAAATAAAAATAAAATCATGGAGAATATGATGTAAATAACAAAAGGAATTGTGATTTGTATAGTAATATAGTTTCGGTTACAGACAGACAAACACACAATCTCCATTATATATATATATATATATATATATATATATATATATATATATTGGGAGATTATGTGCTTAATTAAAGTCATACCTAATTTGTTTATTAATTAATTATAATTAAATGAATTAGTCGTGCATATCGGTTTAAATGTAAATGCACGCCTAATTCATTTAATTATAATTAATTAATTAACAAATTAGGTATGACTTTAATTTAGCACATAATCTCCCAAAAATTGTCGGCTATCTCCATTTCAAACACATTGTTTGTCCACTTCATATATTATATATATTATATATATATATATATATATATATATATATATAGTAAAAATATAACAAAAGACTTCAAGGAAGCTTAAACAAAGTGGCTAACTCTCCCAAATTATCAGATGCGAATAATGAATTCTTTCTTACTTCTAAGGCATTTGAAAACATTTTTTATTGTCCTGTTACTCTCAGCTATGAGGTAATAAAAAAGATATTTGACCAATTGTTGTCGGTAATTTGTTAGGAATTTCTGTTAGATCAATCTATTCCAGATTTCAACTAAAAGACCACCCCCGTTCATATATATATATATATATATATATATATATATATATATATATATATGTGTGTGTGTGTGTGTGTGTGTGTGTGTGTGTGTGTGTGTAATTTAGATCATCTGACTGTACAGTCACAACGGATTCAACTAGTTGTGTGGCACTTGTCCAGTGTTTGGCTGCTGGTCCATTTTTGAAGTCGAGCTGAATATTATTGAAAGCTAACACGTATCGATAATCAATTATATTCATTGTATCTGCGAAGAGCCGAAGGCGAGTTTTGTCATAACGTAAACAGACATTCTTTCATTTCAGCTGTTAATTGATATGAAGTAAATATACTACAGACGTAGCCGTCAGAAGCGACAACCAGGGCCACTCTGCCAGACACGGCTGTTACCTCAGACGGCCTATTGAAGTGTCAAAAACCCATCCTGAAAACAAACAAAAAAATGAAAAATAAGATGAAAATTGAAAGACTCTGGAACAATAAACAAAAAACTAAGAAAACTTTGATTTTCTAAAGTAACCACAAACTTATACATTGTAAAAAAAAACAAAAAAAAAACAGGAACTGGAAAGGAGCGGAGGAGCTCTAGAGAAGTCAACATTGACACAAACGAAGACTATTAAAACGCAAATCCTTCGTAATTCTTATTTAAAATATTAAATTGACGACGAAGAGTAGAAGGAAATTGGTATCCAGTAAAAGATTGGAATTTTATTCTCGCCGTAAGTACTTTTTGAAGTAGCATTTTTTTTTTATTAAATGGGTACCACGTGTTTTGTTTTATGTCGGAGCAAACAGCTCGTTATACTATGTGAAAAGCAAGGAAGGAATTTCATCACCTACTCTGAAATTAAACATCATTGATATTTTATTGAAGCCCTGAGTCCTGTGATACCAAAATTTTATCAGCAATAAACTTATTCTGATACATAAACAGAAGAAAAAATGTAATGGAAGATGGCGGGAAAGAATTAGGCCAATAACTTCCCTTTGGATCGTCCAATTTTAGTAAATTTGGTATCGTTTTGTAGGGTGAGAATCATTCCATTCCAGAATCTTATAATTCCAAAAAAATCAGGTAAATAATGATTTCTATGAAGACAGAAAATTCAAATTAATACGAAAATATGTTAATTTCAAGTGTAGGATTGGTTCACTTACTACACACACAAAACGCAAATTGATTAGATGCGGCTATCTGGCCCTGGTTGTCAATCCATTGAATACAAGGGAGAGTTTGTTATAAAACCACCGCTGTAGAGCTGCTTTATATGATACTGAGGAAAGCTAGGGGAGTAAATCCCGGAAATAAATCCGGAGCCGGGGTCTCTAAGATGGAGTAACGCTGAACTTCAGCGCTACCAAGCAACTCTTGCGACACTGCCATTTCCGAACTGCATTGGTTTCTTACCTTTCCATTGGACGACAGTGTGGAGAGGGGGATATGCTGCTTGGGCAACAGCACATCCTTCATATCAACCCGCCTAGGCTACGTACTTAAAAAAAAAACATTTGTACACTACTCTTACGTCTTTCGCAGTGGGAAGAATGCCAACAATATTTCAGACTCAGAGTTCGCGCAGGATAATTGCTACTGGTTAAAATTACGCGTGTGCAGTCAGTACAATAACAAAACAGGTAAGCTGTTACTTATAATGACAATAAAAGGCTTCCTGTGTACTGATGAATACGTGTTGGGATTTACTAAAGCTTTACTTAGTCGTGCGTACAGATTGATTACGGTACCTGCTGTTCCTAAATGATCTCTGAACTGATTAGGCGTAGCGTTGCTTAATTCCGCAGATCTCGCGGGAACTGATACTTTCAGCGTGACTTAACTGTAAGTCGGAGAACTTGTAAGTGCTGTTTTTTTCTCAAAGTCAAAGATACTGCTGGATATATACTACAAACTAACTACCAAATACTAAGTTAGGTTTTTCTAACGCATTTTTATCATCACTAATTTTAACTGTCCTCATGTCTTCCTAGATGCGTTTTTTGATCGATCGAGACATTTTTGCAACTATATTTTCGGTTGCAATTATTCCAAGATATTTGATATGATTCTTGTTGTTCTTATAGTTATTTATGTATTCATCCAACCCCTCAACACGAGCGGGATGCAACACATGGTCATTTTATAAGCGGGCAGTAAGAGGTTTAAATTCAGAGTTTTTCTTCTCCGAGACCTGATAGCATACTAAGTTTAAAGAGCCCACACATCATTACAACTTACCCATAGTTGGATTCGTACTTTTTCCAAGGATATTAGCGCTATGTGAAATGGGAAAAGTCGCGTCAAGGATTTGGACTCGTCTCGCCATGACCCTTTCCTACGATATTAACATTATATCATTTGAGAAAAAGGGAAGTAAATCTGACGGAATGTAAATATAAAAATAGGGAACATGAAGTTGTCATATCGAGCTAATATTGTTACTAGTCATTGTCATATTTTTAAAATTGAATACTTATTCGGCCACTATATTTGGAAACGGAACAATATTAACAATGACACTATTTACCCATAGTATAAGATGTACGCAAAACTGACACTTCTATTCAAGAACTTTCCCAACTACAGCAGCACTTCCGTAAAAAAAAATTGGCCAATTGGGGACTAGAACAGAAAACATCTAAGATAGTTTGCAACAATCCTCAAACCAACTACTGGTGGCAGCAAGACATATCTTTTGGATTAACACCAGAGGAATACTACAGACTTAGACTTATATATATATATATTACAGAGGAAACCTACAGACTATGATTACCAACTCACAATAGACTTGGACTTATATATTATAAAGAAAATTACAGACTATAATTAACTAACTGGTTTCTTGAATAACAGAACAACTAAACCTTTACGATGGTGACATGAATTCTAACATTTTTTTCTTGAATATGACATTATATATCTCGTATGACTTTCTTCTGACACGGTAGCCACGATCAACGAACGAAATGCAAAATATCGATTCATCATTGCAGATGATCTGGTTCCATTCATCAACTGACGAATTTTGATGATCTCTTGCCCATATTGAACACTTTCGTTTCTGTTTAAATGATAGCAGTGGCTTCGAAATCGGTATCCTGATGTCATATCCGAGTTGATGGAGTCTCCCGTGTGTTGTGGATCAGTATCATTCCAGTCATGGGAATTTCCCCCAAAACTGGCAAATCGATGGGAAATAAGGATTATATTCAGCTGACATTTATCTCTAGCTGTTAAATTTAGTTTGGAACCGCAGTTGGAACGTTTTGAACAAGATCATCTTGTTATCTTCGAGATGATAGACAGAAAGCATCCTACCTGGACAGCTGTCTCGTTTTGAGTCTTGCCAGCTTCCCGCAACGCATAAATGATGTCTTTTTGTGACTCCCATATATCATTAACTCTTTGCATTTATGATACTGGATGATAATATAATAAACCCGAATCTTTCACTCTTTTAATACCAACATTTGGACACTGAGAAAACTCATGAAATTACTTCATATGAATTAATAAATTAAATGAGTAAATGAATTTAAATTATCAGGGTGAAATGCCGGATTATTTACATCTACGTCACCAATGATGTCACAATTTCTGTAGTTATTTAACATTCATAGCTTTCCCTAGGGTATTAGCGCTATGTAAAATGCAAACAGCCTTGTCTAGGATTTGAACTCGGGTAGACGAGTCTATTTCCTACGACTCGAACCATTATGACACGCGCCTCCATATATTAGTTATAATGATATACAGCCTCATCTGAAACTAAAAAAGTAATAATTATCTTTGCATTACTCGTGTATGAAACCAAAGAAAAATAATGAACCGTTTAATAAGCGACGGAGGTATTGATTGGGTATTTATTTTAATAGCATATCAACCCTTGAGGGTTATTTAATGCCAAATCATGTTTTTGTGTATAAAACATTTGTAAGTGAATCGTTTGAAGGTAAATGTATTTTGTTTTGTTTTATACTATATATATTAAATCTTTGCCTAATTTAAGCCGCTAACAATGGCTCTAACCAACAGCGATTCTACCGTAACCCGCATGCTGCTGCTCTCGCACCTTTCACTTGTTTACACCGAAAAATCCCAGATTACGATAATAATAGGAGTTTATTTGAATAGAACTTCTGAGGTGAATAGATGGCGAACTTTAAAACCTCCCATCATACAGGTAAAAAAATAAATACCAAGAACATTTTATACAACCGTAAAGAGCTAATTTCATGTACATTGATAAATTACTAAAATAATTTTCATTGACTTGTTGTGTATTGATATAATGCTAGAAATAATTGTCATCTTACATTTTCTATTAACTTCATGTGTATTAATAAATTGGTAGAAATAGATGTAAATTTATGTGTAGATATAATCTAACTGGTAGATATAATTTTCATTAACTTGCAAACAGATCTACTTTACGGTCTGACCCGGGTCAGAGTGGATCTGGAAGTAAGGGTAATGAAGGTGTACCCCACCCCACCCACCTGTGCCGCAAAATTTGAACCCTACCACGAGATGCAGTTTAGCGTCATACACAGGAAATTAAATTGGTAGAATTATTTTTTATCTTACGTTTTTCATTAACAAGTTTTGTATTAACAAAGTGAGTGAAATAAATTTTCATTATTTTCATGTGCATCAATAAATAAGAAGAAATGATTTTATGTGTTGTAATAAACTGCTGGTTGACTCACAGCCCCCACCTTCAAGTACCTATATGAAAAAAAAAGGTTTGGTGTTCGCCATAAGAGCATTTTAAATAAAACAGTCGGGACAATCTTATGGGTGATAGGGTTTGACACGACCAGCCGGTTTGAATTCAGTGTTAGACTAGCTGACATACCAATATTAAAACGCCAAGTTTATATATATATGTGTATGTATATATATATATATATGTATATATATATATACGTATATATATATATATATATATATATACAAACACACAAACACAAACACACACACGCACGCGCACACACACACACACACACATATATATATATATTATATATGTATGTGTGTGTGTGTGTGTGTGTGTGTGTGTGTGTGTGTAAATCGAAAATTTCTAAGGTATTTTTACATCAGCCATGTTTTTGTAGCTGAATTTGTATATCTTGATTTCCCCGGACAAAAACTGGCGTGAGATCGAATCTCACTGAGAGCTTATTATTTATTCTTTTTTATATGTCTTTTTCCTTGTCGTTGCAGAAGTAACGTCCTATGTGAGTCACATCTTTTTTAAAATACTATAAATTCAAAATTATTGATAATTGACTGACATTGAATTAATATATTTTGCTATATCAAAATGATGTAATGATTACTATTTGTCACAACTTTGATATTGTTTTTAACTGATGTTTTTTTTAATTATTAAACAGGAATAGAATGATAAGGTTATTTTTTTTAATTATCGGCCGAATGGACTTTGGTCTGACATATAGAATCCTGGATTAGAGTCGAACTCATAATGCAAACTAAAACCCAAATTCTTTTTCAGAACATCACCAAAAAATTTTTGAAGCAACAGTATTTGATTTTTTAAAAATCAATTTCTACTCATCTTTAGAAGAATCCTCGTTTGTATATTCCTACTCTCGTACGTACTTAGACAACAATTTGTTTGTATTTAAGTTTTTAAAGTACAAGTAGATCTATCGATCGATGTCGAGTACTGCCACTGTGAACGCTGTGAACCTATGATCAAATCTTAAGTAGTTATTCTTCTTAACACACACACACACACACACACACACACACACACATATATATATATATATATATATATAGAGAGAGAGAGAGAGAGAGAGACTTTAATATATTTATATATATATATATGTGTGTGTGTGTGTGTGTGTGTGTGTGCATGTGTGTATGATGATAATAAGAATAACTACTTAGAATTTCATATATATATATATATATATATATATGACAAAGATGATGTATGCAATGGTATTCATCACAGAATTTTCTCCTCGTAAGTAAATCTGGTTAAATACAATTTTTTCAAGGGTTATGAACAGTACTTAAGTTCACAAGACAAATAACCTCGATAGAATTTGAAGAACCGAAAATACCGTTTCGTAATATATTAATTTTATTGAACAAAGGAATGGAAAAACGATAAAAAGAAATGGTCTACACATAATGGGCTGTACTTAACTCTAAAGGCTTTTTTGTCCGTGTAACTATGAAATCACGTGGGTGTCTTAAAGGTTGTTGCAGAGTTCTTTGTGGCTGTCAGTCAATGCCTTAAGGGTAGCAACGTTGCCAAGTGAAAGCGGGGCCTACGTTCTCTCACTCCACTTCGGCCCTTCCTTAGGCTAGACGGGCGATCAGAGAGGCACACTCCGATCAAATGGCTGGCCACGACAAGCCCTAGCACCTATATGATTGTCTCCACCCTATTGCCCTGGGGCAACTCTCAACACTTTTTATCATATGTGCTAGAAGGTGGTGTCTGTGTGTCTCAGTGTCCTGAGTATGACATTAAACTGCATCTCGTGATGAGGTTCCATTTTTGGAATTAGAGGTGTATGGATTACTCCTTCATCACTATTACTTTCCGGTCCGCTTTGACCCGGAGTGGTAGTATCTGTTAGGATCCCATATACGTGTTAAATAGATTAAAAACAAGTTTAAAATTGTGTTAAATTTTTTTTAAACAAATTGAATACCAAAGCGGCTTCGGCCTAAAATAACTCAAAGGTTAACATGCCGTGAAATCCAATTAACCAACCACGGTCTGATGTTGGACACTTCATTGCCTGAGGTGAAAAGAAGAAGAATTTTGAGAATTCGTGACCTATAGGAGTTGTCTAATTTTTTTTGTACATTGTCCAATCGGATACAAATATTTTTAATAAATCTATTTGACTCATAGAAGAGACTCTAAAAGATTTACAACTCTAGGTCATAATGGACCTAAGAGTAATGGCCATAAAATGTGGTACATAATTTATAAGCAGCTTATAAATCATGAACGTACCTGTAGTTAGAATATTTAAATAAAGTTCGACAGATTAAAATCGGAGGTGGTGAATTTTCCATACCCGTTCGGGTTATGAGTGACATGACGATGATCCCAAATGACCTTCCGGTAAAGACACGTGAGAATAAGTTTTAGTTCAGATTCGACCCGGTTTTTTTAGAGTGCAGATGCTATTGTCGGCTCTGATAGATCGGTAGGTTGGGTTGCGAAATAAAGCTTTACTATCATAAAACAACAAGTTGAATATCAACACAAGCAATGTCCAGCCCAGTACAAAGAAGAATGAACCCCAGCAGAAGCTCTGAAGAGAGATCAGCCCAGAGAAATTTTCGACGAGCTAGAACCAACAAGTAGGAGAAGTGTAACAAGTAAGATCATCATCTATCAACTCATCTATTATCTACTAACTATCTGACTCGCTCCCCCCGTTTATATACCCGATGCTGAATGAGTATATAACAAAAAGAAAGCGTGTGGTGTAATGGTTAAAGTCATAGGAAATGGACTCGTCGCTCCGAGTTCGATTCCTAGATGTGTTTATTGCATTTCACTTAGCGCTAATACCCTTGGGAAAGGTATGAATTTTACTCTCCATCCAGCTATGGATAAAAAGTAGGGCAGACAGGGCTCTTTAACCTTGGTTAGGCAACCGGTCTAGGAGAAGGAAAACTCCACTTAAGAAATTGACTATGTGTCACATCCTGCTCGTGCGGAGGGGTTGGTAAATATATATAACAAAAGTACTCCTCACTCCCCAGATCCGAAGCTTCACCATCAGATGCAATTTTGTGCGATACTCAGGTCACACATTTTTGGGGGTGCGGTGGGGTATATTACCTCTTTGCAGATCAGCATCTTCTAAGACCTATTAACAGGGCACTATTTCTTTACTGACTTGTATTTTTGTCATCTTTTCCATTTTAGTTGATATAAAACAATGATTGACAAATCTAAAACGTAAACTCTGCTATTAACACAACTAGTGTGTAAAAACTGATAAATGATGAGATCCAAGATTGGATGGATTCATATGTGTGATTTAGATTACCTCGTTACCATTGATCTCAAGACAGATGTACTGGATAATCTCGTTTTCCTTATGCAAAAATCCACACCAAGAATTGAACTTTTGACCATACCACGTACGTCATATGAATTCAAATACAAATGTTAATAATTTTTGACTGTATTTTTGTGTATTAGAAGCGGACAACATGAGTTTTTATTTTTATTTTTACAATCAACGGATGAAATTTGGTTTTGCATATAAAATCGAGGAGAAGAATCTGCAATCATATTCCAAACTTGAAACTACAAATCATTTCTTTCTTTTTTTCTGATGCTGGATTAATTAATTTTCTAGTTGCGTTTCGATTATATTTTGCATGATAGCGTTCTCGGCGAAATAATTTGAATACCCTTGCATTCATTTTGTTGCGAACTAATTAATGTCATTCGTTACTCTTAAAAGCAACGTGGATCTGCAGTCGGATCACAACGCATACCTGTATCCAGAATAACACATCAAACAGTTTGCCTTTGCGTCCTTTTTATCACAGACCCACATTTACAAAACCTCGGTATGACGTTATTAAAGTGGGTTCCTACTAAAATAAGAAAAAGAAGCAGACTATCTCCATCAAAAACTATTACTGACACAGACTACGAAGATGATCTAGCTCTTCTTGCAAATGCATCTACTCAAGCTATATCTGCTACATAGCCTGGGTCAAGCAGGAAGACATATTGGTTTCAACTTAAACTCAGATACATGAATTCGGATCTAATAAAAATGTACCATCTCCACATTAGATTGTGTCACGAAGAAAATTTCTGCTGGCGTTTACAATTTATTAACGAGAAAAGAAAGTTTCTTTTTGTAAGTAAGAAGACGTAATTTTGTTAAAATAAAAACAATTATAAAGCCAAAATACTGGATAAAGATTAATACATCAGAATAGGTTTACAAATTGAATCAAAAGTCACTGCAGCTGGTAAATTCATAAGTTTATTAAAACTGTCAAT
>CM042145.1:83390769-83405769 GCA_023376005.1 Doryteuthis pealeii
AAAATGAAATATAAAATAAAAAAGAAACAACACCAAAAACAAACAAAACAAGAGCAAAAACGAAATAAGACCTCTGAGATATAACTTGAATCAAAGAAATCCAAACAGTAATATAACAAACCTTTGACAGATTTATGGCAAAAATAGAGAATTGTAACATAAAGATATTGAATAGAAAAAAATACAATAATATTCTACGTTTATAAAAGGCGATATCTTGCGTTGATATTTTAATAAGTAAAATAGTGCTCGGACGTCTGAGAGGGAAACTGGTATGTCTCCAGTTAGAACGTATAGATATTTACCAACCCTTCCGCATGAGCAGGGTGTGACACAAGGTCAATTTCTTAAGCGGAGTCCAAACAGGTTTTAATTCAGAGTGTTCCTTCTCCTAGACCGGTCGCTCTACTATTTATCGCTCTACTATTTAACTAAGGTTAAAGAGCCCAGTCTGCTCTACTATTTATCCCTAGCTGGAGGGAGAGTAGGATTCATACCTTTCCCAAGGGTATTAGCGCTAAGTGAAATGCAATTAGCACATCAAGGATTTGAACTCGGGGCGACGAGTCCATTTCCCATGACTTTAACCATTACACCACGCGCTTTTCCAGTTAGAACGTATAGATATTTATCCAACCCTTTCACCACGGATAGGATGTGAAACCAGGTTACAAGTAATGTCACTACATCTATTCATCGAATTTATATATATTCTGTAGTAATGGATTTCTGAAACTAGCTTGCTACCCATTACATAACAGGGATAGTATAAGAAGCCAGGCATCATAATGGCATTATATCTATTCCCCTAATTTATATACATTTTGTAGTAATGGATCTTTGGGACTAGCTTTCTAACCATTGCACGACGATCGGACTTCTTTTATATCCAAACTGATAGAGTGTGAAGCAGGTTTGCAAGAATAGGGCATCAAGCGAGCATTAACTCGCTATTCAGTATTAAAAGAACTGTGAGACTAGATTGCTAATCATTACACCACGATGGTACGTCCTTTCATACATAACACGTTCGCCACGAGAGGAATGTGTTCCAAGGTTTCAAGTATGAATCATTCAGCGAGTATCAAAGTTCTTGCAAGCTGAAACCTTCAGAGATGTTCAATCTTTTTATTAAATCCACGGGGATAAACTCTCTCATCCCACAGTCCTTTGAGTATCGTTTTAGCTAATTCGTTCTCGTACAGTCACTTTTCTTTGTTCTGCAGTGGGGACAAAAATTGAACTCACAACGCCAGGATGGAATCCAACGAGAATCTTTTAAGATCTTTGTTACTCTCTAAATCACTGTCTCCTGAATCAATTTAGAAATCAGTTTAAGAGTCTTGGTGGAGTCTCCGTGGCTTAATGTCTAAGGATCTGAGCTGTAACATCTTAGTCGGCAAGGTCGGACTATACTCGTGCAATTACGTTCACCTTCGGTCTAATACCCTTTGGAAAGGTATGAACCCCCTCAATATCCCAGTTAGGGTTTAAATAGTACCCCAGCTGTTCTTCTAGAAAGGTTGTTTTGGAAATAGATAATCCACAAAGGTTGATATATCATTGAACAAATAAACCAAATCCAATCAAACCATTCAAGATTCTTAAAACTAATGTTAGTGTGTTTGCCTTTTCAAAAAAGTTTTGGACTGCTTTACTTAATCTGAGTCCAATTTAAAAATCAGATTTTTTACAAGATGTGTCTTTTGGTACTCGAATGTCCAAACGTCTAGGTCTCCCCTGTTACATTGTCATCTATCCTTGGCTCTGTCGTCATCAAAATGTTCTGTATTCTGACTGGAGACTGACAATACACCCTCTTTTTCAGTTTGGTTTACTTATTTAATGGCTTATAAATTGTCGTGTGTTATTCAATGCTGTTGGATTATATTGTAGTATTATAAATAAACAGAATCACCACTTCTATATATAGACTTTACCAGAAGTGGTAGAAGCAGCAGCAAAAGTTAAGGTAAAACGTATCCAATGGCAGGATAAAAGTCATTTGATAACAAGTACTGTGTGGATATTAATTCACTAGAATATCAACAACCAAGGAAATAAAGACTGCTAGATCAATCTCGACTGGAGGTTTCAATCGTGATTCAAAAATGGCGCAAATCCCATCAGTTTATGGGCTCCACATACTTCTGAGTCCCTTTTTAAAATCAGACTTTTTACTAGTTTGGTCTATTGGTACTTGATTGCTCGTCTAGTCAACCCTGCTGAATCGTAATCTATCCTGCCTCTGTTTTCATTCAGCTGTTCTTTATTCTGAACTGGGGACTGACCATAGACCCTCTTTTCGATTTGGCGTCATAGTTTAATAACCTATCGACCCTCGTGTATTATTTTATGCCTAAATAATCCTTGTAGAAGAACGGATGAAAGGTTGGTGTGGTTCATACCTTTCCCAGGGGTATTAGTCCTAAAACCATTGTAACAGAACTACTGGAGTTTGAACTCACATATTACAATGTTGCAATACAATACATTAACTAATACGCCATCTAAACGCCAGCTCTTTAATAAGATCCAATGTTTAGATTTTAGAGTATCATAATACTTCGGTTATTTTACGCCGAAGACGTTTGGTTTATTCATTGTTATTGGGTATTCAAAATGTTAAAAACTCACTATTTATCTATTTAACACATACATGATGCCCTAACTGGTACTACCGACTCATGATGGGCCTGGGAGTAATGGAGATGAAGAATTACTGAACATAAGGTTTTCCATAAGTGCAATACGGTCGGAACAATCATATCTATGTGATAGGGCTTGACTGTACCAGCTTATTGATCAAAACTATCTAGCCTAACTAACCTAAGGAGTGTTTCTTGTCATGGACTGTTCAGTCATCAGAATCCCGTCCTTAGCCATCACGGGTCACCACCTATAACCAACAGGTGACCCCATTATGAGAGGTGTTACACCTCTGAAGAGAGTCAGGCGGCGTATTCTACATCCCCAGGCGACAAGGCTTGCTTTCAACAGGAGCGTGTTTACATATTGCATTGCTCGTAGAGCAATCATTGAGCGTTATTACTGAATCTTGGTTTCATTGCCATTTATTTCAAATTAACGGTTTCCATATTGTGTTCATCTATATTCTGTGTCTACTTAGGAGTTTGTTAGAATTTAGCAGTTGCGTAAATGACAGGAGCCACTAATCTCATCATTTGAGACAGATGTTACACGTTGGGATGTTTGTTTCTAATTCTGCCGGCTAAGTTGTAGAAAACCAAGGATCTGTGATGCATAAACATGAGATAAAACACTTTGATTAATCTGAGGCCCTTTTAAAAATCCGACATTTTACAAGTTGTGTGTCTTGAACCTCGATTGCCCAACCGCCCAGTCAGGTTAAAACAGCCTAATCGACAGGGGCTGTAGAATACACCGACAACACCTCTCTCTGAGGGGTAACACTTCACCCCCTGCTTCTAATAGGGACTGCTTTTGGCTCTGGGTGGCCCCCGTTATTCTTAAGGACAGAATCCAGGTGGCTGAACTGTCAATGACATGAAGCACTCCATTTTAGGCCTTACTTAGGATAAACGGTCGGTCGGAGAGGACCCCTTTGAACAATTGGCTGGTCACGTCGATATCAACCATCTATATGATTGTCCCAACTCTATTGCTCTCATGACAAACACCTAACCCTTTTAATCATATATATGCTAGAAGACGGTGGCCGAGGGTCTCAGTGCCCATGGTATGACATTATACTGCATATAGAGTTAAGGTTCCTATTCTAGAGCGGTGGGGGAGTATCAAGTACCTTTTCATTGCCATTACCTCCAGGTCCATTCTGACCCGGTGTGGTGGTACCTGTTAGGGTCCCTTCTATGATAAAAATGTTTTAAAAAAAACAAGAATAAAACAAAAACGTATTCGGCATAAAATAACCCAGCAGATGTTGACACGCCGTAAAACTCAACCAACCAACCAACCAACCAACCAGTTACATTATCATATGTACCTGGCCTTGTCTTCATTCAGCTGTTCTGTATTCTTATTCGGAGATTGACCATCCACCCCTTTCTTCGGTTTGGTTTCTTTGTTTACTGGCACATCAAACTTCGTGGGTTATTCAAGATCAAAGCGTGAACGCCAAGCAGTATAGCAGACAGTTTCCAAATTTCTGGAAGAGTGATTTGCGTCATAATGCTCATTGACACTACCTGAGTAGTTTGCTGCACAGTAGACAAAACATGAAACAAACAAAGTGCATGCACGAAATTAGTAATTTAGAATGGCGACAATTTACCCATTTCACACTGTAGAAGTACTAATGAGGTGTACAGTATTTATCAACTAACTGGTATATCCGGTGTTTTATAACTAATTTACTAAAATTGCTGCGTTTGATAACTACGTTACCAACGTAAAAATATTTTCAATACGAAAATAATTGGCGGATGGACAATGTTTATTAAAACTTAAATTAATTTGCTACTATTCAACAAATTAAGTATATTGTCCATTTCCAATTAACTCCAGTAATCAGTGATTACAATATGATTTCAATGTCTTTTATTTAGAAAAATTACATTAGTGGTGTTAATTCCTAATCATACTAGTAATGCCCTACGAGCATACACACACACACACACACACACACACACACACATATATATATATATATATATATATATATATATATATATATATATATATATATATATATATATATAAACTAAACTCGTGAAAACAATATTGTATACAAATAAAACTTCACGATAAGCAATATTCCTTTCAGCAATTTATTTATTTTTATTATGTTGGCTTATTTTACGCAAACACACACACATACACATACACACACACACACACATATATATATATATATATATATATATATATATATATATATATATATATGAAGAGAAATGGAAGTGAATCCGACGGTATGTAGTATAGTGAGAAATTTGAAAAAAAAACAGGTTTAAATAAAAATGAGTGGTACGTTTCTTAGCCGATGCTGCAGTGTTTCGATCTGTTAAGTAGATCTTCTTCAGGGCATTTGTTGATATAAGGAAAGGTTAAAAAAATGTTATCAAGAATAATGAGAAAAACTGTGATAGTCCTTGTTTATCAATCTGTTTAAAATTTGAAATTTGAAGAAGAAACGCTGGAAATATATATATGATTTATTTCATTAAGCCAGGTTTAATTGTCATATACTACCTAAAAGTAATTTTCAGTTTTCTATAAATAGTGAAACTCCGGGCGAAAGAATGAGCGAGACGTCAAGACTTGGGAATGTAACCTGTCAATTAATGATTAGTCGTTTCACTGTATCTTGTTCATTATACTTTTTACTTTAACTTTAACTAAAAAACTCTTGTGTTTCTTCCTACTTTATCTGTTAACTTGATATATATATACATATATATATATATTATATATATATATATAATATATATATATATATATATATATGGGGGATATGTGCTTAATTGAAGTCATACCTAATTTTGAAAATTAATTAGTTAACAACTAATGAATTTTTAGGCTGGCTTATATGTTCAAACGCAAGAATAAACAAAACGAGAAAATGTCAATCCCTGAATGTACATTTCGACCTGGGATTGACATTTTCTCGATTTGTTTAGCCTTGCGTTTGAACATATATTCCCGCCTAAAAAATCATTAGTTATTAACTAATTAATTTTCAGAAATAGGTATGACTTCAATTAAGCACATATCCTCCAAAAATTGTCCGCTTAAAGACATATAAAAATAAACACAGTTGTTTGTTTACTTAACCTCATATATATATATATATATATATATATATATTATATATATAAGAGAGTTTCATAATTTGCTTGAAGCATTGTGTATGTATTGGTTAGGAGGTTGATTTAGAAGGCCATCACAATGCAGTTTGGAATAAATAAAAAAAAAATAATAATACGGTAACAATGGTGGTGTGTGTTGACCTGTATTTTTTTTTATTATTCTTGAATTTTCGAGGTAATACCTCTTTATCAAAAGAATTGAACTGAAGCAGTACAGCTATGGCATTTCTTCCTAAATGAATTTTTTTTTTTTTGAAAATGACGTTATTTTTTAAATAACTGTATTCCCGTGTGAGCGTGAATGCGTTTATTTTATTTTTTTTTTTTTTTTTTGTACGTGTGCGTATGTTGTAATGCGCGTGACAAATTTATAAAATATAAAAAGATAAATTGAATTAGATATAAATAAGTAAATAAGCAAATAAATATGATAATATTAATAATAATAATAATAATAATAATAATAAATGATTAAATTGATGTAAAATCCAACAGGAAACGTCACAAAACACAAATACACTTTTTCATTCGCACATACCCACGTACAAAATCCCGCGCTAGGATACAGTCTTAACGTCACAGCCAACATGCATTTTCAATGTCACGCGCATTACAACATACGCACACGTACAAAAAAAAAAAAATAAAAAATAAAAATAAACGCATTCACGCTCACACGGGAATACAGTTATTTAAAAAATAACGTCATTTTCAAAAAAAAAAAATTTCATTTAGGAAGAAATGCCATAGCTGTACTGCTTCAGTTCAATTCTTTTGATAAAGAGGTATTACCTCGAAAATTCAAGAAATAATAAAAAAAATACAGGTCAACACACACCACCATTGTTACCGTATTATTATTTTTTTTTTATTTATTCCAAACTGCATTGTGATGGCCTTCTAAATCAACCTCCTAACCAATACATACACAATGCTTCAAGCAAATTATGAAACTCTCTTATCTCTACGCCTGAGCCAGGATGAATTTGCCAAAATCAAGGAACTGATGAAGCTATCGGAGAAACGCGCTAGGATTGGCTGCCAAATTAACTTCCTCAAACGCTGCAGAAAATACAATATAATTCCCAACACAATCAGAAACATCCACCTACCAACATGCTTCCAACTACCAAAATTTGAGCGGACACTGCACTACCTTCATACGTTCCTGATCAAGAAATGATACAACACCTACATCTCACTCTACACAAACACATAAACACATACAACGAGGCGATAACAACACTACCCAATACAACAACTATACCCATACCACAAATTATAAACCAAATCTACCACTACAGCGTGGACCATGAAAAAAACGTCTAAAACAAAATTCCAATGGACTCAGAACAAACAACACCAACGCAACACACAACGCAAATATGCAGGAAAAACGAATGACTTTAAAAGATGAACCACACAACACAATACCACAAAATCAGCCACGTGTTACGGACTTATCACACTCCCTAACTAATGAAGAAAAGGAGCTACTTAGTCTAGGACCCAAGTTTATATTGTCTCAAAAAATAAATGACAAACTACTACTGGACCTTGAGACGAACTTTTGTCGAACTGCATACCAAGTAAAATGGCTAACCTTCATCGATAACACACCCAACCCCACAGATACAACAAATAAAAACAACCAACTCCCTACTTACACATTAGATAACCCACTACACCCACCTCCAGCCAACCAAGTACTAGATTCAAAACTATCTAGACTCAAACAATCAATATTCCAAATATAAAAGGAAACAAAAAAAATAACACCCAACCTTTCTAGAGCACAACACAACACCATTAAAAAACTAAAGAGAAAGAATTAATTTACCTGCCCTCTGATAAAGGAAAAGAGTTCTGCATAATCCCTAAGGATACGTACAAAACTTGGCATTCGAACACCTTAACAACAACGAACTCTATACAGAGGTCACAGATACAACGCCTACCCAAATAGAAAACCGCATAAACACCACATGGACCAAAATCTGCAAAAATAGAAAAACTCCCCAACAGATACAAGAACAACTTCACTAGCAAAAATAGCACCCTACCAAGGTTTTACCATCTAATAAAACACATAAAACCAATTCAACACCGCAAATTAGACCAATAGTCTCCAGTGTGGAAGGACCACTATATAAGACATCATGGCTCCTTTCAAAAATACTGAAACCAATATTAACGACTCTCCTGGACATGTCAGCAACTCTGACGAAGTCATTCACAAACTGCAACAAACCCAATCAAATATACTCGAAAATAATAAATACGCATTTAGCTTGGACGTTACCGCTCTATACACATCAGTACCAGCTCAACCAGCGGTCGACCTGTTGACTGAACGGATAGCATCATCCGGCCTATACTGCTACAACCTCACCCTCAAGACATACACCAACTTCTATCAATAATCGTAGACAACACATACTTCACGTTTCAAGAACGAACATATAAGCAAATAAAGGGCCTGCCGATGGGATCCAGCCTCTCGGGCTTACTGGCCATCTCCTACATGGACAGACTTGAACGCCAAGCACTTAATATTTGCCGCTCTTGTGCCTTCTTCACCAGGTATATAGATGATATTCTCATCCTCACATCTTCCCGTGAAGAAGCCAACAAAATCGCATCAACATTCAACAACATAGACAACAACATACATTTCACCATAGAACATCCTGACTGCACAGGATCATTATCACTGTTGGATTTCCGACTTAAGGTATTAAAACAAGGGAGAAATCCACACGACTTCTATAGAAAATCGGCCAGCAGAGACTTGTTTGTCCACCACAAATCGGCACTCCCCTTGGGGCAAAGACTGGATACATAAAGAACGAACTTGCCCGTATCCGAAACAAATGCAGCAAGAAGCAGGACCAGATCACACACACCAGACAATTTATATCCACACTAAAAGACAATGGTTACCCCACTTCAATCACAAAACGACTCAAGCAAACAGAATCCACAAAACACCATCTCACGTCCAATGCCTGTTTTTTAAGGTTACCACATTTCAACGAAAATATAACCACAGCAATACGTAGGGCGATACGGAAGGAGGGCCTGGACATACAACTTGCCATTACGGACCATCACTCAGGAGAAAACTCTCCAAAAGCCGCCATAAGGAGGCCACTAGTTGTACACTAGCGAACTGCCCCATCCGCGACACAGGTATGTGCCACGAAGTGAATGTGGTATACCGCACAAAATGTAATATATGTAACCAATTTTACATAGGTAGCACCACAAGACCACTACACATTAGAATCAAAGAACACTTACACACACAAGCATCCACTTTCCGTAAACACTTAGTTAAATGCAACAACACAGAAAGAAATATAACAGTCAATATAGAGGCTCGAGAGAGAAATTTGGGTAATCTCAGAATTAAAGAGGCCTTGCTAATCGCTAGATTACACCCAGAGATCAATAACAGGAGTGAACTCAGCGCAGAGTTCATCATACAATAAACCCACAACCAACGCACACATGTAACAGTATATGCACACACACACAAAACACATACCCACATGCACAATGGAGAATTACTAATGAAACAAATCTACAATGAGAAGACTAATACGAAACACGCACTCAAATCTATAGCCCAACATCTCACCCACACATACAAACACACAAGCCATTGCACACTAGTTGTTAAGGAAAAAAAATTAAATAAATAAATTAAATATATATATATATATATATATATATATATTTAAAAAATATTATAAAAATATAAAAGATAAATTGAATTAGATATAAATAAGTAAATAAGCAAATAAATATGATAATATTAATAATAATAATATTAATAATATTAAATGATTAAATTGATGTAAAATCCAACAGGAAACGTCACAAAACACAAATACACTTTTTCATTCGCACATACCCACGTACAAAATCCCGCGCTAGGATACAGTCTTAACGTCACAGCCAACATGCATTTTCAATGTCACGCGCATTACAACATACGCACACGTACAAAAAAAAAAAATAAAAAATAAAAATAAACGCATTCACGCTCACACGGGAATACAGTTATTTAAAAAATAACGTCATTTTCAAAAAAAAAAAAAAATTTAGGAAGAAATGCCATAGCTGTACTGCTTCAGTTCAATTCTTTTGATAAAGAGGTATTACCTCGAAAATTCAAGAAATAATAAAAAAATACAGGTCAACACACACCACCATTGTTACCGTATTATTATTTTTTTTTATTTATTCCAAACTGCATTGTGATGGCCTTCTAAATCAACCTCCTAACCAATATATTATATATATATATATATATATATATATATATATATATGTGTGTGTGTGTGTGTGTGTGTGTGTGTGTCTGTGTGTCTGTGTGTGTGTGTGTGTATATAAGAATGTTATGAGAAATTATTCTTATAAATTTTTGAACCCCTACTCCTACTAACTCCTATTGCTACTGTTTGTTTAAAAGAAACGTGAGCCCCTCCTCCTACTAATTCCTACTGTTACTGTTTGTTTAAAAAGAAACAATGGAAATATCTCACCTGTGCCACACCTGATGATGGCATTAAGTTGCGCAGAAAGCGCTCGTGTTAAAACCTTTGGTGGATTCATTCACAAATTACACCTCGATATGGCCAAAAAGTTAGAAAGGATCGTCAAATATATATATATATATATATATATATATATATATATATATATATATATATATATATATATAAATTAATATGTTGAATTATGTGTAAGAATGAATGAATAATTAAATATGTCATTATATCATGTGTATATTTGTGGGAATTCAATTTACTCAATAAAATGATTATGATCAATTTTTTTGTTTTTCTATATTAAAAATTTTGATAGAAATATTTGTTTAATATTGACAATTTGCAACAATTCCTTTTTTTTTTTTGTTAATATATATATTTTTTTAATATATATATATATATATATATATATATAATATATATATATATATGTTGTGTGTGTGTGTGTGTGTGTGTGTGTGTGTGTGTATGTATCTATGTGAGTGTGTCTGTGTGCAAGTATAGAAATAGGAAAATATTCAGAGGATGTGTCTATTTATGATTACTTTTGCCGACTTTCAAGAGTTTTTTCATATATATATATATATATATATATATATATATATAAACACATATATATGCATTTATATTTATGATTAATACATTGAATTATATGTAAATATATTAATGATTAACTATATCTTTATATCATGTGCATATTTTGGGGGAATTCAATTTATCAATCTAAATAAATATGATCAATTTCTTGTTTTTCTATATTCAAAATTTTGATAGAAATACTTGTTTAATGACGACATTTTGCAATTAATTCTTTTTTTTTTTTTTTGTTAAGATTTAAGAATCAAAAGGAAATAAATTGCCGCTCAGCATAGCGCTTCTTATTTTTAGTGTAGTTTGGATAAAGCCCACGTGATGGTTGCTGTTTTGTTTTCTTTAATAATGTATGTATTTAGATAGAGTCGCAAGGTTATTACATTTTTTTTTATCAAGCGATGTTTTCTAATTGCTAAATCTGATATTGAATTTAAAATGAGTAGATCCAATGAAATATCTTACATTATTCGAATTTTCTAGAGTGTTAACTGTTACGATTTTTGTGGTCATCCTTAGGCTTCAAGCAAGAACTCTGTCTAGCGAAGATCCTTTGTATTAATCAGAGCGCGATCATTTATTGGTTGTACCTTGGTACTTCTTAGTGCTTAGTGTTCCTTAGTGTTGCAGGCAGGTCCGTTCGTCAATGTCGAATAAAATGCAAATGGACGACTGTCAATATAAGCGATTGAATAATTAACCAACCACGTATTCGGGCTGTTTAAACCACGTAACATCGCTTAGCCTATAAATTTAAGCGGTGGATTTCAGCACGCCTTATATAAAAAAAATAGTGTGGGAGACGAAGGTATTATAATGGTTGTCGTCGTTGGAAATGGAATCGGCGAACCGACTCGAACCCCGGGCGAAGCTGTTTGCAATACGCTCTTTACAATGGTGTGAATCAGTATTTTCTTCCCTAAACCATGGTGAAAATAGTAGGGTAGATTTTTGTTTTCACCTTTGATAAGGCGACCAATTTAGGAGAAGAAAACTTCTGAATATAAATCAACTGAGAATTAGGATTTGCAATCCTTCATCGGACGTGTCTTTGGGTAGTGAATAAAGAAGGCCATCAAGGAGGTTAGCTTCAAATCGAGAATCAAATAAACTGATATATATATATATATATATATATATATATATATATATATATATATATATATATATATATATATATATATATATATATATATATATATATATATATATGAAAGGATAGATAGATAAAGGAATAAAACGGTAAATGGATAAAATTAATTTACTGAATTTCTAACATGTTTCGCCCACGAGTTTGTTCATGTACACATTGTATTCTATACATGTTTTTATATTGGTAATTCTTTTATCTGTTTGTTTTTAATATTATCTTAGTGATCATTGTTAAAAAAATTTGTGTCATAATAAAATAAAATAAAATAAAGTGTGTTAGTATTTTTCGTTAGGGTGTAAAAAGAAAAGAAAGCTACAAAATATAAAGAGACTTGCTGTCATATGTTTTTCAGTGACCCAGGAGCTTAGGCATATGCCTAAGATGTAGAAAATGATTAAGTTGGACTTGTAGAAATATCTGCACATGTTGACATATTGTGCGACATGAACCGCATGCTCTCCTTCTCCAAAGTTTAGTATCAGCCACAAGCCAAGACAAGATGACTAAAAGGCTTGGGGAACGCAGATGGATGATCCGACGAGATCTACGGGTCCACCACACAGGTAAAAAAATGTTTTTCTTTTGTATAAGTCCTCGTGTACCGTTTTCTATTAAATTGGTGGCATTGATATGATTTTATAAGCTTTAACTGGGGAAATTTTCACTTTAAATTTAAAACAAAGAGAAAAAAAGGACAAATTTAAATTTAAAAATTGAAGGAGAAAAAAATTTAGACATGTCTATAACTTTTCCCTAAGATTTAGAAGCAGTTCAGATAATGTACCTTATATAAGCCTTATCATATGAAAGTGAAACTGAAATATTAACACACGAATTTGATGAGGAAAAAATATTAGTATTACTGGCATTTCATACAATATATTCCGAATTTCTTTCATAATAATATAGCAAGTTAGTTTTCACAAATACAATAATAGGCAAAAAACGTTAAAGTTACTTAGATAATATTTTAAGATTCTAGTCGAAGATAAAAGGAATCTAAAACAGTCAGTCGTTAAGGGGAGGGTGAAAGGTGTATAGATATAAATTTATTGCATCTAGAAGGCTGTCAAATACGCATATATATATATATATATATATATATATATATATATATATATATATATATATACATATATATCTTATTATAATGGAGATTGTGTGTTTGTCTGTCTGTAACCGAAACTATGTCACTACTCAAGTTACAATTCCCTTTGTTATTTACGTCACATTCTCCATGATTATTATTTTCATTTAAAATTCAATTATTAATAAAAATTATTTTACATTATTAATACTGTTGGTAATATCTACATACTGATAACATGCAATTGTATTTATATATACAACAAAATAGCAGTTTACAATGTGAATGGGAAGGCTAATTTGCATATTGATATAAAAAAAATTTGATTTTAATAAATATATGCTTAGTATTATTGATTTCTACTTGTTTGGTTTTATCTTAATGAATATGAGCAAAAATCTATTAATAAGAAGAAATAACAGTAATTTTATTCTTTACTTCCTATTTCAACTAAATAGTTAAATTAGGAAAATTTAGCATTGAAAAACGGTAGGTGTGGCGCTCCACCTCAGATGCCAAAACAATCTCCTTGATTTAGCGCTATTGAAAAGGAGATAGACTCCCTTGCTGACTAGCTGATACCTACTTTAGGCCGCCCCGACGACTTTACTTACTTTTACTTATATATATATATATATATATATATATATATATACAGATAGACAGAGAGAGAGAGAGAGGGAGAGAGAGAGAGGGAGAGAGGCAGAAATAGATATAAATGTAGATAGCAATGATTTATATAGGATAGATGGTTCATAAAAACGGGTAAAACATAAATAAACACGAAAAACGATTTCTAAATGAGGGATTTACAGACACCTGGATATTTTCTGACGTAAATTTCCGAAGGAAAAAAATGAATTTTTTTTCGAAATGTTATTAAAAAGAAACAGAGTTCATTGGGTGCAAAAATTGGGGAAAAAAGCAGAGACCTTTTTTAGGTAAAGATTCAAAATAAAAATATTTTTAGTTGAGATTATTATTTTAAAAGACGGAAAATAGGTTTACAAACCACTGTACTGTGTATAGTAAGATAAAAACCTGAATTTATCTGAATGGACGCATACACGTTTCTTCTTTTCATGACAACCGTAGTTACAATGTATTATTTTGAATTTTTGGACAGCTGGATGGGCCTTGAGAAAATGTTGTCTTTCCAAAAAGCTATTTAGATATTTCAAAAAGGCAATTTGTGGAAAACACTTTGACTTAATTTTCCCAATTTTGTGAAGGTATATTTAGGAAATATCTTTGAAGAAATTTTTAAAAATACTACCCTTTCTAAAATGTTTTGATAAGTGCCCATTTGTTATAGATAATATATCCTATTGATTGTATTTATAGCAAAACATATTCATAATTGATTGTGTTACTTTAGAAAACACTTCAAAAGGCAATGGTTTCTTTCTTACGAGAATACTAGCAGAGATACCTGGAGTTGGTTCGGTTTAGTTTGTTTTACGGCAGATCGACCTCAGTGGGTCATTTAATGCAGACGAAGTTTTGAAATAAATTCATTCTTAATGGATACTCAATTACTTTTATAAACACATTTTCCTATTTAACACAAAGATGGGATCCTAACTAGCACCACCACTCCGGGTCAGAGCGGACGAGAGGGTAATGGTGATAAAGAGGTGCTTCACATTCCCCAAACCTCCAAAAACTGGAACCTCACCATCAGATAGTTTAACGTCATTCCCAGGACATTAAGACCCTCAGACATAGCCTTCTAGCACCCATATAATAAAGAGGGCTGGGATTTGCCATAAGGGCAACAGGGTTGAGGCAATCATA
>CM042145.1:83415769-83428269 GCA_023376005.1 Doryteuthis pealeii
TGATCTGTGCAAATTAGTCATGAGGCAGCCTATTAAATCATCCAGACTTCCATAAAACAAAACTGCAGATAATTTGTGACTCTCTTATGCATGTGTCTGTGTGGGGTTACCGAATACTTTTGTTCTTGTACTAAACTAAAGTAAATTAATTCTCTCTCTCTCTCTCTCTCTCTCTCTCTCTCTCTCTCTCTCTCTCTCTCTCTCTCTCTCTCTCTGTGTGTGTGTGTGTATATATATATATAATTATATATATACATGCGTGTGTGTGTGTGTGTAAATATATATATATATATATATATATATATATATATATATATTTACACACACACGGACAATTTCTCTCTCTCTCTCTCTCTCTCTCTCTCTCTCTCTCTCTCTCTCTCTCTCTCTCTCTCTCTCTCTCTCTCTCTCTCTCTCTGTATATATATATACATGCGTGTGTGTGCGTGTGTGTATAAATATATATATATATGTGTGGGTGTGTGTGTGTGTGTGTGGTTGCTCCACATCCATAACCTCCGACACACATAATTTCTTTTTTTAGTGAAATTCGGTTTCCTTCAATAAATCAAATATTGAAATAAACGCCGGCTTCTCTGACCTCCGGGTCACGTTTCCCGTCTAAACGAACCGAGGCATTCTCATTCCTACACAGATTTTCAATTGTTACATTGTAATTGTTTCGATATTATTCCAGTAACATATATGTAAATATTTCACTTTAACTTCTTCGACAATAAATTACCTATTGTTATATTCGAAATGCCAACTAAGTCTCTTTTAACCTACATCAGGTCAAAATCTGCAACATCTTATTATAATGGAGATTGTGTGTTTTTCTGTCTGTAACCGAAACTATATCACTACTCAAGTCACAATTCCCTTAATTATTTACGTCAAATTATCCATGGTTTCAGTCTTTTAAACCTTCAATTATTAATAAAATTGTTTTACATTATTAATACTGTTGACCATATCTACATACTGTATTTACCGCGTACCCCACTTGTACGGGTCATGCACAAAGTCCCTATTAACGTGGGACCACCCACGAGCCGAAGCCCATGGAGTGGCAGGTGAAAAATTGCGTCGATCCCGTCGGCATTCCCCCTCAAGGGGGGCGCCTCAGGCGCTGGGCAATAAACCCAGCCCTGCCCCTTTAAATCGAGGGGCAGCTGTTGCCTGGGGGGATGGCCCCCTGGGATCGACGCTGTTAATTATATCAATGGTCCAGAGGCCGAAGCCACTGTTGACCATATCAACATACTAATAACGTGATTGTATTTATATATACAACAAAATAGTGGCATACAGTATGCACGGGAAGGCTTATTTGCATATTGATATTTAAAATTTGATTTTAATAAATATGTGGTTGGTATTTTTGATTTCTAATTGTTTGGTTTTATCTTAATGAATATGAGCAAAAATCTCGGAAATAAATCTTAAAAGAAAATTATTTACAAGAAGAAATAACTGTAATTTTATTCTTTACTTCTCATGTTAACTAAATAGTTAAATTAGAAAAATTTAGTAATGAAAGACAGAAATGGTGGAAGAGTAAGTTTCAGTTGTTCTATTTTTTGATTATAGCCCCCTCTGTTGCAATTTTTTTTTCATTCTTATTTCTAATTTAATATAATATTTTATTACATTAAGACTTAGGTACTTGCACCCGGAGGGTGCATATATTTGCTAGTTCTTTTAAACATTGTAACAAACACAAACACAAACACATACACACACACGCACACACTCACACACTCACACACACCACATAATATATATTATATATATATATAATATATATATATATAGAGAGAGAGAGAGAGAGAGAGAGAGAGAGAGGAGAGAGAGAGGAGAAGAGGGAGAGGGAGAGAAGAGAGAAATAAATGGATAAATATTTTAGTTTATGTTTATTTACATAGGAATAAGTTTGCTACCATTGGTTTCTTGCTGTGTATGCTTAATACGCTTAAGAAATTAAGCATACACAGCAAAAAATCAATGTTAGCAAACTTGTTCCTATGCAAATAAATATGAAACTAAAATATCTATCTATTTATTTATCTATTAACGCTCTATCACAGATATTGAGCACTCTTCAAATAACACTGTACGTTGGATTACTACCGCTTCTTCAAGTATAATACTGCCAACCATACACATGGATATATATATATATATATATATATATATATATATATATATATATGAGAAGTAAATACACAAGCGATGTGTTTTGATATGGCTTTTTTCTTAGCTGACAATTTTTGGGGAATATGTGCTTAATTGAAGTCGTACCTAATTTTGAAAGTTAATTAATTAATAATTAATTAATTAGTGGGCATACCTATTTAAATGTAAGGCTAAACAAATCGAGAAAAATCAATCTCTGTATGTACATTTCGGCTGATGAGGCCTAATAGGTCGAAATGTACATACAGAGATTGATTTTTCTCGATTTGTTTAGCCTTAAATTTAAATAGGTATGCCCGCCTAATTAATTAATTATTAATTAATTAACTTTCAAAATTAGGTACGACTTCAATTAAGCACATATTCTCCCAAATATATATATATATGTGTGTGTCTGTGTGTATATATATATATATATATAGAGAGAGAGAGAGAGAGAGAGAGAAAGAGAGAGAGAAGATCCTTGCTGTGAGACAAGCATCTTTGGAATATTACCAAGCTTATGTAAGATATAAATCAACTCAGCAGTTGAGGAACGAAATCACTACATTAATTTCGTGCAAAAGAAATCTGGATTACCACGGCACCAGGATCGAACGTCTACTCTCTCTCTCTCTCTCTCTCTCTCTCTCTCTCTCTCTCTCTCTCTCTCTCTCTCTGTATACTACATCCGTCCCTTTATATAATTTCGCTTTTTCTCTTTCCAAAATCAATTAGCGTAAAGAAGCAGTAAAAAACACGCCCATGTTCTTTCTCTAAGCATTCTCCTTCTCATATCATTTAAACACATACGATCGCTTTCACTCAGGCACATTGTAAAGAGAATCGTCTTCTCTATGCAGATGTTTGCTTGAATGAATATTAATTTAACGCCCAACATTATCATAATGCAATTTCATCCCATTAAAAAAATGTTCTCATCCCAACAGTAATTGATTCACATATGCATAGGAATACTCCGTATTTGGTCCAGCTAATGAATATAAAATGTAATTCTATGCATATATATATATATATTATATATATATATATATATGATGGACTCTTCCATCGATTTCGACGTATGAGTGTTCATACAATGTACATCCACACAGTGATTTGTTTTATAGTGGTGAAGGCTTGTGTTGGACCATCCACACTTTTTGGCACAGTCGATAGGAAATAATTGGTGCATCAAGGGTTGCTACAAATCCAATCAACGACCGATCTCAGGAATTTTGAATTCTCATTATCCCTCTCCTAGACTGGTTACCTACCCAAGGCTGAAGGGCCCAGTCTGTCCTACTATTTAACCCATAGCTGGGGGGATTTTTGAATTAAGAGTTATCCCTCTCCTAGACTGGTTACCTACCCAAGGCTGAAGGGCCCAGTCTGCCCTACTATTTAACCCATAGTTATATATATATATATATATATATATATATATATATATATCTAGTATAAGTATCTCCTAAAACTACAAATACTGCCCAGACAATATACTTATTGGGGTACAAAAAGACTGCAACGCAAGTAAATCTTTCTGCAATCAAGATATAAACGATCATATATATATATATATATATATATATATATATATGTGTGGTGTGTGTGTGTGTGTGTGTATTTACCAACCCCACCGCACAAGCAGGATGCGACACAAACTCAATTCCTTAAGCGATGTTTGAATTCCTTCTCTTAGACTGTTTACCTACACAAGATAAAGAGCCCAATCTGCCCTATATATATATATATATATATATATATATATATATGGGGTCTTTGGTAACCTACAGCCTTCATATAACACTCTGCCATAGATAAATTATAAATCATATGGAAATCTCATTGATAAGCGAGAATACTTCCAAGACGTAGCCATGTCAGTACGGCAGCACCGCATGGACCCTAACGAAGCGCTTGGAAAATAAACTAGATCGGTGCTGCACGAGGATGTTGCATGCTGCCTTGAACAAATCCTGCAAGCAACAGCGCACATGCAAAACATGTAAGGGTTACCTTAACTACTATTATGCAAATCATCCACATGAGACGAAGACATGCTAGCCACTGCTGGAAAAGCAGGGTCGAACTCATAAGTCGCGTTCTCCTGTGGATACCTACACATGGACATGAGTGTAAGTTGGAAGAGGGATGAGGATGCTCATCAACTTCCACTACTGATTAGAATCTTCAGCAAGCTTGAGGTATGTTTATGGCGAACTGGTAGCTTGTTCTCTGAAGGTTAATCATGGTTCTGCCTATCAAATCATCCATAATGAGCTCGGCTTCCATAAAACAAAAGTGCAAATATTCTTTTACTCTTGCTTGTAAATCATAGTATGATAGAAAAATATTTTTCATTCAATAATTTAAATTGTTGTTTGGTTAGAAGCGTGCAGTGGAAGCATGCTGGGCCCATAACCTGTTACGATATTTGTGGCCATTTTTAGGCTTCAAATGACAGCATTTTACAGTGGAGATCCCTTGTATTAAGCAGAGGCTAATCTTTAGTGAAGAATCCTTTGGTTGTTCTTTGATGTCTCTTGTATTGGGGTAAAATTATTTGGTTGTTCCTTGGTGTCCCCTAGTGTTAATTAAAATCCTTCGGTTGAGCAAAGTCCTTGGTTGTGGGTCCGTTCGTTCGGGTCGAATACGTGCAAATGAACGGCTTTCCAGATCAGCGATTAAATAGTTAACAAGTATTCGAGCTTTTGATTGGCTGGCTTTTAATCCACATGCCCATGCCGAGTCTATAGGTTTAAGAGGTGGACTTCATCATGCCTTTTATCAGAAAATAATCCAACACTTGTTTGTTTTGTCTTACGACATACTAACTCTTTGCGGTTCATTTAATATAATATAAGTCATTTTGATAACTCTGTTGCTTACAGTACCTGTTTTTGCTTAAATGGTCCACATCTAACTATTGAACAGGCACATCTCTGCTTAACTTCGCTGATCTAGCGGGAACTTGTGCTCTCGACAGGATTAAACTGTAATCAATTTAATTGGGAGAAGCTCCGTAGCCTAGTGGCTCAGCGTTGTAAGCGAGTTCATATTCTAGTCACACCATCCTGTTTTCTTTGGAAAAAAATTCCAGACAGTTCACCATTAATGATTAAGAATAATACGATCAGAAGGGAAAGAAGATTGTTTTAATGAAAAATGAATTTCTACTGTCGGCTACTTTAAATCATCCTAAACTAATAAGAGATCTACTCAGTGTCTACAGACTAACGCGTTAAAATACTTTTAGTGAATTCAAAACAACAATAGCAAATTGAAGATGATACTGAGGATATTTTACGATTTTTTGGCCATTTTTAGGCTTCAAGTGAGATCACTTTACAGTTGAGATCTCTTGTGTTCCTTAGTGAAAATCTTTGGTTGTTCTTGGTATTATGCAGAATCCTTTGCTTGTTCCTTAGTGAAGAATATTTGTGTTAAGCAGAGGCTGATCCGCTCGTCTGTGCTAAATACATGAAAATGAACGGCTTTCGAGATCGGCGATTAAGTAGTTAACTAACCACGTATTCCAGCATGTTGATTGGCTGGCTTTAATCCACGCACCCACACAGTCTATAAGTTTAAGTAGTGTACTTCAGCACACCTTATATATCAACATATTCCAATAGGATATAATTTAAAAGGTTCGGAGGGAAATAAATCAACATATTACTCGCAAATGTAGTAAATTACATTTTTATCATGGAAATTGCTTATATTGTAACCCTAGGTGGTTTAAAACTATAACAGGGGGAAGTCTCCGTGGTGTAGTAAAGTAAAAGTAATTAAACTGTTTACAGAAAATTTAAATTGAAAAAAAACGATAATCATGTTTCTAGGAAAAGAGAAAGAGAAAAAAATGGACAAGAAAAGAAAGTTTTTAGCGGGCTAGGATTTTAAGCACCAATGTATGTCAGCCAGTGACCGGTGAATGACCCCTAAACGAGATAAAAAACGGAGGTCCCACATTTTCTGCATAAGATCGGAAACGGATATATCCCTTCCTCCACCACGGGACTACAAGTGGAAGTAAGGGGACTCATCCTCTTTCGCTGGGTCTCTCACTAGGAAATGCACGTCGAGTTTTCATGCTCCACCATGTTTTTTTTCAACTGGCCGTAAGTTGCAAAATAGTGGTAAATTAAATTTATAATAAAAAAAGCTTAACCTTCTCCGCCTCTCTTTCACTGAAAAGACCCCATGGAGTGGTCAAGAAATAAACAACCCACTATTCTTTCGTATGTTGTTTTTATGGAACCCACTACATATGTTGAATGTTGCTTGCGACCTATAAGCTGCCCGGCCTACCAAAATACTACAAAAGCCTTTTATGGCGTCTTCACTTCGTTACAGTAGCTAATGTGTTGGACTGCGACACTGTAGTAAGAGAATTCAAACTCCAGTAGTTCTATTACATTCCTATTCAGGTTACACATATCAGATTATATTATTTTTTCTCCCAGACTGAAGTAGCTTTCCACTGATGATGATAGACAAACTTTAGACGAATGTTCACGTTCTATAAATTCAGCTGCAGTGTATTCGTTGTAGTTGGAGTATGAAATCCTTAATGTTGATAATATATATATATTATTTTTTTATTTATTTGTTGAATTTTTTAAATATAATTATTTTCCATAAGCAACTACCCAGGTTTCAGGTTATTTCACCATCGTCAGGCTGCTAATAGATCTTCTGGTGTTTATGTGAAGACATTTTTTGCTGCTATGTTTTTGGATCGCAAATTACGTCGGTTGATTATTGTGGACGCTCTTTATGCTTTAGATTATATTTTTTAATTTTTTAATTCCTGCATTTTTTTTAAATGCTCATAAAGTTATCTCCCTTTAATCCTTTGAAAATTTGTTCTTAATTGGAATTATTTTAATCAACTTCATATGATAAAATACGTATGTCTTTTCAAATTTTCTGATGGTAAATCCTGTAAATTTTGCAATTTAATTTTTTTAGGGTGGATGGTGAGTTTCCCTTATCGAAAATCCATTCTTTTATTGAATAATATATCCAAAATTACATTTGAAAAAGTCTGTTTATATTCAAGTTTTCTGATGGTAAAGTCTTGTAAAAATCCGTAACTTCATCTTTCAGGGTGGATGTTGGGTTTCGTTTATCCATGCATTTAGGAAGAATTTTTTTCTTATGTGGACATGTCTTAAAAATCTATATACGTATATATATATATATATATATATATGTGTGTGTGTGTGTGTGTGTGTGTGTGTGTGTGTGTGTACACGAGCAGGCTGCAACACAAGCTCAATTTCTTAAGCAGAGTTTAAAAGGTGTAAATTTAGAGTTTTAAATAATAATAAATAAAGAATGATATTTATCCATAGGTAGAGGGAGGGTAGTTGAATGCATACCTTTCCCAATTAAAGTTGCAAACAGCCTCGTCCAGGACTTGAAACTGAGGCGGACGAGTCCAGTTCCTACGACTTTAACATTACACCACGCGATATCATTTAATCACACACACACACACACACACACACACATATATATATATATATAATATATATATATATATATATATATATATATATATATATATATATGTTCATCTTTTTTTAAAGTTAAGCCCAACTTTAAAAAAACATAAAAATATATACCGAAAGAAGCATACGGAGACCCCTAAAATACAACATATATATATATATATATATATATATATATATATATATATATATATAAGAGAGAGAGAGAGAGAGAGAGAGAGAGAGAAAGTATTTGATAATTAGTTTTGAAGCATTGTTAAGTAAAGTATATTATTATTTATATTTTTGAAGGCAATTATAATGCGTATATCGTATAAAATTCGATAATTATTAAAAATAATAATGACAAGCTAAACTCGGCGAATAATGAGATAAACCAGCGCGCAAAGTCAGAGAGAATCTGTGCTAATTACTATATAGTAGTGGTGTGTTTATCATTGACAAGTTGATTGGCGTATTTCGTGTGCGACGTGCCGGTGGCCCAGGGGTAGAGTCTCTGGCTTTGCGTGCTGGGTTCTCCGGTTCGGTCTTTGTCGGAGGGAGATCGTAGGTATACACTGCTGATGTGACCTAATAAGGTTGAAATAGCTGTACGGTGTTCCACACGTCGCATTCATTATTCGCCGCGTTTGCTTGTCATGATTATTTTAAATAATTATCTTATTTTATACGATATACGCAATGTAATTGCCTTCAAAAATATAAATAATAACAATAATATATATATAATATTATATATATATATATATATATATATATTTAGTAAATGAAGAAAAACTCTAAACTTGCTTCATTACAATAATTTATTTCAAACGTATTAATACAGCATCTTCAGGTAATCACAAGAACATGACTCTTATGGTCTACCTGCATCAGCTTGGTTAAACCACACATGGAAAGACCCTAACTACGGAAAAAAACTATATATATATATATATATATATATATATATATATATATATATAGTGCTACCGTTACTTACGAGTTTAATTCTTTCCACTCGTAACTTTCCTGTTATATCAAATCATTTTCCGCAATTAAATAAACGTATATGCCATTAATTTGCCCCCACCCCCAAGAAAAACACTAATTTTTTCTTGCTGCGTTTTTATGAATGAGAAAAATAGAATTGTATTGTATGAAAACATACTAATATCTTATTATAATGGAGATTGTGTGTTTTTCTGTCAGTAACCGAAACTATATTCCTACTCAAGTCACAATTCTCTTAGTTATTGACATCACATTCTCCATGATTTTATTTTTATCTAAACCTCAATTATTAATAAAATTGTCTTACATTATTAATACTGTTAACTATGTCTACATACTGACAACATGCAATTATATTTATATATACAACAAAATAGCGGTTTACGGGAAGGCTAATCGAATTTAATAAATATGTGCTTAGTATTATTGATTTCTAACTGTTTGGTTTTATTTTAATGAATATAAGCAAAATCTCTTCAATGAATCTTAAATGAAATCCATTAACAAGAAAAGATAACTGTCATTTTGTTCTTTACTTCCTTTTATAACTAAATACTTACATTTAAAAAAATAACAATGAAAGACGAGAGTGATGGAAGAGTAAGTTTCAGTTGTTCCATTTTTTATTATACTCCCTCTGTTTCAAATCTTTTATTATACTCCCTCTGTTTTATCTGTATTCTTATTTAGTTTCATTAGCCTTTCTAATTTAATACAATATTTTATTACATTAAAACTTAAATACTTGCACCCGGAGGGTGCATATATTTGCTAGTATGATATAAAGAAGTATGTGGTGTAATATTTTTTTATAAATTTATCAACCTAAATATTTTAGTGAACTTCTTAACATAAGTGTATCTGAAACTCACTGCTACCTCTAAGTTTAGCTCTCAACAATAAGCAGAAATCGACTAAGTGACACCTCGTAATTCTCAGTCAAATTCCTACAATATATATATATCTCAGTCGGTAGAACGTTCGGCTAGAAACCACAAGGTTCCTAGTTCGATACCGGTCGCTCGCCAACTCAGCGTATGAGTAGCACAGGGATCTGTGCGGTAAAGTAAGTAGCTGATGGTAGGTGTAGCGCTCCACCTCAGACGCTAAAATAATCTCCTTGGTCTAGCGCTAGTGAAAAGGGGATAGACTCTCTCGCTGCATGGCTGATACCGACATTAGGCCGCCCGACTATATATATATATATATATATATATATATATATATATATATTATATATATATGAATGAAGTAAATGGAAGTTAATCCGACAGTATGAATTTAACATTTTTTTATTAACATCATTTGTTAGTTCTAAAAAAATGCTAAATTCACAGACATATATATATATATATATGTGTGTGTGTGTGTGTGTGTGTGTGTGTGTGCATACATAAATATGCATACATAAATATGTATATTATATATATAAATATATTACTAATCTTTTTACGCATATACATATATAGGGGATTGCTTCTCTCTCTCTCTCTCTCTTCTCTCTCTCTCTCTCTCTATCTATCTATCTATCTATCTATCAATCTCTCTCTCGATTTTTAATGAATTGCTTATATATGCATACTTAAATATGCATATATATAAATATATTAGTTATCGTTTATACGCATAAACATACATAGGGAATTGTTTATATATATATATATATATATATATATATATGTAAACGATTTTAATACGTTGCTTATACTTGTGCAGATATCTGTGAAAAATTGGCTTCGGTACAATACTTATCATATTGGTAATTAGTTTTGTATTTTGGGACAGTGCAAATTCCACCAGAGAAAATCTGCTTTGATGTCTAAATTTAATATCAGGTAGATAATTATGACACCTATCATATGTCTCACAGCGTTTTGCGTTATTTTTTTCTTTTATTATATATTTTTTACAGAGACACTTCATTTATTGAATGACAAAATATACCGTGTGAAATTTCTGCGCAGTCTTTGTACCATCATTTAACGAGTTTCTCTTGGCTATTCTTATTTGATTCCCAATTTACGACCGATATGGTCTTCGGCTTTCTTCAGTTCTTTGTTTTCTTTCATTTTGAATGGATTCCTTCTAATCATATTTCTATATCAGTAAGTTAGTTATATTTGCGGTAAGCTTTTCTTTTTTTAAAGGTTGGACAGAAAAGTTCTCACCCCAACCAAGATGGAAGTGATCTAGAGCAGGTAGACCCCCCCCAAAAAAAAAAATTGACTAACCTATCATGGATCCCCTCCTTATACACCAGTCAATGGAGGGGCGGTGTCTAATGGTAAGAGTCGTAGAAATTGGATTCGTCGACTCGAGTTCAATTCTTGGACGAAGGTGTTTGCATTTTTCAAGACACTATTACCCTTGGGAAAGGTATGAATCGAATTCCCTTCAAGCAATGGGTAAATAGCAGGTCAAACATATGTTTCCCGCTATATTCAGTTATATTTAGTTACGAATTTGTTACGCATAATTCTCTACTATATTCCCGCTAGTCTCACAATTGTCTATATTTGGGTGTACGGAGAATCTTTCAGGCCTAACCTCGGACTAACAGTCGCATCACTTAAATAACTGTAATTTGTAAACTAATTATTGGGCTCAAATTTTGACACGTGCCATTTAAAGGTTAGTACTTTATAACAAAATCATATGGATTTTTATTATATATCTATATGTCAGGCCCTGGACTTATTGAGTTATATGTTATTTAGTTTGACCAAACAGAATCTGCAGTACATATACTGCGTGGATAAACATATGTTAACATTTCACTGAGAAACAATGGAAATTACATGTTTTGTAATTATTAGTTTTTCTGTGTTTTTTATTAAGATTAGAAAGATAGAGCTTAAAACTATAATTAGCAGACTTTTTTCTAATCTGTTATCAAAATCATATAATCAACTTCCTCCACGTTTTATGTGAGAATATAACACATCATTGTGGCGAACGAGTTACTGGGGCATAAGAAATAGAATAATGACGTAATCATTATATAGGACTCTATTATTATTTTCCAAGTGTTCTTTCCCTATCCGAAGTCTTTCTTCTTGGCTGGCAGCTTCCAATCTGTAGCCGTACAAGTACTAGTGTATGGCTACACCACTTGGGAATTGACAAGACTTTTGGGGAAAAATCTTAATGGGGGCTACACAAGGATGTTGCGTGCTGTTTTGAACAAAAGCCCGGAGCAGCACCCTACACAACAACAGCTATACGGCTACTTACCTCCTATCACACAAATCATCCAAGTAATACCAATTAGACATGTTAGGAACTGCTGGATAGGCAAGGACAAAAAGATGAGTGACATTTTCTAATAGACTCCTAAACATGGACGCCTCAGTGTTGGTCAAGCAGCAAAAACTAACAAACAATAGCTCTGTGCGTACTGGTTATTGTGTTGTGGAGAGAGAGAGAGAGAGAGAGAGAGAGAGAGAGGGGGGGAGACAAGGGAATCTATGCTATCAGAACGACGTAATGATGATTATTATTTTGTTATATACACATCAGAAGAAAGTACGATTGAACTATAGAGCCCAAACATTTTTTTGATAAAAAAGTTAAATTCATTTTAAACCAAAGATACTAGGATAATAATAATAATAAATAAATACGGATCACCTTATCCCAGCAAGAAGACCAGACCTAGTGTTGATAAACAAAAAGAAAGAATTTGTCAACTGGTGGATTTTGCAGTGCCAGCAGATCACAGGGTGAAGCTAAAGGAAAATGAAAAAATGGACAAATATCTGGACCTTGCCAGAGAGCTGAAAAAATTATGGGATATGAAAGTAA
>CM042145.1:83438269-83440769 GCA_023376005.1 Doryteuthis pealeii
GAAGTAATGTAAACAATCGACTTTCTTTGTTGTTAGTGTCATTGTCATCATTGTAGATATTTCAGGTCTTTAAATGATGAATTGTAGAGATAAGAAACTGTCAATTACAATGATGGGTGGAGGGAGAAAGAAAGAAAGAAAGAAAAAGAAAGAAAGAAAGGAAGAATAAAATAGATGGAAAAAATGAAAAAGAAAATATCAAAAGTCCAATTACAATGATGGGAGAAAGAAAGAAAGAAAGAAAGAAAGAATAAAATAGATGGAAAAAAATTAAAAAGAAAATACCAAAAGTTCAAAGTTGAAAGGAAGGAATTAGAAGGAAAAAATAGAACTTATAGATAGAAGGTAAGAAAGAAAGAATTAGGAATGAAAACTAGAAAGAAAGAAATAGAATTATATGAAAAGTAGGAAGAAGTAATGAAATAAATTGAAAAAAAGAAAGAAAGAAAGAAAGAAAGAAAAAATACAAAGTAATGAATTGATGGAAAGAAAGATATAGAAAGAGAAGGAATTGAAAGAAATAGAAGGAAAGAAATAGAAAATAGAAAGAAAGAAAAAAGAAAGGAGAACGAACAAACGAATGAACGAACGAAAGAAAGAAAGAAAGAAAGAAAGAAAGAACAATGAAAGAAAGACGTTGATCTTTCTGAGTCTCGAAGAAAGGGAAGTTAAAAGATAAAAGAATATAAAGAAAGATGAAAAGGAAGAAAAATATATAGCAAGAAGGAAAGAAAGAAAGAAATAGACATAAACTAATAGAAAGAAAGAAGGAAAGAAAGTAAGAAAGAAAGTAATAGAAATAGAAACAAATTGATATAAATAGATTAATAGAAAGAAAGAAAGAAAGAAAGAAAGAAAGAAAGAAAGAAAGATTTTGATTTTTCTGAGATACGACGAACAGAAAGTTAAAAGATAAAAGTATAGAAAGAAAGAGGAAAAGAAATAGAAAAAAAAGAAAATATATAGAAAAAAAGGAAGGAAAGAAATAAAAGAAAAAAAGAAATAAAGAAGGAAAGAATAAATAGAAATAGAAATAAATTGATAGAAATAGATTAATAGAAAGAAAGAAAGAAAGAAAGAAAGAAAGAAAGAAATAGAAATAAATAAATAGAAAGAAAGAAATAGAAAGAAAGAAAGAAAAAAATAGAAAGAAAGAAATAGAAAGAAAGAAAGAAAGAAAGAAAGAAATAGAAAGAAAGAAAGAAAGAAAGAAATAGAAATAAATTAATCGAAATAGATTAATAGGAAGAGAGAAAGAAGTCGAAATAAATTAATAGAAAGAAAGAAAGTGAGAGAGAAAGAAAGAAAGAAAGAAAGAAAGAACTAGAAATAACTTGATAGAAATAGATTAATAGAAAGAAAGAAAGAATTCGAAATAAATCAATAGAAAGAAAGAAAGAAAGAAAGAAAGAAAGAAAATAGAAAGAAAGAAAGAAATAGAAAGAAATTAATAGAAATAGATTATTAGGAAGAGAGAAAGAAGTCGAAATAAATTAATAGAAAGAAAGAACGTGAGAAAGAAAGAAAGAAAGAAAGAAATGGAAATAACTTGATAGAAATAAATTAATCGAAAGAAAGAAAGAAGAAAGAAAAGAAAGAAAGAAAGAAAGAAATAGAAAGAAAGAGAAATAACTTGATAGAAATAGATTAATAGAAAGAAAGAAAGAATTCGAAATAAAATAATAGAAAGAAAGAAAGAAAGAAAGAAATACATTCTTTGATCTTTCTGAGATGCAACAATCAGAAAGTTAAAGAATGTTGTAATCAAATAGAAAACAGTCAGGAAAGATCCTTCTCTTCGATATTCTTTCATGTCAAATATCAAAAAACAACAAATAAAACGATGTTTAATAAATAAATAAATAAAAATAAGACCATTTGTTTTTAATCTTTACTTGATCATTGTTGCAGGATCAAATAATTTCAAAATGCGGTTAATCTTTCAACTAGAAGAAATGACCTCCGTAAAAGAAAAACAAGAGAGAATAAAAAACAATCTTTTAATCAATAAAAGATACCCCGTGTCTTTATCCTCTAAATGATTAATTAGTTTCAGGATCTCATCTTTCACAGTGAGCTTTTTTATACATTTAATAATAATATATTAAGAATTAATATGTAAATAAAACTTGTTAAATAGATCTTGATCTTGAAAGAATAGAGAAGGCGTAAAAGAGAAATCAATGTGAATTGAATGAAGCAAATCAATAAAACAGTTCACAGTTATTATGATCAGAAATATAATTTAGCGGCATTTCTTATCTTATAGCAATTGTTATGCAAGTTTGGTTGGTTTATTTGCATTAAGAATAGTTACTTGAAACTGTTCAAATCTGTGTCGCCATTGTAAGAATTCAGTAGTTCTGCTGTTCACAGTATGCAGTTGGTGATCCTAACCTATAGTTTTCCTTATCTATACATATATAAAGGGTAGTTGTGTGCATGTATGTATGTATGTATGTATGTCAAGAGAAAACTACGAAAATTAAACAATTGAGGA
>CM042145.1:83445769-83465769 GCA_023376005.1 Doryteuthis pealeii
TGGGAAAGCCCCCCGCCTCTGATCAATCGACTGGTAATATCAAGCCCTAGTATCTATACGATTGTCCGAACCCAATTGCTTATATGGCAAATCCCAACCCATTTTATTAAATACGTACTAGAAGGCGGTGGCTGGGGTCGTGGTGTCCTGGATATTATGTTAAACTACATTTAATGGTGAGGTTGCAATCCTGGAGCTATGGAGAGTGTGGAGGACTCATTCACCGTCATCAATTCCTATATTTAAAATTGAAAGTGAGTTTTAAATGTGTATGTATTGATTTGCGTACGTGCATATATATATATATATATAATATATATATATATATATATATGTGTGTGTGTGTGTGGTGTGTGTGTGTGCATGTGTGTGTGTGTGTGTAATTATAACATCTATCTTCCTAGCTACCTTCGTCATTTTTATGTTTGTCTATTATCCTTCAAACTTTATTTTCAATCTATTCCGATCTCTCTCTCTCTCTCTCTCTCTCTCTATATATATATAATATATATATATATATATATAATATCCCAATTTTCAGGTTTGAGCACTCTGTGTAGAAGGGACTAATTGCGAAATTCACCGCTCGGCGAAATGCTAGTCCCACTTGTTTACAAGTTTAGAGACCTCTGGTGAGTTTATTTCCGGTTTAGGAAATAATAGCGATTATTCTGCCTTCTATTCTAGGCAGCTGCTTGTGGACCCCATCGGTAAGAGACTTGACAGCGAAAGAGGTAGCTGCTGAAAAATAAGTTAGCTGTAAACTGATGAGGGGTGAAACCCCGAAACGCGCGTCTGCAGATTACTTTATATATATATATAGTATATATTATATATATATATATATATATATATTATTTATAATGGAGGGAATGGATAATATATTATGAATATTGCTCTACATTTTTTGTGCAAAGGTTTTCCGATTCAGAGTTGGTTTTAGTGGTATGTCTTTACCCAGAAATAATATATATAATATATATATATAATATAATATATATATATATGAGGAAACATTTGCAACACTAACTCTGGCAAATATAGGACCTACCTAAGAATTTGAAAAAAATAAAAAGTTACTTTTTATCTAAACCAATAATACAAATATCTTATTTCTTGATGATATTAAAAAAATAAAAACGAATATCATTAGGTATCACTTATTTCCAAACTCTGCAGTATTGAAATATCATAAATGATATTATGAATACTAGCAAAATCACCTTCTGGGCGATGTAAAAATAATTTTTTGAAAGATATTGCTTGAGGAAGTGGAAATTAAAAATTAAATGTCGGAAAGTTTGAACCATAAATCATAAAATCATCAAATTTATTAAAGGTGGGGAAATCCCGATGGGGCTTCAAAGTTGCTGCCAAAAGGCCATTTTTCAGACATTATAAGTCTACGTATGTTGATGAAAATTTAAGTTATCGAGTTTATTGTTTTTTCTCGTGGATTCTGATGCGTCGAATTTACAGATGGAGAAAAAAGTGCACAATTTGGAGTTTTAGGTGAAATTTGAGGCCTGATAACCCCCTGAGAGTGGGTGAAAATGGCCAATTTCGTGTAAAATTAAAGTGCCAATCCAATATAATTTTCTGATAGAGTTCGATGAGGAGTATCACATAGTAAAAGATGGTTGAATTCTGTTGAGAATTGGGGGAGATATGGGGCTTCAGTGTTGCCCCCAAAAGGCCATTTTTCAGCCATTATAAGTCTACGTATTTTGATGAAAATTTAAGTTATGGAAAAGTTTTTTTTTTTTCTGTTATTATTTTACATATATTGAACATGTACCAAAAAGATTGTTTGGTTTTTGATCAGAACCGAAGCTACAATATCAGTCAAAATTTTGCAATTTTATATTTTAAGTTTTTTTTCCTATTCAGCCATTGATCAATATCTATAATGGAGCAAAATTACTGTAATAGAAATGATCAGAATTATCTTGGTGGATAGATATATTTGAGATAATAGAGAAACAATGCATTTACCTTGTATCAATCATATTGACTGCAAAATTCTGACAATATACAAAGCTCAATATTTGCACAACATTTCATAATGGAAATTGGAAATGATGACAATATGCAAATAAAACATATGCCTATCTACTAAAATTGTGTACAGATGTTTTTAACCGTTTCTAATACAGTATTGATCACATCTTATATTTATACAAACACAATGAGAATATAGTTAATGGGTAATTCAATGTCAAAAAAGAAAAAAAATCACTCATGTCAGCCATTGAATAAGGTTCCTATGTAGCAAAATAATTGTCAAAATGCAATAGAAATATTAAAATAAAAAAACAATTTCATAATTTGAGGGGCTCTTGACATTTCTGTCTACCTAACAGATCTGGGGATTAGGGTTGAACGAATTACAACTGTTGGCTACTGGGCCTGAACAGGAGGCAAAAGACCTTGTAGCCAATAATGTTCCTTCACCCGTAACACCCTGGTATAAATAAACCAGATTAATACCATGATTAATATTCAAAAAATATTTCCTCACTCTTCCTTACCTCTCTGTTACGCCTTCAGCAACATTTCCCAAAATTATTAATTCATATCCATCTTAGGTATTGTTATAGCGATATACTCTATAGACTAATGGAATGCGCCGACGGTTATTATAAGTAACAGGGACAATTATGGCTTGTAGAGTAAGCCAATGCGAGTCAGCTCAAACTCTATTGTCGGACGTAATTCCCACTTCTCTGTACTGTAATTGTCTACTCTTTTGTTAATACATTTTCCTACATTTGTTACCCGTTGTTTTGTTCTTATTTGACCCCTGAAAACCCCACAACAGGTGTCAACCAATGAAACAAAGAAAACTGAGAATTCACCACCACCCAAATTTGGCGACCTAAACATCGGCATAACAAGTTTTGGGGATTGCCTTACTTCAACATAGTCCCCACCAGGACAAAATTTTAGAAAAATTGAAGGGATTGGGAACATGGCCTGGATAATTTGACATGGAATTACCCAGTAACTGAAGGGAATTCTTAATGATAAATACATACATATGTAAAGGCTGCCTAAAAGAGCGTTATCTGTTTTAAGGAGAGCCTTGCAACTTAATCAGCGTAATCAGCAGCCAACATCAAATTTCCCTTTTCAGTGGTGGGGAGGATATATATTGCCATCCACATACAGTAATGTTTTGACATATCATGCCTCTTTAGTGCAGATAGACTTTGCAGGCTGTGTGAAGCTGGGATCGAAACTCGACAGAATTTTCATCAGTCAGAACCTCTAACCACTGAACTATCAGCAAGACCCACTAGCGGAAGGGGATTTTTACTGATAAATTCGTACATAAGTAACGACTGCCTTATATATATATATATATATATATATATATATATATATATATATGAAACATAAAACCTTTATATATGTTTATGCAGATTTATCATTGATTATAGAGTTGTATTTTATTACACTTCCAACGCATATATATATTGCCATCCACATACCTACTATTTCGACGTATTATGCCTCTTTAGAGCGACTAGATTTTGCATCAAGCAGAGATCGAAACATAACCGATTCTTCATCAGTCAGATATTAAGCTAAAAAATATTGAAAATAACTGAGAGTCATTCAATAACTAGAAGGTATTTATTTTAAAAAAGCAAAATATATGCTATGCTTTTTAGTGCTTTTTTCCGTGGATATAAACTATACATGGTTCTGAATTTGTTTAGAATAAAAATATTCTAATCTTGCAAAAATATTTATTTTGGGGTTATTCAAAATGTCTGCAAATCAAATAGAATGCTCCAGGCTTGAACAGAGGTATGTCATCAAAGTTTTGGTGGCTTGAAGCTTCAAACTCTGTGAAATGTAAAGAAGAATCTGTGATATATATGGAAAAGCATGTTTTAGTCAAAAAATGATTGTAAATATGCTATTACAAGCCTGATTCGAAAAGACAGTCCCTGGAGAGGAAACACAGAGACTATCTGGTAAAGAAAAAGTTCCGGCACAAGTTGCAAAAGAACAATTTTCGAAAACGTATCAAATTAAAGTTTCGAGTCTTAAGAACAAATGACGAGTTGCACGAGCTTTTTGTACTTACTCCTGAATAACATAGAAGAATTCCAGAAATTTATTGATTTTTGATTTTCCAATTATATATATATATATATATATAATATATATATATATATAATCTAAAGTCCACATCTTATTGTAATGGAGATTGTGTGTTTTTCTGTCTGTAACCGAAACTATATTACTACGCAAGTCACAATTCCCTTAATTACGTCAATTTCTCCATGATTTCATTCTTTTAAACCTTCAGTTATTAATAAAAATTGTTTTACATTATTAATACTGTTGACCATATCTACGTACTAATAACATGCAATTGTATTTATATAGTGGTTTACAGTTTGAACGAGAAGGCTAATTTGCATATTGATATTTAAAATTTTATTTTAATAAATATGTGCTTGGTATTATTGATTTCTAATTGTTTGGTTTTATCTAAGAATATAAACAAAAAATCTTGTGGATAAATCTTAAAAGAAATTTATTTACAAGAAGAAATAACTGTAAAATTAATCCTTTACTCCTATTTTAACTAAATAGTTAAATTAGGAAATTTACCAATGAAAGAGGGAGTAATGGAAAATGATGGAAGAGTTAGTTTCAAAGTTGTTTCTATTTTTCGATTATACCCCCTCTGTTCCAAATCTTTATCTGAATTCTTATTCAGTTTCATTAGCCTTTCTAATTTAATATGATATTTTATTATATCAAAAACTTAAATACTTGCACCCGGAGGGTGCATATATTTGCTAGTATATATATATATATATAATATATATATATATATATATATATATATATATACTATTAGGTATTTCCAAAGATCATTCAATAAATAACGGGAATTTTGTCTCTGAAATTCACATGGTATATATATATATATATATATATATATATAAATATATATATATATATATATATATATATATATATACCATGTGAATTTCAGAGACAAAATTCCCGTTATTTATTGAATATATATATATATATATATATATATATATATATATATATAAAGGTGTTACATATCTATTTATTAGATGACAAAGGAACATTCACAACCATATTGGTTTCATGCGAGGCAATCATCAGGTGAATATGTTTCAAATGCATTTGAAGGCATTTGAAACATATTCACCTGATGATTGCCTTGCATGAAACCAATATGGCCGTGAATGTTTCTTTTTCACCTAATAAATAGATATGTAAAACCTTTATATATTTATTTTATTATATTATATGACTGCTCTATTTTATATTGAGCACTCTACCAATAATACTGCTTTTGGTACGCCATTCCAGCAAAAGCTGAAACAGTGACCATCCCACACCATATATATATTATATATATATATATATATATATATAATTATATATATATATATATATGTTGCCCAAAGTCGAAAAAGCGTATTTGCCGATGCTTACTGATGCATTTATAAATATACGTAGACATACATACACATTTTGACAAACATATATACAGATAGACATAATTCTTTCTTCTTTTCAGATGCACATTCAAAAGAACAATATTGGCTATGTTAATTTAACTAAAAGTACTTAGCCGTATTATGTTAGAGTTTTAAGATGATATCTGATGTTGATAAAGAACTATGTGGTAAGATATTTTATCTATTTACGCCTAAAATATTTATGCCTTAAATACATCACACTTTCAAATTCAGATACCACAAATACTTTTATAACGAAAACAAACTCTTGAAAGACAACATTGTATGTGATGTATGTTTATTGGATAAAAATAATCGAAATTTTGTGTTGCATAATAAACTGTTAGCTAATTCATTTTGTAATATAGTGTAATATTTTAGTTTAACTGGTAATTCGTTAGAAGAGTCATAAAAATAACCAGAGGTTTTCGTTGGCAACTAATGACCACTTGGTGACCTATCAGCTTTGCATTCTGGTTGGTTGAGAGTACCAAGTAATTGCAAAATCCGTGGGAAAAACCTTAGAATTAGTGAATTGGCTTTAGCTTGTCTGAAGGAGTCAGACGCTAAATGATGGCGTCGTGTGAGCCCTTTTCCACGCACAGGAAATGTTAGGTCCGATATAATTGATCTTGCACCCATGACTGGTTTCTGCTTAACACCGATCGGTTATTTAAGAGCTGGTGTATTTGATTTGTTCTTGTTTTACGGCATATCAACCTCAATGGGTCATTTAATGCCAACTACGTTTTTGAAATGAATTGGTGATAATGTTTAATTTTCTAAAGGTTTTTTTTTTTACATATCTTTTGTGAATGAAACTTTTAGATGATTTTTTTAACATATATTTTGTGTGTTTCTTTTTCATTTTTTTTTAAGATTTTTAGATTTTGTTGTAGATGTGTGCTTTTTTTAGGTATCCAAGTAGTTTTTCTGGGTTTATTTGGTAGAATATCTGTTTTAGATTTGTTGTTTAGTAGTAAGTGCTGGTGTAGGCTGACCAATCAAGATGGTACCAAAAGCTAGGTAAGAGTGGAGTTTGGGTGCTCTGTGAATACAGGATGACATTTTCTTATTATTTACACTCTCTTCATGTGGTTGGGGTATGAGGAGACAAGGGCCACGTCAAAGTTAAAATTAGGATACAGGTCAATGTTAAAATGAGTTTTCATGTTGCTTGATAAAAACAAAAATAGATACAGAAATTCAGCAACCACAGAAACACACAAACCAACCCAAGTCAAAGAAGAGGAAGATGTTAATATAAAAAGGCTATGGGACAAGAACTACCAAGGAATATTGATATTTTGTAGATATAGTTATAATTAGGTAAATATATATAAAGACAAATCTATTAAGAATATTAGAAACTTATAATAACTCCTTTTTTAATCTTGAAATTTTTTTAACATTACAAGTAAAAAGTTGGCAGAGTGGCTTATTGTTAGTATCAGCAAAAGCGCCTATCCCCTTTTTACTAGCACTAGACCAGAGAGACTTTTTGCATCTGAGGTGTAGTGGTACATCTACCATCACTCCCCACTTTACCGTGCTGTGCTACTCATGTGCCAAGAGCCAATATTGAACCCAGAACCTTGTCGTTCCTAGGCAAATGCCCTACTAAGCTAAATTACACATCTAAAAACAAAGATTTATATTACTAGTTGTATTTGTATATTACAAGACTGAATTAAAAAGATTGTATATGTATAATTTTCTTTCTATCTGCTCTGTAGGGAAAAGATCATTTTTTTGGGGGGGAGGGGGATATTTTTAGAATTAAGTTTTAGCATTTTTTGGATTATTCGAAGTATTGTCCTCATCTTCATTGTTATCTGTACAACGTTTCGGCCATTGAGTCCTCTAGCCTTCTTCAGGTATTTCTTGTCGGGTTCAGAAGCCTTCTCGAACTAAGGAACCTTCTTTTCGAACTCGGAAACATTCTTTTCGAACTCGGAAACATTATTTTCGAACTCGGGAATATTCTTGTCGTAATCTGGAGCCATCGTGAAAGTTTGAACCCAACTCTTATTCAATCCGCGCGGGTATCTTGTTCTCATTCATCTAACCGTGGCCGAGTCTGACAAGAAATGCTTGAGGAAATCCGGAGGACCCTCCGACCGAAACGTTGTACAGATGACAATGACGATAAGGACAATATTCCGAATAACCCAAAAAATACTAATCATCAAGCATCCTCAAAAATTCAGAGGAATTACGTTTTATTTACATAAAAAAGTTTCACTTAGGTAAGTAAAACATAAAATTATCTTGCAAGAAAACAATTTTATTTTTTTGGAGGTAATAGTATGAAAGCTGGATTGAAATCTCTCAAAAATTGTGGAGCCCTAGATGTACGGACCTATGGACATTTGTTGAATCATCAAACTTTACTAACATGGTATTCCACATATTCCTTTCAAATACATGTAGCGAATTCTATGTTCGGCTGGGGCTGGCGAGGAAGAGAAACACAAACAAAACAAAAAACACCTCGCCTCAATCGTTAGGACCACTCGTGCTTCATTCACCCTTTTCAGACTTTGAGGGGTCGGTTGGTTGGTTAGTTGTTTTTGATGACATGTCAACCCTCGGTGGACTATTTCATGCAGAAGACTTTTTTTTTATTTATTCTTCATGAATATTGAAAATTCTTTCTTTTAATTTAATTTTTCAAACACATTTTTGTTAACTCATTTTTTATTTTTAACCTATAGATAAGACCTTAACAGGTACTACCACCCGACCAGAGTTGACCTGGGAGTAATAGTGATTAAGAACTTCACCACAAGATGCAGTTTAACGCCAGAACATTGAGGTCGTGTAATTGATAACGGACACAATCTACAGGGAAGTTTTATTCGGTTATATTGGAACTAACAACTCCAGTATCTTTGAATCGTTCTCCGTTCATGCAAACGCTTATTTCCTCATACCCCAGCCACCAAAGGAGAGTGTAAATAAAATAACAATCAGTCATTCTATATTCACAGAACATCCAAGCCCCATTACCGCCTAGCTTTTTTAATATCGTTCGGTCAACCTTCGCCAGTACTTCAATAGCCGATCGTTGTTAAGCAGCAAACCGGTCCGGGGTGCTAGATCAATTATATCTTGTTACTCCTAGTTCCCTGGACGAAATGTTGAACTTTGTCAACTCGTCTTTTTTTTCTGGCCGCTGGCTTTAAAAAAAAAAAAATGATTTATCTATTCGCATTCCGTTCGATTACTATGTTACATTCAACAGACTTGGCCCAACTTTTGTAAAATTTCTAAAACCCCTAAAAAATTTCAATAAATCTTTTTTCTTTTTCTTTTTTAATCATTTTAATTCCTTTCTTAACTGGAAAATTTTCAGAGCCTCTCGTGCATAATATAATTTGTTTTATATCATATTTTCTTATTTACTTATGTTAATCGGTACCGAAAAATACGCATTTGTCGAACTATTGACGGACTGAATACGTTTTTTTTTGTTTATTTATTTATTTATTTATTTATTTATCTATTTTTTGGTGTGGAGGGGATACGTAAACATTTAAAATAAACACAAGCAAAATATAATCTCTTTGGCCAACACATAAACGATTTAAACGATTTTCATTTCACCAAAGCCAAAAACGTGAACTTTGATGTGGTAAGAATGTTGGACCATTGCTCTGAATATGCGAACGCCAGCTCGGCGGGAGTTTTAACTCTGATAGAATCTCTGGCAGTCGGCCAAGTCTGCAAGCTCTGAACTTGCCAATTCTATCCCGGCTGGTTCTCTCAGATCACTCTGAGGAGATACTTGCGGATAAAGCTTTGTGATAAGGAGCACAATCACAAGACTCCCAATATTATTGTGAGTTCGTCTCCCTTTTACGCTCGGTTGATAGCTGATTGGTTTTACGGAATGTCAACCCTCATTAGGTCATTTAATCTCTTAGTCACCCTTTTAAGCAGTTGTACACACACACACACACACACACACACACAACACACACACACACACATATATATATATATATTATATATATATATAATATATGTATATTAAGGTGTGCCAAAAGTATCGTGATTTTTTGTAATGTTTGATACAATTTGAAAAAAATAAAAGTTCTATTGATTTTTTTCCAGAATACAAGGTGTGTCAAAAAGGACCAAGTTTAAAGCTTTATTTACCAAGATATAAATGAAGAATGAATAGAACGTTATTTTTTAGTATATATATATATATATATATATATCATCCACAGAGACCGTGTTTCGACGAATCGAGTCTCCTCAATGTAGCTTGCTCCATACGAGTAAGTGGTCAATTTCTTAAACAACGTTTAGCTGGTTTGAATTTAGAGTTTTCCTTTACCTGGACTGGTTGCCTAACCAAGGTTAAAGAGCCGAGACTACCCTACTATTCATCCATACTGGAGGAAAAAAGGTTGGGTGCATACCTTTCCCAAGAGTATTAACACTACGGGAAATGAAAGAGCCTAGTCCAGGATTTGAACTCTTCTTTGGTTCATTTTCTACGACGGTAACATTACACCACGTGTGGACTATATTAACATAAGACAATCCACAAAATAATATTTAAAACATGTGAAATATTAATAGAAAGCATTGTCGTCGTAGACGCAGTGCCACATCGGGATATTGATCTTGCTAGGAAAAAATCAGAAATCGTCAATAATTTAAAATCTGTTGACTTTAACACTTCTGATGGCATTTTTGGATTTTTTAGGTAAAAATGCTTTTACAAATCAATTTTTAGGAGTAGGGAAGCTCTAGAACTTTTTACAGACAAAAGTAATTACAAAAGTTGCCATTTTTCGCGTCCCTCCCTCAAATTCGGAGAGCTAAAAATATCGACATAACTCCGCGAATTTTTGGTATTGGACGCTCAAATTTTGGTGATTGGCTAACCTTACCATAAGCCACACCTTGGACAACATTTAATAAAAGTTGAAGTGGGTGGGTGACATGGCCTGGATGATTTGACATGGAATTACCCTTTATTAAAAGACTGAAATAATCTATATATTAATTCTCTGTTTACTTAATCTTCCGACCGTTATCATCTTCCATCATCCTCTGGTTAAAATTGAGAGTCTAAATCGTCCAAGATGAGATGTAAATATGATTATCTAGTGTAGCTTATCCACCGAATTCTTATTTATTATGAGTGTCGTCACCTCAGCTAAATAATGGGCCATTCCGTTTTTATCATAAAGAAAGAAAGGGAAAAAATAATATGCTACACAAAAAGGATATTATAAGAAAGAAAGAATGAGAGTAGCGGAAAGATTGGGAGAGGAGGTGAGTGCACGCAAGCGATAACGCTAAACTCTTTCAATCGATCATAATGAAAAGATGAAAAGAAAAAAGAAAAAAGAGTTAAATCAAGATTAATATAATTTTACTCATTGAGCTATGTAGTAATAGCTTTTAAGTAAACATAGAAAATGTAATAATTAAATTATCATACTGTGGTATATTCACAGGTTTTACTAGTATATTTATTACAGGAAAATTCCTTTGAAAATTTATTTTTTAGTCTGCCCTGCTGGCTGTGGCTGCAGAATACGCCGACAGTACCGCAGCTGAAGAGTAAGACCCACGAATTGGGCCATGTGTTGGTCGTGAATGGTAATCCGTAATGACTGAGGAAGGGATCCTGGGTTGAGCAGTCCATGATCCGGTTGACTAAGTGGTCAGCATGCAACACTCCACTTTGGCTTTACAGGGATCTAAGACTGGACGTAGAGCTCGAACTGATCCATCGGTTTGTCGCGTCAAACCCAAGCATCTGCATGTTTAGTCTCGACCTGATTCTTCAAATTGCTTTTATGGCACCCCCCATTTAATCATGTAGATGCTAGAAGTCTGAGGGTTAACCACCAGTTTATTAATTCTCATGAGTAATGTTCTAATTTCTTGATACACAGGAAAAATCCAACATGCAAATGATTTTTTCCAAATTAGAGTACTGATTTGAGGCTCAAATGCATCTAGTGGTGAGTTCCTAATTCTGGATTTCTGGATCAGTAGAGCACTCCTTCAGTGCCATTGCTCCCAGGTCACTCAGACCCAAAGTTGAAGCAGCCATTAGGGCGTCCCATCTGTAGATGAATTAGATGTTTGCAAGTTAATGGAAATTATTTCTACCAGTTTATTAATACGCATGTAGTTAATGAAAATTATTTCTACCAATCTATAAAACCAAACCAAACCAAAATATTTACCCACAACTATTCGCTTATTCATCATATATATATATATACAAAACATTGACAATATTTAGCCCGCAATGTTGGTATGCCATTAAACAAAATATCCAGTTTTTTGAAGGATAACCCAATCGGAAAAATTAGAGTTACTCTTAGTGCTTGATAAGGGAGACTTTCCCTCCTTGACAAGTGCATTGTGAGGGTCAGAGACCGGAAGTACAGTTTCTGCTATTGTACTTCAACTGCAATGATAAGTTCTTTTGATTGCGCACAGAGTTGAGCTTTAGTAACGATTTTGAGTAGAAGCATATCTTTATCCTGCGTAAAAAAAAAAAATTTGTTTATTTCAACACACGGGTCCGCCTTTTCAGTTAGTATTCATAATTTATTTGTAGATAAAAATGAAACCCCAGCCAACAAACATTTTTTCTCGTATCCTAGTGATTACTGAATAAACAAAATACTTACCTGGCCTCCATGGCTTTGGTTTTGAGCCGGTTAGTGACGGTAAAATTAATCGCTGGTCCTAGGGAGCCGTCTCTCTAGGCAGCACCTGTCACCTTTTCTAAAAGGCCAGGTTTTATTGCCAGGTGCCTGAGGCGTCCCGAAAGAGGAATGCCGATGGGATCACACACTTTTTAGTCCGGCCACTGCATTAGCTTAGGATTGTGCATGTCTGCCCAGGTTAAACAGTATTTTTGTCAATCCTAGTGGAAGGCCAGGAAAATAAATTTACCTGGCGTCCAGGGCCTTAGGCTTCTGGACCGGTAATGATGATAAAATTAATCGTGTGGTTCCAGGGGAGCGTCCCTCTAGATAGCATCTGCATCATCGCCTAAAAGAAGCAGGGTCGGGTTTATTGCCCGGTGCTTGATGTATAGCAAAAGGGGAAGGCCGAACGGATCAAGCCCTTTTAGCACTGACCACTGCATGAGCTTCGGGTTTTACGTGGCTACCCACGTTGAAAGTCCTTTTTTACAAAAAAATGGTTTGTTGGTTGGATTTTACGGCAAGCCAACCTTTGCTGTCTTAATTTTTACCGAAAACTTTGATTTATTCCTTCTTGTTGGTTATTTCATTTTATTATGTTTTAAAAACATTTTTAAACACTCGTTGGGTAGCTGGGAGACCCCACAAAATAGACTTCTCACCGGGCTCCTGTCCCCTCGTCTAAAAAGGGTAGGGCTGGTTTTATTGTCCGGTGTCTGATGCATTTTTTGACTAGCGGTCGCATGAGCTTTGGTTTGTGCATTGGTAGGGTTTTAATCCTTAACTGCGGTGCAGTCGGTGAATATTCAACAGCGTTGGCCGACAGGACGAAAGACAAAAAAGGCATTAAATAATACACATTAAACCACCAACCAACTAAAAAAACAACCAAAACAAAGTTTGTCTGCTAGTGAAGAATGTAAAAATATTTCAGGGGAAGATTTTAAATTCATAACAAAAGTCAATCGATCACCTGAAATATATATATATATATATATATATATATATATGTGTGTGTGTGTGTGTGTGTGTGTGTGTGTGTGTGTGTGTGTGTGTGTGTAAGGAGATAATATATATAAAGAAATAGATATATATATAGTGTGTCATAAAAGTATCGAGATTGAGCTGTAATTACCAAGATAAAAATGAATAAGGAAGTTCGGTATGTATTTGTAGACGTATAACTCCAAAATGGGAGGTCATTCAGATTTGAAATCTTGCATACACCTTGATATCCTTCTAAGAAACACTACAAATTTGGTTATTGATTTTTACTAATTAAGGGATATAATTAATTATTTAATCCAAAATAACTCAATTTGCAGAACTGTCCGTATACCAGTTCCTGCTGATAATAAAATATTGTTCGCAGTCTGTTTTTTGTTACAGCGATATCAGCAGTGAAGCTTAGTTTTAGTGAATATATTTCGCAGTCTAAGTCGTTCAGCTCTGAATTTATCGCCTATTCATGGTCCAATCTTTAATTTTACATAGTTATGTGTTATATAAGGTCAATATTCCGTCGTTCGTCAATGTAAACAAAACCTTTTTTTAAAAACTTTGAGACACTCGAGTTACAACGGACAAGTGGGTTAGAATTAGGCTCCTTCGAGAGTTTCCGTAATCTAATGTTATTTATTCGTAAAATACGATCCTAATGATATATGCGCGCTATTCTGTATTTGTACCAAAATCAGAACTGTAATGTGATATTTAACTTTTAAGCACATTCAAAATTATTTTTAAAAAAGGATGTATCATTTTTTTAATTCATATATATATATATATATACGTGTGTGTGTGTGTGTGTGTGTGTGTGTGTTGTGTGTGTGTGTGATAACATAATATATACATGGAATGAAAAGAAATGTGATAATTTGTAAAGCAGAAGGGTTAATAGAATATTGAAAACAATGAAAATAATAAATCTGAAATTGGAAAAATAAAAATCGACAAATGATAGAAGATAATGATAGCCTATATTATTTGTAGGAAATTGATTTTATGTAATATGTTTAGTGACGTTTTGAAGTCACCTGATGAAATTGAAAAGATGGAGATTAAAAGTCTACGAAAGAGACGACGGAATAAAAAATATTTCAAAGGGAATCCGTAGCGACATCTAAAAAAAAGTAATAAAATACAAAGATTAAAAAATGGAATAAATATTACAAACAGAATCATACACACACACACACGCATACACACACACACACACACACACACATACACATATATATATATATATATATATATATACATACATATGCATACAAATATGTAGACATATTTGTGTTTATATATATAAACACACGCAGGCACACACACACACATACACACACAAAACGAATATATATATATATATATGTATATATACAAGGTGTGTCATAAAAGTATCAAGATTGAAGCTGTATTTACCAGGATAGGAATGAATAATAAATGTAACGTTATTTTTTTTTCAGAATACAAGGTTGGTCAAAAAGTATGATTTTAAACCTGTATTTACCAAGATAGAAATGAAAAATGAATATGACGTTAATTTTTCAGAATAAAGGTGTGTCAAAAAATAGCGAATATATATATATATATATATATATATATATATATATATATATGCCCTTTTTTCGATATACACACTCACACACTCTCATACTCACACCGTAAAAGAGAATATTTGACGTCATATTTCAAACCGTCCACTTTTTTCAGCGTCCTTTCTTGAGACTTAAAATTTTGAACAGACTGATAAACAAGGACTATCACTTGCTTTTCTCGTTATTCTGTGATAAAATTTTGTGTCACCTTCTATATACCAACAAATGTCCTGAAGATGATCTAATTAATAGATCGAAACACTGCAGCGTTGGCCAATAAACTTACCACTCAACTTATTTAAACCTATTTTTTTTAAAATTTTCTTAATATACTACATACCTTCGAATTCACTTCCTTTTCTTCATATATATATAATGCAAATTATTGTTGGTACCCTTGGAAATCACCCAAAAGACATTGATAAATGAGTATGGTATTCGGAGATCAGAGGAAGAAGCGAGACAATCCAGACTACAGTCCAGGCCACGGCTCTGCTAAAATCAGCTAGAATACATTTAAGAATGCTGATTGGTTTGGTTCGGTTTCTTTGTTTAATGGCATAACATTCCTTAATTATTTAATGCCAAAGCCATCCTTGTAGAAGAATTGTCGAGGCACTATTTAACCCATCTTGAAGGGTTCTTATGTTTCCCAAGAGTATTAGTCTGAAAGTGAACGTAATAGCATGAGTGGATTCAAAACTCATATCTGATCTCGTGTTCCTTTCTGAATAAAATTACTAGTGTGGGTTTTTCACACCAGTTTAAGTTGATGGTCTTTACCTGAAGCCTGTGTTACGATTTTGTGGACATCCTTTAGGATTCAAACAAGAGTGCTGTCAAGAGTGCTTTGTGTTAAGCAGAGCGTGATCCTTAGTGAAGAATCCTGTGTTCCTCCTTGTGTCCCTTAATATTGGGTATGATCCTTTGGTTTTTCCTTGGTACTCCCCAGTCTTGCAGGTCGTTCGGCAATGAGTGCAAATGGACATCTGTCAATATCAGGCGATTAAGTAGTTAACCAACCACGTATTCGGGCTGTTGATTGGCTGAGCTTTAAATCACGTGACCACTATTAGTCTATAAATTTAAGTGGTGAATTGCAGCACGACTTATTTACTACAAATAATCTAATAGTCTGAGTAAGAACAAGTCTCGTCAGTTGCTCTGGAGGCTTCTAAGTATTTTAGTTGAGTTTACCAATAATGTTGTCTGAATGGTCTCGATTCTGCCTCTGATTTCCAATCCATCTTCTCTGTTTTCCAAACTTTTGGGGGCGGTTCCAAGGTCATCAATTACGATTATATTTTTCACCTTCTTTTCACAGTTTTTCAATTCTCTAGCGCAGTCCAGGTGTTAGTCTATCTTTTTGTATTCTTTCATCTTTACTCTGTGATCTGATGGAACTGCAAAATCCGCCAGGTGACAAGTTCTCTTTCTAGCTGGCATACGTTGATCCACCTTAATCTCAAATCCAAGAGAGGTTCATGCGTTTCATGCTCAAGAACAGATTCTGGTTTATGCATATTTTTTTTGTATGGTAAAAATATAGTTTCTTGCACAATTCCATGTAGATCACCTTTCCCATCCAATCATGCCTACCCTTGTTGAATTTAGTTTATTATTATTATTATTATTATTATTATTATTATTATTATTCCAGGCCTGTCGTAGCTGATGGTTCACTGGAGGCTGAGTGACAGCAAGTCTCCACAGGTCTCCAGGACTCTTCTGAGCCGATCCCAACAGTGCTGTAGTTCGTTTGGTCCCGATTCTTCCTCTGATTTCCAATTCTCCCAAATTCTTTTCGAGAGATTTTGGGACCGTTCCAAGGGCACGAATTACAATTGGTACGATATACACCTTCATGTACCACAGTTTCCTCAGTTCTCTGGCAAGGTCCAGGTATTTGTTTATCTTTTCGCTTTCTTTCATTTTCACTCGGTGGTCGGCCGGGACGACAAAATCCACGAGATGACAGGTTTTCTTCTTGTCAATTAATACTAGGTCCTGTCTCATAGCCGGGATTAGGTGATCCGTCAGTACCACAAAGTTCCGGAAAATTATTATTATTATTATTATTATTATTATTATTATTATTGGAAAGTGAAAAACTAGAAAAGTATAGGATCTTGTCCGGAAGCTTAGAAAAGTGTGATACCTGAAAGTTGGTTTCGTGCCCATACAAGTAAGCGTACTTGGTACTGTGCCATAAGACACTAGGTTCGATATTATATGAGTCCAAAGTTCGATGAACTGCTGACAGGAGTGCTAGCAAGAAAATTTTTTGATATTTGAGGTGACCTTTTGCCATTTAATGATCGTCCGAGATTATTACCCGGGATTTGGTATATGCATGTTAATGCATGAAAGAACCAAAATTCTGATTGAATTAAAAATTGAATTAAATAGAATACATTACAACTGATTTTGATTTTCACTATCTATTGGCTGGTTGATTGCTTTTACAGCAAATCAATGATTTGTATCCTTTAGATTTTTCGGACTCATGTCCTCATCTTAATTGCTATATACATAATGTTTCGACCAGCCTTCTTCAGATGTTTCTTCTCGAACTTGTGAACCTTCTTGTCGTAATCAGGAGCATTCATATTGTTATCGAAGTCTTCACGGAACTTTGAGCCGAAACCTTTATTTAATCCATCGGCGTAGAATGCTCTCATTCCGTTTATCATGGCTGGATACAAGTGTTAAGCCACGTTAAGTATTCTATGTTATTTCTGCCTTTGTCAGTATTGAACATAAAAGTAAAAAAACAAAATTCAGACAAATAATATCAATGACTGTTTGATTATTTTATGCCGAAATCAGTTTAACAGTTCACAAGCTTCCTCGTTGTATTGGTTGGCCGTTAGTCGGAAACAAGTTGCCGAGTTTTGGCAACTCAAAAAGACAAGAAAAACTCTCCGTAAAGATATAATACATATTTATTGAAAAACAACTGTGCAACATTAATACATAAATTAAGAATAACACCTTTGTTTTGTGGAGAGGAGAAAGTAATTAATTCGCCTGGTTGTTTCAAGTAGAAGATTGTTACTTTCAGGTGCCTAAGGGTTTTTCTTTGGTTCACGCGAGGATATATGTCTATCGTTTGTGTTGGTCGAAATCTGTTTAACAGTTATTTCTTCCAATTTAAAGGGTAAACAATGGATCATCACAATCATTTTAAAGGTTCCTACTTTATTATCGCATATCTATTTGACAAATAAATAAGACGCTAATAGTTAATACAACCCCGGGTCATCTATATATATATAGATATTTACCAACCCCTCCGCACGAGCAGGATGTGACACAAGGTCAATTTCTTAAGCGGAGTTTAACAGGTTTTAGTTCAGAGTTTTCCTTCTTCTAAACTGGTTACCTAGCCATGGTTCAAGAGCCCAGTCTGCCCTGCTATTTACCCATAGCTGGAGGGAGAATTGGATTCATACCTTTCCCAAGGGTATTAGCGCCATGAGAAATCTAAACCGCTTCGTCCAGGAATTGAACTCGGGTCGACGAGTCCATTTCCCACGACTCTAACCATTAGACCACGCGCCTCCACTATCTATCTATATATATAGGAGTAGCGTCCGCTTTGGTACGTATATGACAACTTCTAACTCAGAAAAGCTGTGTCATTGTGCATCAAAATAGTGCATAAACATTAATATGTCTATAATAAGGAAATGATAGCCATAAGAGCAATACGGTCTGGGCAGTCATATTGGTGCCAGGGCATGACGTGAGCTTTATCGGTGAGGCCTGTTCGACCGTCCGTCTAGCTCAAGTAAGGGCTAAAGTAGAGTGTTGCTTGTCATGGACTGCTCAGCCACCGGTATTCCGCCTTTGGGCATTACTGGTCGCCACCCACGACTAATAGGTGGCGCCTTTGGGAGGGAAGGGGTTTTATCCATCTGCAGAGATGCTGTCGGCGTATTCTACAGTCCCAACTGACTGAGCCAAAATGTAGCAGGTAATAATGGTAATGAAAGACTTCACACTCTCCAAAACTCCAGAAGTGGATGGACTTAAGTTTTCTATCTACGACATTCATTTTTGGTGGTGGAGTTTTACTTTTCTGTAACTGATTCAGTCGACTTATCTTAGAGTCAGCGATATGGCTGGATTCACATCATATGACCCGTAGTTTTTTGCTTTGTGCAACGTCCACGCTTGGCCTACTAAATACCTATAAAATGTAATCAACAAGCCACTATTAAAAGGTATAATATGCTAAACATTTTAACGAGCCAACCACTTAAGCGACAACGTTAGTTTTTCAAAGCTGCGAACATTATCGGCAGCCAGGTATTACTTTCATTTCAGTCATAGATTCATTGATTGGATATCTTTTATATTTGCATTTTTATTAATTTCTATTTGCCTTTATTATTTTTCTTCTAGTTTCATTGAAATAGAATTTCTTTTTCAATTACCAATGGCATCAATCTGAGAATCCGGTTCGTTGAATTTAATAGATTTGCAAGGGGGAAAAAAAGAAAGAAGTTTGTATTTTCTGGTCGTTAATATAATACAGGCGTCGAGCTCTCCAAATGCTACCTTTATTTTTTTTTTTTGTATATTAGATGCTTTTTTAAAATTTTTATTATTATTATTATTATTATTATTATTTTGGTAGAACCTGTTTAAGCATCCTATCCACTTAAAAGTGTGCATTTGTACGAAACGTCTGACGTATTTCAAATAGATTCGAGTGCATAATTTTCAGATTGATTGATTGATTTTAACGGCCTGTCAAATCGTATTTTATACCAAGAGGTTTAGGAATTGCATTCATTGTGCGTTCATATTTACATTTTTTGTGTAATTGTTTATTAAGATCTTTTTGCTCCCGGTTCTATGATATCAAGTATACCTGTAATAATTTGAACTCAGTTGTATGGATCCAAGTCTGCTCCTATGACGCCGTGGATATCTCTCAGGGCCCTCTCTGGGAATCGTAGTGCCAAATGCGGGCCTATACTTGTTAGGGTACTTGACTACTACTGGGATCTCCGGCTAGTTGCTTCATCAATGATTCCGTATTCACGTTAAAGACCTACGGAATTGAAAATAGACACAATTATGTCGAAGCTTCCTGGTTGGATTGGTCGGCCGTTAGTCGAAACAAGTTGCCGAGTGTTGGCAACACAAAAAGACAAAAAAAAACCTCT
>CM042145.1:83470769-83478269 GCA_023376005.1 Doryteuthis pealeii
TGGTTTCTAGCCGAACACTCTACCGACTGAGCTAACCCGGCCCCTAAGTATTGACCCTACAATAGGTGCATATATCCTTTGACATGTTAGCTAATTTTCTTTTAACGAGAATAGGGTTGCTTTGCAGTAGCAGTTTCTTAAATCATCGCTTTTAGCTAGACACAGAATCAGATGAAATGACCGGAATCGTCTGGAAAACACTCGTTGCGAAAAAAAAAGTCTCGGACGACAAGATGTTGCAAATATATTTTCAGTAACAGCTTTTATTCGATTTAACATAGAGTTGGGGTTGAGCGGTAGGCGCCGAATAATCCCAGCAGCAACTCTGGCTAGGCTGTACACTTGAGCTGGTCATCCGACTCTGTTTTTAGCCGAAAAATATCGTCTTTTTTATGTGGACAGGTTTCTTTGTCCTGTCAGAACTGCCCACGACTGATTAATCATGAATAGGTTTCACTTATTTACCTTCGTGCAGACACTTCTAGTGGCGTCACATTAGCATTTCATAGCTAATTTTCTTTTCACAAAAATATGGTTGATTAAAAATTAACATCCTGCTCAAAAGGTTTGTTTTTTGTTTAATGGCATACCATTATTTACTGCCAATCTTTTAGAAGAACAGCAGTTGTACTATTTAACTCATAGCTGGAGATTAGCGTGTTCATATCTTTCCCAAGAGTATTAGTCCGAAAATAGACCTAAAAGCGCGACTGAATTTCGAACCCATTTACTACGATATCACAGTTTAACACATTATTCAGTGCCCCGTCGAGATCAAAAGGAAGATGAAGAAAACATTGAATGAAAATATTATTTGTTGGCTGAAACAGTTGAAACAGTAATAACCATAATAGAGAAAATTAAGAATAGATAAAGAAAAATGTTAAGAACAGAAAGAAAAAAACAGGAAAGAAAATGACTAATAGACAACAATACAGTCAGAAGATTGAAAACAGCCAGTTAAGAATTAAAAAAAAACAGCATATTAATATTATCGTCTTTTAAAGAAAGAAAAAAATCACTGAAGATGATAACTTGATTAAGAAAAAGGAATAAATAACAAATCAAGGTAAATAGTTAGTCTTAGCAGAGACCCTCGCTAGTTTATAAACTTTGGCTAGTTATCCGACTCCTTCGGCCGAAAAGGACTGTCTCTTTCATGTGGATCCAGCTTACTTCCAGAATCAGCCACGACTAATTAATCATAAGCAGGCCCCGCTGACAGTTTTCTTTTATCGAGATTATGATTGGTTAAAAATTAATGTCCAGCTTAAAAGCTTTGTATTGGTTTCATTTTTAATGACATAACTAACATTGTGTATTACTTACTTACTTGCTTACATCCTTGTAGAAGAATAGTAGTCGTACTAATAACATACGAGGTATGTCAGAAAAATTCCAGGACTAGTGTCACAAAAAAATTATCTTAGATTCAAACTACGATGTAACTCCTTCAAAGTAATCCATCTGGAGTCTAATGCACCTTCCCATCCTTCTCTCCCATGCGTGTATGCACGCATGGAAAGATTCTTCGGGGATTCTGCGTAGTTCTGTCGTCACGGCCTTTTTGATGTCGTGCACATCCTCTAAACAGGTTCACTTAATGGCCCCTTTGAGCTTGGGGAAGAGGAAAATCACTTGGAGCCAGGTTGGGCGAGTAGGGAGGTTAATCCAGCACAGTAATGTTCTTCTGGGCCAGGAACTCTCGAATACTCAGGGCAGAGGGGGCAGGTGCGTTGTTATGGTGAAGTAGTCCTGCCATATCTCTCGCCTCTCATTGCGCACAGTATCTCTTTGTATACACGTTAGTTGATCGTCTGGCCAAGAACTTGCAGTAGACGATGCCCTTCACATCGAAGGATGCGATCAACCTGGACGTTTTCTGACATACCTTGTACCAAACCTTATGGAATACTTACTTACACCTTCTAGAAGAATAGTAATCGCACTATTTGACCCATACCTGGGGGAGGGTTAGGGCTTTCATATTTTTCCACGGGGGAAACACAGCTCAAAAGGAAAATGAAGAAAACGTCGTTTGAAAATATTGTTTGTAGGCTGAAACGTAATAGAGAAAATTAAGAATAAAGAAATAAAAGAAAATGTTTAAGAACAGAAGAAAAATTAAGAAAAAGAAACAAAAAAACAAACAAACAAACAAAAACAGCAAAGAAAATGAATAATAGACGACAATACAGGCAGAAAATTGAGGATAGAGGCTCGAGAATAAAGGCCAGTGTATTAATATTATCATCTCTTAAAGGAAGACAAAAAAAATCCCGGAAGATGATCTCTTGATTAAGAAAAATAAATAAATAACAAACCAAGGGAAGTAATCACAAAAGGCGACTTAAACCAAAAACGGCGGAGAATTAAGAAATTGTTTGGATGTATCCAATCGAAGACAATCAGGAAAGTGTTCGCCAGCCCCACCCCCGTTCCCGACCTCATTTTAACTTTCTTTTCCATTTGAAGGCCATACAAAGAGAAAAAAGAAAAAAAAAGGCAGTTCAATAACAAGCATTCTCGTTAGCTGTCAAAATAACAAGAAATCGGTGAAGCCAGAGCTACATGTAGACATTTTCTACTAACATCAGTAAAATTGGTCGGCAACATCTGTCCATGATCTCAGTGACGCTGGTGGGCATCACTTCAAAGCTTTCCAACACCTGTACAGTGAAGATCCGTTATAAAGCAAACCTCTCTGTTGCTTTTCAACTCACGCAGTTAGCAGTGAGATTTTGCATTTAACCGTCGGTGAGGTATTTCGCTAACAAAACTGTTGTGACGTACAATTTATGACGTACATGTTTTTCTGCATATATTATGGAGCGGCATGTTATAATGGTTATCGTTGTAGGAAATGGACTGGGCGAGACGAGTTCAAATCCTAGACAAGGCTGTTTACTTTTCCCATAACGTTAATACTCTTGGAAAAGCTATACATACAACTATTTACCTCTAGATAGGGCTCTTTTAAATGGTTAGCCGACCAGTCTGGAAAGAAAACACTGAATTCAAACCTGTTAAATTCCATTTAAGAAATTGACCGAGTGTCACATCATGCTCGTGTGCAGAGGTTTGGTATATTTGTATATTATCGAAAGTAATATTAAGAGGTGTCTGTGATGTTATCGTTTTAGAAAATAGACACGGTGAGAGGAGATCAATTCCTGGACGAGGCTGTTTGCATTTCACATAGCGATAATACTTATGCGAAAGGTATCAATCCAATTGGTCTCCCTTCAGTTATGGGAAAATAATAGGACAGGCCCTATTATTTACCCATAGCTGGAAGGAGGACACTTGCCTAGGAATCGTAAGGTTCCTGGTTTTATACAGGCCATCGTCACCTCAGCGTATGAGTAGCACAGGGATCAGTGTGGCAAAGTCAGGAGCTAGTGGTAGGTGTGCGCTCCACCCCAGCTGCAAAAACAATCTCCTTGGTCTAGCGCTAGTGAAAAGGGAATAGATTCCCTCGCTGCTTGGCTGATACCGACATTATGCTACTCCGTCGAATTTTTTTGCTTAATAGCCCAAACTAGAGTCTTCAATCTTGGTATAGTAACCACTCTAGGAAAAGGAAAACTCTGAATTCAGACCTGTAAAACTGAGCTTGAAAGAATCGACCTTGTGTCGCACACTGCTCGTGAGGGGTGGGGTTGGTAAATATACCTATTAAAGAATTATGGTTAACGGTGCCCAAGTTGACTGGGGGCATTACCTATTTCAAAAAGCAACCACTTGGCGCGTTTAGAGGCGAATATCAACGTTACATCTATCTCCAAAAAGTTTGGTCTGTGTTCGTCACGAAATGGTATCAGTAGCATTCTTTTATTCTTGAAGTAAAATCATTCTAAAAAACACATTTTCTTGATGTTTTATTCTTTTTTTTAATTTAAAGAAAAGATAGAATGATGCTCAAACAGAAAATATAACACACTTTATGTTCATGTTTATTTGTTCGGTTGGTTGGTTGTTCTTTACGGCATATCAAACCTTGTCGTGTTATTTAAGGCCGAAATCAGTCTTTTTTCAAGCAATTATACGGTTTCAATGATATTAGTAATGTTAATCAAGTATAGCTTCAAGTAATTATTTTTAATGTTGATAACTTATACAAAATTTTATAAGTTTAGATAAATCCTTCTTTAATAATATTAATCATTTGTTTTATCAAATATTCCTATCCAATACTAAGGTCCCATCTATGGGTTAAATAGAAAAATGTATCTATAAAAAAATTGTATTATCCATTAAGAATTGATTTATTTCAAAACTTTATCGGCATTAAATGACCCACTGAGGTTGATATGCCGTAAAACAAAACAAACCAAACCAATACTAAGATTACGCGGACTTATATGGTTGCGAAATACCCTCCCCTTTCCTTGAGAGATGCCATTGTATGTATTTACACTGCACTTCTACCACGGGTAGGATATGATAGAAGGCCAATGTTTAAAGACTAAAGCAGATATTAGAGTTGTCCTTCTCCTAGACTGGTTGTCTAACCAAAGTTAAAATATACTCTTTCTACCTACTTACCAATATCTAGGGGAGAAGAGATCATATTAACTTGAGACATGTCATTGTAGGTATTTACACCACACCGGTACCAAGGGCAAGATTTGATAGAAGATCAATGTTTAAGCGGAGTAAAGTTGGTTTCAATCAGGGTAAAGAACAATCTGTCCTACTATTTACACATAGCTAAGGGGAGAACATATTGATCCATGCCTTTTCCAAAGGCATTAGCGCAAAGTGAAAAGCAAACTGTCTCATCCGGGATTGGAACTCGGACCACCGGTTCTATTCACTAACCGTTAACTTCTATTCATTAACCGTTAACCATTTTGGGGGTATTTAGTGCCGATGATTTTTTGTTTATTTCATTTCTTATGGGTATTCAGTTTTTTAAACTCAGTTTTTCTTAAACACATTTTTATATTTATGTTTTTCTATTTAAAACATTGATGGACCTTAACAGAGTGATTTGGGAATAATGGCAATAAAGGGGTTCTCCACACTCACAGAACTTCAAAATTGGAACTTCCATATTAGATGCAGTTTAACGTCATACCCATGACACATAACCGTTAAGCCATACGCATCCCATTCTTTATTATCAAGAAACCCTCATTTATTTTTAATGTCTTCATTTTCTCCTTTACTTATTGTTCTTTGGAATCACAACGGCAAGATGACTCATGTGAATAAAAGGAATATTTCTTTGATTGACCAAGCGAAAGGTGTTTCTTTGTTCACATCTTATCGGCTCTTTGTTTCCTTTTATTTTAAAGCGTCCTTGTTTTCAATCTGCTTTATGGAAGATATTTTTTTTGTTTTTGTTTTTAATTCTTTATTTGAATCCATTTCACTGTCATGTGTCAGCCAATCACAATGCAGATTTCAGAATTTCAAAAACCTTTATCTGAAAGACATCAATTCTTTATTGATTGCTTTCTTTCACTATTTGCCGAGTGATTATTATGGGATGGATATTTTTGTTATTTGCAAGGGGCTGTTCTGAAATTCATTGCCTCTTTTGGCTTGGTTTGCTTACTGCTGGATGATAATAACCGGAATACAATTGTACGAAAAAGTGTGTCGAAAGGTTTCATGCCAAACCAATAACAGACTCTTACATAATTGGTAGGTTGCTTATAAATTATGTATTGTAGAAATTTAAAAAATAACAGTAATTCTGAATCATGTCAAAACCCATATAAGTAATTGACAGACTTAATCTTTTGCCAAACTTGTAGTTGGTATCTGATTGTCCAGAGCCAAGCGTGAGAACAGAAAGATAGTTAGAAAGACAGTTTTGCATGGGTGATTGAACGGAGCAGATGCAGATACATGTGCCCTTCGTGGACCATTTCTCCACGCGTGTTATTCTTACTTGAATAAAGGCGTGTAAAAACAATGTCTAGTCTTGTGTTCGTTATTAAAACCAGCAACGGACAAAAAGATTAGGATTTCCAAGAAATCCCAAGAAGGGGTATTGGATGAATAGAAAGAAGCCAGCCCAAACCCATACAGAGAAGAGACCACTCGATACAACTTAGCAACGGTACAATAATAGTATATTACAAAAAGAGAAGAAAAGACCTATGTAACAAGATTACATTTTATTTTAATTTAATTTTTTTAGAAAGGTTAGATAAACTTGTGAAACGACTTTTTAGTTTCTTTGTTTAATGGCTTAGTAACCTTGTGTGGTATTTAATGTCAAATTTATCCTTGAAGAACAGCAGTTATAATATTTAACCCATAGCTGGGGTGGGGAGTTAAACAACGTGATGCGTAGAATTGAATGCACGTTTGATGACTAGGTCGGTGATCGGGGAATACTTTTTTTGTAAAGGCGTTGCAACGTGGTGTAATGGTTCGGAAGCTAGTCTTGCAGATCCTACTGAATTCTCACTGGATTCCCTATACTTGTGACTTCCTGTTACATCCTACACATGGCAAACTGATTTCTTTTTCCATTACTCCGATTATATTCAGCAATGGCATTACTCAGGATCTTCGGAAAGCAATTTACACGGAAGACTAGAATAAAATAATGAGATTTGGGAACATGTACAACTCCTGGTAAAAAGTTATGGAATTAGAACTTTTAGTGGATATTCATCTTGTTTTTTAGCAGTAAATAAACTAATAACAGATAAGACGCAAAACATTTTTATCTAATTTTTGGACCGTCTGTCTTCATAGAATATAACTTAAACAAATATGATTAAATTATTCAAATTGATATCATTGTAAGATTTAAAGGTTATGACAAAGTCATAACTCGTTGGAACGCAAACAAACTCCGACAAGGTTTGATAGACAAAACATTTAATAGGTATACAGCACATGGATATGACGAGATACATAAAGTACATAGATACATATACAAGAGTAGAGATAATGACACATTCATGAATGGTAAAATACAAGATATTTAGGTATCAAAGAGATACCTAAATGTACATAAAAACGTAGTTACGGATACATGACTAAAGGATAGTCATATACCGTATAAGAGACTTACTAGCAGTGAGTGGCCAGTGTTAAGGGCCGAAGCCCCAATGAGAAGAGAGTAGACCTAAGTCTAACCCATAGTGTCTCGTAGGTCGGCAGTCAAAGAGAGAGAGAGAGAAGTTCAAATCAGCCGCTTAAATAGACCAGGCCCCTAGCGGGAACCAGCGACACTATACGGGCAGACAACACTCCAGGCAAATACGAAAATAACTCTACAGTATATTTTCCATACTAAGAAGAGGAACATATGTTAATTTGAACATATGACACTACGCAACATATCCATGAGATTCCAGCTCTGGTGCAACATAGTTATTTTATATTTTCATGTCTGGCTCTTTCGTTTCATTTCGATGTCATAACAAGTATAATCAAAACCTATTTTCATGTGTCCCCCATTATGTTTCGTGGTTTTTGTTTTCATCTACATCGGCTAATTTCATCCTGTTTTATTTGTCGGCGTTG
>CM042145.1:83483269-83490769 GCA_023376005.1 Doryteuthis pealeii
GAGATGGGTGACCGTAAAGCTGCTGTTTGGTGTGGTGCTGTTTCCATAATTTGTTCAAAAGAGTATGCAGCATCCTCGTGTAGTCCCCATCTTGCCTTTTCTCCAACCGTTCCGTTAAATACAGATGATGCATCCTTACAATAGTAAAGTTATGTCGACAGCATGGAAAAATTCACGTTTAATTTTTTCATATGCTTGATAACTGGTTGATAGCAGTCCATACATTTTCTATGCGTGTTTTGACATCGCTTTCAGTAGAAGAGATATTACTCCCAAGATATATAAAATGGTACACTAATTTCAGAGGCTTGTCACTTAATGCGCAGATGGCACCATCTTATTTAAAACATATGAACTCTGTTTTATCTGTGTTCAAGTAGAGGCCGATGCCTCTTGCTGCCTGCTCCAGGCTATGCAGCAGAGATTCGGCTTGAGCTGATGTATTTGTGTTACATAAGTATTGGATCCCTAATACATTTTTAAGGTAGTGTAGAAATCATTATGGCGATTAGTGCAGCTGATGGCCTTGAGAGTGAGTGACAGCGCTTGACCTCACTCTGACCTTGCTTTCTGGGGATAAATCGTGAGAACCGGAACCCCCATAGAAGACCCTGTTCCGGTTTAAGGATACTAAGTAACTCAGTCAGTTAGAAGTTAGAAGCCGAGCTAGTAACATGTAAGTCTCATCTGCGCAGAATGTCTGGTTGGGGATTTACAAATAAAGTAACATCAACGTAAATCGAAGTCTTGTGTTTATTACCTAAAAACTAACAATGACACAGGGCTTCTGATAAGGAGTGAATCCTAACAGAAACCAGACCCGGAATCCCCATAGAAGACCAGCCCTTAGAAGATATACCAGACCAAGATGTTAGAATATAGAACCAAAGCCGGTCAGAAGAAAATACGACCAGAGTAAGAAGTAAGAAAAGGGTATACAACGTTATATAGATTTGGTACTGTGAAAACCCCAGTATATAACATTTGCAAGAAACGCAATATTCGTCTGCGTAGACTGTATGCGTAATTGTTCCTGCTGGATGCCGTCTGCGTTTTGTCTTTTTTTTAGTGTGAAACCATTTTCTTTAATTAGATCTATTGGCGTTCGTCGTATGTAATCTAGGCAGATTATAGAAATAGTGCTAATGTATACCGGTGTAAGACTCCAGCAACAATGTCAAAGAAATTAGCGTCACCATTGTCTGTGCGAACTTTTACTTGCGTGTTTTTTTAGCGCATGGTTAACACGGTAACAGTTTCTTTGGTGGTTCTATATGCTACCGCTTTCCTCTGTACATGGAACCAAATGCCTTGGTGAAATCTACAAAAGATTTATAATGAGCTGTAGGGAAACAAAATTATTGTCTTCCCTTGTATTCTATACGCGGTTTCGCTCGTCACGTGTCCGTTGGTAACATGGTAATTCAGTCCCTTTAAACTTTCTCTTTGGTCCGCGTTCGTTTGACAAATAAGACTTACCTCTTTTCATTACTCGCTCGTGGAGCTATAAAGACATGTTTCATTTTATGCGTAGAACAGAATAGATACAATTGTCTTCAACTTCACCAAAATGTATTACACCATCACGTCGTGGTGTGTGGGTTAGTAAGCTAATCTTGTAGATCCATTGCAATTGAAAACGAGCTAGATCCTCACTAGATGTCTCATACTTGTGATCTTGTGTAAAATCTTATCCGTGGTGAACGTGTTGGGTAAATATTTTTACGCCTCGCCATGAAAACCACTGAAGTCACAGCAAGTCTTTTCTAACAATTTTCTGATACCTTTTCATTACACTTTGTTTCTCCATGAAATATTATGTAAAATGTTGTGATGTTAATCCAACAGTAAAAAAGAAGTCAAGTCGAGGTAGGGTAAAATAAGACAAGTGTATTTACAATAATGGTACAAGAACGGCTAGCTTGCCGTTAAACAGTAACAGTACAACCTTTTCACTCGGTGTCTCACTATTTATAGTGAGAACCGGTGTATATTCTCCACTGTAGGAACGGCCGGTACAGCATAAAATGAACCTGATATTTTGTATATATGAATCATTCATATGTACATTGATCTTGCGCATTATAAAACCTAGTGTTGGTTATAAACTAATACACATTACACTTATAGGGACACACAACACTCGGTGCACCACAAACAGAATTTGAACAGAACTTCTCGTATTGACATATGTAAAATAAGAAAGTCGACTGAGTGGTCTATGGTCGATATCAGTCAAACAGCGAGGGGTCTATCCTCTCTTCACTTGCGCTAGACAAGGGAAATTATTTTTGCATCTGATGTGAAACGCCAAACCTCCTATCAATTCCTCACTTTACCACACAAATCCAAGCTCTGCTACTAATGCACTGAGTTGACGTGACCCTAAATTGAAACCGGAACCTTGTGGTTTCTTGGTGGAGGATCTACCCACTGAGCTCAACCGGCCCTTAAACATTAATCTGATGAATTCCATTGGTTAAACAAATAAACTGATTAAATCTAACCATTAATTGCCAGAGTTTTTTTTAAATAATCAACAATATTTTCTAATACCGTTCGGATTTATTTTTACAATTAATTTTATTTGGAGGATGAGGCAAAAAGAAATCACAAATAGGCAGAGACATATTGATTTGTAATTTTAGCGGTTATTTTAAGCAAAGAGGAAAACGAGTTTTTTTTGTTCATTTTTGTTGTTTTCTTTGTTAGATTGTTTTTTTGTTTTTTTTTTTATTAATTTGATTAAGATTCTGCAGAATCGGCAATGTTGTACAAAAATATTCAGATGAAATTAAGTGAAAATAATTTATATTACCGTTTACTTTATTTAGCTAGTCTTGATGAATAACATTAGGAACAAAATAGATAAACGGTCTGAGTTTAGCTCTAAGGAGAGTTAGTTATTGTATCAAAACTCAACAATGCAACTAAATTCCTCTGCCCGTTTGATCTCTATTCTACATTTATTTCATTTTTTTAAGCATTCTTTTTTTTTATTGAAAGCATTGTTGCAGACCCAGAATCAGTAAGAGTCATTGCAGATATGGCTGTCTTAGAAAGTATCGGAAGTTTATATAAATTTCTGGATGTAATGGTTAATGTGGATAAATGTGTCTCTAATCTAACCTCTGTTATGAAGCCCATTTTTGGTTTGATCAAGAATAATATCCCACGAATTTGATCAGAATCCCAAAAAGATGAGTTTGACTCTATGAAAGACAAGATCTGTTGGATTATATTGAGATATATATATTCACCCATCCCATCCGCATGAGCAAGATGTTACACAAGTTCAATTTCTAAAGTAGTTTTTAACAGGTTAGAATCCAGTTTTCCTTCTCTTAGACTGGTAACGAAGGTTACAGATTCCAGTCTGCGCAACTACTTACCCATAGCTGGAGGGAGAATAGTTTCCCAAGGGTATTAGCGCTATGGACAATACAAAAGGCCTCGTCAGGGATTTGAACTCGTCTCGTCTTGACCATTTCCTACGACGGTAACCATCACAAGACGTACTTCCATGATAATTTGTATCATTTAGATTTTTCGGACGGTTGTCCAAATCTTATATATCATATTGGTATAAGATGTAATTCAAATCGTCACTTCTATTTATAGGACGTACCAGCAGTGGTAGCAGTAACTTTGGCTAGAAATTGGCCAATGGGATGGCAGCACAAAAAGCATTTAAGACCGTTGCACTTTTCTGAGATCACCCACTGGAAAAATCTTTTACAAAAAGGACAACTGACTTATCTGTCGATTGAATGTTTACTACAGTGTGGATCTACCAGGATTCTTTTAACAACAGGATTCTTCATTCTACAACAACATAACTCACATTATGGCTTCAAAGATTCTAACATGATCGCAGTCCTTTCTTATTATATCCTCGAAAATCATCTGGTTGGTTGGTTGGTTGGGTTTTATGGCATGTCAACCCTCGTTGACTTAAATAATACATTATTTTATTTATTCTTGATGGTTACTGAATCTTTTCTTAAACACATTTTTGTTAACCCATTTCCTTCTATTTAACCTATAGATGGAGACCTATCAGGTACTACCACTCAGGATCTTGGTGAACTTTGGAGTAATTGCGATGAAGGATCCTTTATGCTCCCCAGAGATCCAGAATTGAAACTTCACTACCAGATTCAGTTTAACGTCATACCCAGCACACCTTCAACCAACACCTAGCACATATATGAAAAAAAAGGTTGGGGTTGCTATAATGGCAATAGCGTCGGGATACTCATATAGGGGCTAGGACCGCCCATCTATTCTGAGTAAGGGTCAAAGTAGAGTGTTGCATGATATGGACTGCTCAGCCACCAGGATTTCACCGTTAAGCATCACAGGCCACCACCACGACCAAGAGGTGGCCCAAATGGGGGAGCTTTACCTCTCTGTAGAGGTGCAGTCGGTGTATTCTTCTGCCCCAGCAGACAGTGCGACCTTCCACTGGAAAAGGATATGTTTTAGTGGATAGCCAAAATGTAATATCTGTTGTATTTGCTAGCTAAAATACTTCACATTGTCCTACATTTTCGTGATAATCTCCGTTGAACACTTATAACACTACAAGTGTTATGGGTTGATTGGCGATCTTTTAATTAATTACTAGCTGCAACTAGCTGTAGATCGATCGCCCATCAACGGTACAAGAATTTATCTCACTCCTCTGACATACAAAATTATTAAACATTATATGACAATAAATGTATATATTTTGTACATAATCATCAGAAGGCGTTCCTGATTGACCCGTTGACAGCTTTTGGTAATTTGATCATATTTCAGCCGAGTTGGTAAAAGGAACGAAACCAGCTCTTTTTCAGCCTTCCTGTAAATCAACAAACAACATAAGAACGGGAGGTTTAAACGGGCAGTTCGAAGAGTTTTTGTTCACCCGCATCACCACACATTCCGATAGAAGGACTGTAATACTGAGCCGGAGCATCGTTCTACAAATTGAAACCCTTCCCCAGCAAAGTATCATACACTGGAGATTCAATATATTCAAATGATCTGTCAGGTAAGCGAGGAAGACAAGATTAAATACAAAAGTGGGAGCACTTTTATTTTTCTTTCATTTTCATGGAAAACCTATTTCTGCTCTCAAAGCTAAAATCTACAGAAAAATCCTAAAATTAATTAAATGTGCTGTATAACATACGGCTGATTAACTTTGGAGAAAACGAATTGATAACACAAAAACAAAACTTTTTAAACATGGAAGACGTGTTTTTTTTTTTTTTTTTATTTTTTGTTCTCTAAGAAGTTGATGGAAAAGTAGAATTCCGGACTTACAAGTAATCTAAAGTTACAAATGAATAACAAACGACTGTTATTGTTTGTCTGAATCTTTGAGACAAAAGACAATTCTTGCAGACCTCGACAAGATGCAAATAAACTTTCGGACCATAAAACGACAAATAGCACTAAGTCGGTGATTATACGATCATTGTAAAGAAATTTAAGGTAGGGGTTATCGTCCTTGTCTACGAGCCTCGCTATCAAACCAACCAATCACGGGCAAGCATTCTTTGGCGGCAAAGCCAAAGAGGCAAATTCCACCTTTTTCTGATTCACCAATACCGGAATCGGACGACGAAAAAGGGCGTGTCCTATATCCAGCAGAGCGAACAGATAGCCGTAGCTAAGGGGCTCCGATAACTCACCCTACCTCAGGATTTCAGCTAAGTGGACTATTATTCTATATAACATTCTCGCAGACAAACCAAAGTCTGCAGCTATTTGTTATGTACGCACGTAATACATGTGTATTCGAATCTAAGTTTGTGTTTGTGTTTTTATCTTTAACTCTAACTTGTCTGTCACCAGTTGTGGCCTGAATCACCACATCATTGGACTTTGGCTCTTGCAGATATGAAAATGTGCGTTTTTCTCAGGACCCATGGCGTCTGCTATCTGATCTCATTGCCAAAATACAAATAATCTTTTGAACCTTAAAACGACGAATAGCGCTAAATCATTGATTATACCTACTCGAGCTTTGACACTTGCAGGTGTGAAAATATGGTGTTTTCTAAAAACAAATCCCAGCAGAAACCTAAAGTTAACCAGTCCTTGAAAATTTGTATCATTTAGATTTTTCGGACTGTTGTCCTCCTCTTTATTGTTATGTACACAACGTTTCGGCCGATGTGTCCTTCGACCTTCGAGTTGAACACATGGTGCAACGAATATAAGGGTTGACTTAATACATTTGTAAATGATAATTATCTATAGGTTACAGGTTCAATCCTAACTAGGAGCCATAATAAAAGAGCTTAACATTAGGTTCTTGGGTCATGGTTAATAGAATGAAAACAATATATCCTCAATGGAGGAAATTAAAGTTTCGGTTCGAAGTTCAAGTAAAGCCCCCGATTACATGAAAGATCCCGATTTCCACAAGAAGGTTCCACATTTCTACGAGAAGAACCTGAAGAATGCCGAAACTACAATTATCTATCAATATCTGTTTTTAACATTTATCTGCACAAAAATTCCATTAAATAGATATATGTTGTTGAACATATGTTATGTTTAATGGTATATCAACTTTTGCGGGTAATTTAATGCCAAAAACATTGTTATAGAAGAACAGTAGTGGTACGATTTATCCCATACCAAGGGTATAGGGGTATTCATACCTTTCTTGAGAGTATTAGACCGAAAGCGAACGTAATAGTGCTGTTAGGATTATTTCCTTTACTTGTCACGGTTTTTCTGTTAGGCAAATAGCATGTTGTTAGCGACCGGTAGTATAAAAAGTAGTACGGCCAAATACAAGGCCTTTTTCTCTTATACCTTCCAGCCATTAGAGGTAACACCCCAGTTGTGTCTCCTGTTCATTAAGACGGATGGAGGCTTCCACTTCAGGCATTCAGTGTACCTCAGAGATTCCTCACCCTCGGGCTTCGTAAAGGTCATACACACTATGTCTTTTGTCCACAGGTTAAGAGGCGTTGCCCTCCACAGACATTCCGTGTTTCTGATACATGAGGTCATTTCCAAACCAACAGGTGACAGATTTATGTTTTATTCGGATACAATCAATACTTTACCTATAGAGACTCTCATCCAATTATAACATTTCTATACACACAAATATTCTCTGTGTATTCTATCCTATTTTGTATGACTTCTGTTATCACTTTCATTGGTATTTGTTCTTCTATCTATATTTATACTACTAGCAAATATATGCACCCTCCGGGTGCAAGTATTTAAGTTTTAATGTAATAAGATATCATATTAAATTAGAAAGGCTGATGAAATTAGATGAGAATGCAGATAAAAAGATTTGAAACAGAGTGGGGGGGGGGTAAAATCGAAAGATATAACAACTGAAACTTACTCTTCCATCACTCTCGTCTTTCATTGCTAAATTTTCCTAATTTAATTATTTAGTTAAATTACAGTTATTTCTTCTTGTTAATGGATTTCTTTAAAGATTTATCCCCGAGATTTTTGCTCAAATTCATT
>CM042145.1:83498269-83503269 GCA_023376005.1 Doryteuthis pealeii
AAGTGCAATTTATGTAGTTTTTCCATCGTAATTATCGATTTGTGGCATGGTGCTTTGTCATGGCGAAAGAGCACATTTGTCTTCTTTATTTGTGCCCGTTTTTTTGTGATTTCTTCCTTCAAACGCACCAATAATGCTATATAATATTCGCTATTGATGTTTTTTTTTTCTTTCTCAAAGTAATCGCTGAACAAAATACTTTTCGCATCCCAAAACACGGAGGCCAAAACATTGGCTGCTGATGTTTGCGTATTAGGTCGCTTTGAACGGTTTCACCTGCTGCTGTCCACTCAGCTGACTGCCGACTTGACTCGGGAGTGAAGTGGTGCATCCATGATTTATTCAATGTCACATATTTACGCAAAAATCGTTTTTGTCGTATTGAAACAGTTGCAAACAACGCTCTAAATCGTCGAGGCGTTGTTGTTTTTGATCGACTGTGAGCAAACGCGGCACCCATTTTGAACTCAGCTTTCTCATTTAAAAATGGTAATGCAAAATGGTGAATACACTGCCTTCTGATATCTTCAAATCATCTGTTATCTCCCGTAACTTCAATTTACGATCGGCCAAAATGAGTTTGTGGAGATTTGTTTGTGTTTTCCGGGACAATTGCCAAATTTGAGCGACCTGAGCGCTCAGCATTATTTGTGTCTGTACGGCTGCGTTTAAAGTCAGCATACCACCTCTTAACTGTTGTTTCCGACAGAGCAGAGTCCGAATAACACTTATTAAGCCATTGCTTTGCTTGACCAGTATTTTTCCCATCAGAAAGCAATGCTTTATCAACACACGAAACTCAGATTAAACTATTATTTTGAAAATTTGCAACAGTAGCTTCATTTAAATAACTGTAATTTGTAAACTAATAATCTGAATGAGCTCAAATTTTGACACGTGTCAATTGAAGGTTAGCACTTTATAAAAATTACATGAACTTTTTTATCAGTAGTGCCATCTATATGTCAGGCCTGAGACTTATTGAGTAATGTTTTATGTGCATGTATCAAGATAATTATATATATATATATATATATATATATATATATATATATATATCGCAATGTGTACCTTTGTATATATGTGTATATGTTTGTGTCTATGTCTGTGCGTATGTGTCTGTGGCACTCATCTTAATTGCCTGGTTCCCCCGAAAAGTTCCGCGCTAAGTGCCACAATTCATTACTGCGCTAGTGTCGTGTTTTTTCCTTGTTTGTGCTTTCCGTATCACCAGGACACCGGCACTTTATAGAGAAATGATTGGGACCACCACACTTGTTGCATTTGGGGCCCTCAATAGTTTTGGGGACACGGAAATCGCCGACAGCATTCTCCTCCGATTTAGACTGCTCCACCACCACCACCCCCCGCTCTTGCAGCTGCTGCAACCTGTTTACTCTCGTTTAGAATGGTACGGGCTCTAGCCATCTGCTGTTCCGTACTCATCTCATCCGGTTTTAATGAGGCTTGCAGGAGCCGGCTGACGTCACTGAGCAACCCTTCCAAGAGCCACACATGGCCGTTTCGACGGTTTTCTTTAATCATCCAGGTAAACGTCAGCCGTTTTACCTGGGCAGGGTCGTCACCCAATGAACCCTTTCTAAACAAGAGAAATATCTTTGCCGAATATCGTGTAAGGGCGTACTTTATTTCGTCTAAGTCTGCTTCATCTTGAGCTGCTGGTACTCTGCGTATGCACCTCCCGTTAATCCCAACAGGATAACCATCGCTGGCTCCTCTTTGCAGACGCGCTACGCCTTCTCGAACCAATCGGCAATAGACAGGCCAGTGTGAAATCAATCGAACTCTGTTATTAATTTTAAGTCTAATATGTCAATTTTTGTCTGAGTCTTAGCAGAAATGTCTTGTTGCAGTAATGTAAGTTGCCTGAGGTCCTAGTCCTTCCTCTGGGTTGTTTCTCCTTCCTTGTTCGTACGCCTCTCTGTTCCAGACTTTGTTACACACGTCCAATTCACAGCTATAATCTACATGATCGCGCCGAAGTCACAACTCTCAAAATGACGCAAACGAATTCCCTAAATCCAGTTTCTCTGTGGGAATAGTTTGCATAGGCGCTGCCATAATTACACGGCGAACGTGATAAAATGAAACTACATTCTATTAATCCGTTTGTAAATGGCGACCATGTTCTTTTTCAGCTAAAACCTGAAAAACCTGAAAGAGGAGATGTGTTATGCGGGATGAAGGATATATCGTACACCACAATGTATGTGTATTTATATATTTTCGTTTGAGTATACTTATATGTGTGTATATGGATGTATTAAAATAAATATCTCTAGAATGTCTAAACCAAATTTCTACGAATATATTTCCATATATGCATATATACGCATATATATAGATATTTACGCGTGTATGTGTGTGTTTGTGAGTATAAGTATGAGTGTGTGCGTATATCTGTGTGAATGTCTGTGCGTGCCCGCGTTGGAAAGAAAATCTGTTAATCACGACTGTATTATCGTAGTAAAAAGTAAAAAGTAAAGTCGTCGAGGCGGCCTAAAGTCGGTATCAGCCAATCAGTGAGGGAGTCTATCCCCTTTTCACTAGCGCTAGACCAAGGAGATTGTCTTTTGGCATCTGGGGTGGAGCGCCAAACCTACCATCAGCTCCTTACTTTACCGCACAGATCCCTGTACTACTCATACGCTGAGTTGGCGAGGACCGGAATCGAACTTGAAACCATGTGGTTTCTAGCCGAACGCTCTACCGACTGAGCTAACCCGGCCCTTTTTTTCTTCGGCTCAGAATACAATGACTGAATACTCAGCAAAAGATAAGAACGCTACAACCGACCTCGAAAGGGGTGTTCTGGCTATGATATTAAAAACTAATTCTGGACTTTAATGTTTAATGTATGAACGTCTGTGGACCTCTTCGTTGATATTATTCCCAGGTCCACTCTGAACAGAATGAGTAGAACCTGTTCTACCTCTGTGACAAGTAGGTCTGATTGATCATTTTTGTATTGGACAGAAATACTTGAAAACATATAAATCTATGCAAAGTATAAGTATTAAATAGAAAAACTTTATATATATATATTTTTTTGTTATTTTTTTTTTTTTTTGGGGGGGGACCACTCCAAATACACCAATTACAATTGGTATCTCTTTCACCCTTTTTATTTTTATTTTCAATTTTCTGGCAACATCCAGGTATTTGCCTATATTTTCATTGTCTTTCATCTTCACCCTGTGATCTGCTAGAACTCCAGAATCTACTTGTTGTCTCGTTCACATTTTCATGTTAAACAATACTAGGTGCGAAAACCATAAATACAGAGATGAACGTAAAAAGGAAAAAAGAATACATTAGAAAGTCAAGAAAACTTCGAGCAACTAAACTCTGCAGCAGAAATCTTGCCAAGGGAATAAACAGTTGGACTGTCTCCCATGTAAGATACTCTGGACCATTCTTAAAATGTCTGGTCAGTTGACAGGATAAGGCGATCCGTCTTTATCCCAAAGACCCAGAAAATGTTATCCGTTTCATTCTCAAGAACAGATTCTGAGTATATATTATTTTGTTGCATGGACAATTATTATTATTATTATTATTATTATTATTATTATTCCATGTGAGTTCTTCACGCCGTCTTGGTGGTTTACTGGGGCTGAGTGACAAGTCTCCCATTTCTGTTTCTTGTTTTTGTTGTATTTATGTTCGTCCAAATGTTGCAATTGTTTTTTTCTGGTCGACGAAGTTAGTCTTTCTTTGCCCTCCCTGCTTCTTTTCTTGACACATATAGCCTGTGTGGGTTGTCTCTCGGTTATAATGTCTTCTGCATTCTCATAAGTTTCCTTGTCCTTAAATCAATCTCTCGGGGCTCCTCTCTTGTCCATATTAAGAATGGTCCAGAGTATAAAGGGAGACAGCCCAGGTGTTTATTCCCCTGACAATATTTCTGCTGCAGGGTTTAGTGCCTTTGTTTCTTCCTGATTCGGTAGTTCTCTCTACTGTTTCATTTTTTTCTTGTTTTATATAAAGAAAATGGCAAAAGTCAATGCCGAGTTCCATTCCTATAGCCTGGCTCTGTATTTTTATGGTTTGTACAAGAGTGTCCAGTTCTTTTTCATTTTAGGCCAACATCTTGATATCATCAAGTCATTTACTTTCTCATCTGGTTTTGTGAATTTTTCGCCCGCTGTGCATTTCCTAAGTATATTATTATCCTTTTTAGTGTGATTAATATTACTAGAAAGACCTGTGGGTATACCACAGTATGATAATTTGATTATTAAAACGTTTGATATGTTTACTTAAGAGCTATTGCTAAATAGTTGAATATGTAAAAAAATATAATAATCTTGATTTAACACTCACTCTTTCATCTTTTCATTATGTTCAATTGAAACAGCTTAGTATTATAGCTTTCATGTGCTCACCACTCTCTATCATTCCCCTACCCTCTTACTTACTTTCGTTTTTATCATATTTTCTGTCTAGTATGTCCCTTTTCTTCTGTTTCTTTCTTTATAAAAAACGTAACGGATCCTTATTTAAGTAACAAGAGTATTAATATATAGATTATTATTATTATTATTATTATTATTATTATTATTATTTCGTTTAAATAGAATCTGCAGTGCATTTGATTGGTTGTTAGCGCCAGCCAATCAGATGCATGGGATTATGATTTTACAATTGTCCAAAAGAATAAAAAGTCAAACGTCTTTTAGCGTCTAATGTTGGTGGGGGTATCAGAAATTGATCACCTCTGATAGGGTCGGCATGGTGAGGGAAGTCTGATATTCGAAGACCCGAAACTTCCCCATGACCCATGCAGATAACATCACTGACGACAACCACCAGCGCCCCAAATGTAGGAGCATATATTTAAATTATTATTATTATTATTATTATTATATTATATAATTTGACTGCAATGCAAATGACAAGAGAAGTTTACTTAACCTTGTAAATATAGGCAATTTCTTTTATCAAGATGGCAGTAGCAGCAAAACTGAAAAGAGCGT
>CM042145.1:83508269-83515769 GCA_023376005.1 Doryteuthis pealeii
TACCTTCATGTTCCACAGTTTTTTCAGTTCTTTGGCAGTTTTTTTTTTTTCATTTCCCTCAGCCGAGACGGCAAAATGTACGTGATAACAAGTTCTTTCTTATTGGAAATTAATACTAGGTCTGGTCTTCTAGCCGAGATTAGGTAATCTGTCTGTATCTGAAACTCCCAGAGAATTGTATGCGTCTCATTTCCAAACAGATTCCAGTTTGTGCCTATACCATTTTGTAGCATGTTGAAAATTTAATTTTTTGCGCAATTCCTTGTGGATAACGTTTCTCACCTAGTGGTGCCTAGTCTTGTACCCTCTTTGTGCTTGTTTGCTACTTTCGCTTTATAATATGACTAACCGTTTCGTTTTTCTCCACACATTCTACACTTGCTATTCTGTAGCGCCTTATCTTTTTATTATTATTATTATTATTATTATTATTATTATTATTATTATTTACTCCTTTTGAGTTTTCACATCAGTGTTAGCTGATGGTCTTTCACTGGAGTCTGAGTGACAGCAAGTCTCCTCAGGTCTCCAGGACTCTTCTGAGTATTCTGGCAGATTGTTGTTCTGAATGGTTTCAATTCTTCCTCTGATTTCCAAACTTTCCAAACCCTTTTCCAATCCTTTTGGGACCGTTCCAGGTGCACCAACTACAATTGGTATCACCTTCACTTTCATATTCCATATTTTTTTCAGTTCTCTGGCAAGGTCCAGATATTTGTCCATTTTTTCATTTTCCTTTAGCTTCACCCTGTGATCTGCTGGCACTACAAAATCCACCATGTTGACAAGTTCTTTCTTTTTTGTTTATCAACACTAGGTCTGGTCTTCTTGCTGGAATAAGGTGATCCGTTTTTATTTCAAAGTCCTAGAGAATTTTATGCGTTTTGTTCTCAAGAACAGATTCTGGTTTATGCATATACCATTTTGTTGTATGGTCAAAATTTCATTTTTTGCATAATTCCCAGTGGATCACCTTCCCATCCTAGTCGTGTCTAGTTTTGTATTCTCGTTGTGCTAGTTTGCTACATTCGCAGAGTATATGGTTTACAGTCTCATCTCTATTACGACAAAGTCTACATTTACTATTTTGTTGGGTCTTATCAATTTTTGCTTTCATATAGTTTGTCCTTATGGCATTATTTTGGGCAGCAATTATTAATGATTCTGTTTCTCTTTTGAGGTTTTATTTTCTTAACCATGACCAAGTCTTTCCATGTGCAACCGCTTTCGATTTGTCGTTTGAAGTGTCCATATAATTGTTTTTCTTCCCATTTCTGTTTTCTAGTCTTTGTTGTTTTTCTGTTTGTCCATCTGTCACTTCTACTGTTGTTGGCCGCCATAAGTAATTTGTCTTTGCTCTTTCTTATTCAATCCTCAAGTTGTTGGATAGTGGTTTCTACGCATTCCTCTATGTTGGCAAGACCTCTTCCCCCTTCTTTTCTTGACACATATAATCTATATTTATTGTATCTAGGGTGAAGAGCCTTGTGCATGGTCATTAACTTTATCGTTCTTTGCTTAATCTGTCTGAGTTCTTTTGTCCATTTTAAGAATGGTCCTGAGTATCTTATAATATGGGACGGCCCAGGTATTGATTCCTTTGATCAGATTTCTGCTGTTAAGTTTCGTTTCTAGAAGTTTTCTAGTTCTCCTGAGATATTCTTTTTTAACTTTTCCTTTCATTTCTGTTTGCTTAATATTGTCCGCTTCTAAAATTCCTAAGTATTTGTAACTTTCATTTTCATCAAGTGATTTTATAGTGTCCTGATTTGGCAGTTGTATTCCATTCATTAGTTTTCTTTCACCCCGTTTTATTACTAGCATAGCACACTTTTCAATTCCAAATTCCATCCTATATCCTGGCTATATATTCTAATAGTTTGTATTAGGCTCTCCAATTCTTTTTCATTTTTTCAAAATTTTTTATGTCATCCATGTACATAAGGCGGTTTATCTTTTCTTGTAGTTAGTGAATTTGTATCCCCCTGTACATATTATTATTATTATTATTATTATTATTATTATTATTATTGTTTTTGTTGTTGTTATTGTTGTTGTTGTTGTTTCAGTCTTTATTATCTATTAGTTTTTCGAAGCACAAATGATTTCATATCATCCCACGCTTCAACAGCTTTTTTCACATTCCGCATTGTCTGTAAGTTAAATACTTTCTTTATGTCTATGATTTTTAATGTTTTCTCGATGACGTTTGAGTAGTTTCTAATATATTATTATGGTCGTAAGTAATACACTAGTTTTGTTTCATTTTATGTTATTTTCTCTCTCTCTCTCTCTCTCTCTCTCTCTCTCTCTCTCTCTCTCTCTCTCTCTCTCTCTCTCTCTCTCTCTCATTTTCTCATCTGCTTAAAGTTATGAAGCAGTTCTGCCAGAACGTTAATCTATTATGGCTTATAGAGATATTGGATATGAATTATATTTAAAATCGAAAAATAATTGCTTTTAAAAATACTAAAGGAAAAAATATTGCTTTTAGTTGTTTCCCGCCATTTGGAAAGCCGCCATTTTAGTTATTTATTTTCTTTTTTAGATGTAACGAAAAATATTGTTATTAATGCTTTCGTGCTGTATTCTTTTTATTGATTTTTATGAATAATTTTAAATTTTTTACATGAAAAAATAACATTATCCTCATTATCGTTAATACTTTATTTCTGTCATTTGTTTTGTGTAATGTAACAAATATACGTTTGGCATGTTCAAAACAACTCCAGTCTTTCATCGAGATTGGAGTTGTTTTTGAACAGATTAATGGAAAACAACTGTTTTGGTCGGGTTTTCACAATAAACAATGTTTAAAGTGTTTGTATCTTCCCACATGGCATTTATATCGACTAACACGACTATAGCTAAAGTGACAGCAAAACACAACGATACTGAATGTATTTATCCAACCACTCCGCCACAGGATGCGGTGCAAGCTCAAATTATAAATGTGACGATTCGTGTAGCCATTTTAGAGCTGTAAGTGAAGGGCAGTTTTACAGTGAAGTAGAAAGATGTAGTATTAGTTTTAATCCTTGTCCGCTGATTCGTCCTGAGTTGTATCAGAGTTTATCCTGTCTTGAAATAGAGAGTTGTATAATACTCATCTGTCTTTCCAGCGAGTAATTTTGAACAATTTATCAACGCCTTTAAATAGGAAATTGAGTACATGTTTGGGTGTTTTTAATTAGTCGATTCAGCCACCGATGTTTTTGGAACAGTTTATAAATACAAGTTGCGATCTTCTGCACACTTTATACCAGAAAAATAATGCAACAGTGTAAAACTTGTTTGAATTCAGAGTTTTCCTTTTCCTACACCGGTTGCCTAACCAAGGATAAAGAACCCAGTCTTCTCTTTTATTTACCAATAGCTGGAGGAAGAGAAGATATGTGTTTATGCCTTTCCCATGGAAAATTAGAGCGAGTTGAAACTCAGAGCCCCGAAATTGTAACTTGTGTTACCGATTCCATTTCCTAAGGTGATAACCGTTACGTTAACGCGCCCCTACTTTTACTGCTGAAGTGAATTCGATCATCACTAAATAATGAACCTTTTGTGCCAAACTACGTTAAGTTTAATCGATGTCAATAATACATTTTTGATTTAAGAATTTCTGGTCGGAGCAGTTGTTTGCAAGTTAGATTCCGAGAATATTATTGTAACATTGAATTGAATAAGAAACAAAGATAGAAAAATTCTGAAAAAAAGGGAAATAGCAAATACTTAAAAAAAGAAAGATAGATATATAGATATATAGATAGATAGAGTCTGATAATTTAAGAAAAATGTTGCATAATTGATGGGTATCCTGTCAATTATACAAGGTAAGTGTGATTATTTGAATGCATGTTAACGGAAAAACACAACAATTAAAGGGTTGATTGATGAAGCTTAAAACCTTTGTGATCTTATTTTCCTGTTGGTGAGTTTAAACCTTGAGATGGAGTTTTTAGATAGTCAGTTTCTAGTTAGCTTTAGAAGAATGAGGAGGCAATAGCACCTTTCGTTCTGAGCTAAATTCCCACACGCGTGATTGTGATTCGGGCCTGTTGTAACCTAATAAAGGTTACTAAATGAGAAATAACCAAAACGGAGGTTGGAAATGAAATAGAATATTTATAAAATTAACAGAATACAATGCTTGCCAGCGACGTGAAGAAAGGTAAAACACGGCTAGTGGTATCAGATTCCCCAGTCAGTATAACACTTCCGTATTCATGAGGATTGGGACATACCCATTAATGTCCCTAGGTAGTGTATATAACAGGGCACAAGAAAGAAAAATAAGACTTTGATAAAAATCTGAATTCACCAAAGAAATGTCTTGTGTTGTTAATCACATACAAACACACAAACAACACAAGACGTCTCGGCCCAGAATCTTAAGAAGATAGACATCTCAGAAGAGGTTAGAGGAGCTACTCAGATCTACAGTCAGCCCAAACTAAGATAAGATACTAGATTAAGATGAGGATGAGTATACAGCCACGGGTATACATGGATATACTAATACGTCGAATACCAGAAAGTGAGTATGTATTAAAAAAGCAAAAGCAAAAGTTTAGGGAAAAGGATAGAGTAAAAGAAAGAAAGAAAGAAAGGAAGAATCTCAGAAAAAAGAAAGAAAATACTAAATATTAAGAAAAAGAAAGAAAGAAAGTATATATGATGAGTCTGGGAAATTGAGGAAAAAAACGAAAGTAGATTTTTACGGGGCAAAAGATGAAGATATCATCGTTTCCTTTGTTTTTCTATTTGGTGTCGCTTTTTAGCTAAAAAAAATTGAACTATTTTGTATTTTCCTCCTTTCTCCTCACATTTTCCTTTGTCCTCCTCTTCCCTTTTTTTCCTCCTCTTCTTATTTCTCCTGCTGCTTTCCTTTCTTTTCCCACGTTCTTTCCTTCTTTTCACTTCCTGACTGACTGACTGACACCTGTTCACTAAAGGACTTCACCCCTGGCAGGGGAAGCAGGTGTCCACTCACTTACCCACAATGCATTTGTACTATTCTATAAGAAGACACCTTTCCTCTCCACCGGCTTCTTCATTTTTCAGTATGCTAGTGAACACTGCACGACCATACGTTTCCACTCATCCTGCAAGCGAGACATGTTCGCACCCGCTTTGCTTCACGAGGTAAGTCTCCCCTCTCGCTACAAAAGAAATAACGAATGAATCCGAGGAGAAGAAAGCAAATAGCAAATATTTAGATAAGAAAGAAAGAAAAAGAAAGAAAGAAAGAAAGAAAAGAAATCGTCTGAAAAATAAAACAAACTTCAAAAAGAAAAAGGAAAATAATACTAAAGCAATAACATATCACTCAATAAGTCCCGGGCCTGACATATAGATCGTGCCACTAATTTTAAAAATCCATAAGATTTCTATAAAGTACTAACCTTCAAATGGCAAGTGTCAAACTTTGAGCCCAATCGGATTATTAGTTTGAAAATTACAGTCATTTAAGTGAAGCTGCACATTTTTCAAAACAATGGAAAAATCTAAATTTCGCGTGTTGATAAAGCATTACTTTCTGATGGGAAAAAAATACCGTTCAAGCAAATCAATGGCACAAGAAGTGTTATTCGGACTCTGCTCTGTCGTAAACCACGGTTAAGAGGTGGTATGTTGACTTTAAATGCGGACGTACAGACACAAAGGATGCTGAATGCTCAGGTCGCCTAAATTTAGCACTTGTCCCGGAAAACACCAAATAAACTCCACAAACTTGTAAAATAGCAGAAGGGTCGAAGATATCAGAAGGCAGTGTATTCACCATTTTACATGAACATAAACACCAGAATGTGAAGTTCAATATTGGATTACCAATAAAAGAGTTTTAACATTTACAACTAACCTACTAAATTATTAGACTTCATCCGGAAGAGATTTTACAAAGATAAAACATAAGATAAATAAAACAACTCATAAAATATAATACAGTATCACAATATTTTCTTTAATGCTGATTTTATGCATTGATATTAAGCAAGTCTGTTTTTGTCCGTTTGTATTTTACCAAAAGCAGATAAAAATAATCCCATCAAGCCGAGAGATATTACTCCATAATTTTATGTAAACGACCGGATGTTGAAGTACAATCTAAATCGTGCATTTAATGGATCGCCTTTCCTTGATTGGGTGTGTATGTGTTTTTATGTTTCTTCTACCAAAACAAAAAAACATGGCCGACGATAACGCCATTTTTTTCTTCTGTTTTTGTTATTTCCATCTTGTTTTTTTTTTAAGGAAAATTAAAAACAAAAAAAGCAAACAAATTTAGAGATAAATGCAACGATGCATTTTCGACGTCAACATTTTTCGGCGATGGTGACCGGTTAGAGAACATTAAACGATATAGGAGATAAAAAGAAATCAGAAACTGAACAGCTAAAGACGTTACTTGGGCTTTTGAGTTTCGCTAAACCGACTGGAAAGGGATGTCTGTGTATGACAGATAGAAGGCGAACCTCCATAGATATAATCTAAAGACAATCCGTTTCTATCATTAATTACATTTTCATTTCCATTTCAGCCATTTAATTTTTTCTTTCTTTTATATCCTCCTTCATTTTATGCTTTCATACTTTCATTCTTTAACCCGACATTTACTTTCACGTTTATTCTTTCTTTCTTTCTTTCTTTCTTTCTTTCTTTCTTTCTTTCTTTCTTATTTCTTTGTTTATTTATTTATTTATTAATACAGCCATTTACTTTCACGTTTATTCTTTATTATTCATTTGTTTATTTATTTACACAGCCATTTACTTTCACTTTTATTCTTTCATTCTTTTTATCGTTCTTTCTTTCTTTCCTCCCTTCCTTCTTTTTCTTTCTTTCTTTCTTTCTTTCTTTCTTTTATTTATTTATTTACTTACTCAGCCATTTGCATTATTTTATATTCCTTCTTTCACGCTCTCTTTCTCCAGTTATTTATTTTTTTTGTTTATTTGCTTATTTATTTATTCACCCATTTACTTTCTTTTTTTATTCTTTCTTTCTTTCTTTCTTTCTTTCTTTCTTTCTTTATTACTTACTCAGCCATTTGCATTCTTTTATATTCCTTCTTTCATGCTCCCTTTCTCGCTTTATTATTTATTTGTTTATTTGTTTATTTATTTATTCGCCCATTTACTTTTTAAAAATTCTTTCTGTATTTATTTATTTACACAGCCATTGACATCCTTTTTCTTTTTTTCTTTCTCTCTTTCTCTGTTTATTTATTTACTCACCCATTTAATTTCTTCTTTCTTTTTTCTTCTTTATTCATCTATTTAAACAGCTATTTACTTTCTTTTTTATTCTTACTTTCTTTATTTCTTTCTTTATTTCTTTATTTACTCGGCTATTTACTTTTTTTTCTTTCTTTCTCTCTTTCTCATTTTATGTGTACATTCATTTATCTACTCACCCATTTTCATTCTTCTTTATTCTTTCTCTCTTTCCTTTCTCTCTCTCTTTATTTATATATTTTATTTATTTTATTTATTTACCCAG
>CM042145.1:83520769-83543269 GCA_023376005.1 Doryteuthis pealeii
TATATATATATATATATATATTATATATGTGTGTGTATGTGTGTGTGTATGTGTGTGTGTGTGTGTGTGTGTGTTTGTAGACAATTTTGTGCAACAAAACTGCCAGATACTTTTATATCAATTATATATCTCTAAGTTAGAATAAAATGATCGAATGACTGAATGATGATGCGAGGAATTTTAAGGAATAAAACATTGGTACTAATGCACAATAGTGCGCAAGAGATAATATCATTAGATTACCTATAAAAAGCATTGATTCTATTAAATTTCATGAAAATACCCGAACCCTTTCATATCCTAGGGCTAGAGTAAGGGTTAGGGTTACTGTTAAGGTTAGGTTAAGGATTAGGATTAGTGTTATTGCTAGAGTTTAGGGTTAGGCTACTTCGGTAGTTTCCGACATTTAATACATATAAGCGAGTATAATGATATTATCTTTTGCGCGCTGTTGTGCATTTTTACCTAAATATTTTCTTTAAAAAATCGCTTGAAACTTTTGCATCAACCTAACACGAGGACAAAAAGGTTCAAAGCGGAAAAGATGGAATTTCGCGAAGGAACAAGATGCTGGAATATATATGTAAGAAATAAATAGATAAAGAACAATATGGACATTTTGAAACCATTATAATGCAAAGAGCAACACTCGTATTACAGCTTTTATGGCTTCGCATAAAAGAATCACACAGAAGATCGCTTTCGCTTTTCATGCGCATAAAAACAATGTACCCACGTTGTTAACAGGGCATTATCCCTTGTTTTCCAACCGTTAGTTTCCGTTTGTATTAGAGGGTCTAACATTTGCTGATAAGAGAACATTGCGATCTTCAGCGTCGGATTCTCAGAGATGTGAAACTATAACCGTGTAGAGAGGCAAAACGCTATTTAACCGCCACTACTTTCGTTTTTGTTTTTCACTTCAAAGCCTTTGTGTTTTTCGCATGATAAAAACGATTTTTCTTTGATCATTGTGTTCTTTTAGAGTAGGAGAACAACCTCATATATATATATATATATATATATATATATATATATATATATATATATATATCTGTTGCTTGTGTGTGCATTAGAACATTAATGGGCATACACATGCGCATGCGCGTTTAGCGTAATGGACGATGTCGTCAAAATCGGCTTCCTTAGTTCAAATCCTTAAGATTCCTTTAAACATTGTCTGTATATATTATTACCATAAAAATATTTTTATTTATGAAAATAATTCATCTCTCTTTAACTTGATTTCACTAAAACCTCTTCGTTTCCTCTCTATTGTAAAGATATCCCCAAATGTTTGATAATTGATTTCTGTTGACATCCAATTAACCAGTCTTGTTTCGTAATATTAGCTTAACAGTTCTGCAAAATTTCATCATGATCGGATCACACATGTGGACTCCAACAGGTATTACGCAGACAGACAGAAATTGCCATTATGTAGTATATTTTTCTTTATGTAGCCACATGTCAAATAATCTCAATTAGCCCGAAGAAAGACACAAATCAAGCTGATGATTTAGATAGACATGGGATAATTTTCTGGTTAAATTATGACTGCTTGCTGTGTCTTGCCGGTGTTTCTGCCACAAAAAGTTTGTGATATTATATAAAAACCCGAGGCATCAACAACTGAGTGTTTTTTTTTTTTTGTTTGTTTTTAGTTTGTTTTTGTTTTTTTTTTCTGCTTGGTTGTGAACCTTCAAAAAACACTGAAGAAAATAAAAACATTTTTTTTAAACAGGAGCCGAATTGCTTCGGGCTTTGAAACTCCTTTGTGGGACTTGCCTTTTCCAAACAAGCAAATAAGAAGAAGATAGCTGAGTGTTGTTTTTAAGGATTATCTCCTATCTGTTTATCTATTAAGCTTATCTTCATACATCATAAAAGCAAATTGGAGATAGGAATAAACAAGCGTTGAAAATTGTGTTCCAGCGGACTTCCTAGTAGAAAAGAAATGGCTGCCTAGAAAGAGACTCAACCCCGCCAATACAGACAGAATATGATTCAAGGCCAATATTTAAGCGGAGTATAGCTGGTTTTGCATTCCGAATTTTCCTTATCTTAGATTTAGTTTGGTTGATTTGGTTTCTCTGTTTATTGGCATATGAGTCTTCGTGGGTTATTTAATGCCAAAGACATCCTGGTAGAAGAGCAGTTGTGGTACTATCTAATACAAATCTGTAGGTATGAGGGTTTCATGCCTTTTCAAAAGTATTAGTCCAAATGTGAACGTGTTAGCGTGACTGGTATTTAAACTCGCTTACTACGATCCTGGTAGAAGAAAATTAGTAGTACTATTTAACCCACAGATCCGGGGATGAGGGGTTTCATACCTTTCCAAAGGGTATTAGTCTGAATGGAACGTGATATCGCGGCTGGAGTTCGAACCCACTTACTTGGATGTCCAATCCAGTATTTATTAAATAAGATGCTAATTAAGATTAAATATTGGTTATTCAATTGTAATGGTAACCTAACGAGTTGCTCTCCTTTCATCATTAAGGGACTGACGGGAACCCGGATATAGGAATTCAGCCATGTTACTTTGGACTGGGTTTTGGACAGGACAGACGTGCGTCAGCACACCTGAACTAGTGACCACGTTGAGCTAGTTAGTCACTTTTAGGGTAGAACCATTTTCTACCCTGTGTTAAATAAGGACTCTCAGCAGAGAGTCAACAGACAATGCCACTGGCCCCATATGTGAACATACACATAACACAAAGGACGGTCCCATATGTGACCACACTATGACCCAATGACCGGCCTGATATGTGAGCTCATGTATCATACACACAACTGAACTCTATCCAAAACCATTCGACTGTATTCCCTGTCAGTAAAAATGAATAAAACAAATATTGTTATTGTTAACCATATTTCGCTGCTTTTAGTCAACATTTTGTATATCCTACATTGCGGGATATAACATCAATAATCATTGAAATTATGAAACGTAGATAACAAAGGAAATTTTGACGTCATAGCTGATGTATTCTTCGGTTAGAGACAGACATATAATCAAATTGAGAATGGTTTTGTTGGGATTATCTTCCCTTTGACTGGAAGAGTTATCTTCCCGCTGGGGTTTTCGTGCCGACCACCAGGAGGCCTGATATTTAAGCGCGAGGTTCAAACTCTTCTGCCTCTTTTGATGCTTCTGCTCAACGAACTCACATTGGGCTAGACACTGTCTACCCCTTTCTCGGTGGGGGCTTCTGCCCCCACCGTCACTAGTAAGTGAATTATAAAGCATGGACTATCCTTAGTCCTATATCATTAACTCCTATATTTTATATTTTCATTTAAGTATCTCATTTATACCTAAACATTGTATTTCCATTCTGGAATGTGTCCTTTTATTATTTCTATTTTATGTATTCTCTCCTATGTATCTGTATTTCATGTTATATCGTATTCCATGTGCTTTTAATTGAAGTCCATTTTGTTATATTTTTAACACCCTTGTCGGAATTTGTTTCGTTTCAACAAGTTATAACATTGTTATAACCTTGAACCTTACAGTTTCGTTTTCATTGATTCTGTTTGCTTTGAAGAGGACTTGCCAGGAGCGATAATCAATAGGGATGGGTGATGAGAGAGAGGATATTCATGGGAATCCGTGCTGTCAGCATGACAGGATTATTATTTCACTCCTTGGTTTTTCACACCAGTGTAATCTGATGGTTCTTCATTGGAGTCTGAGTAGCAACAAGTCTCCTCGGGTTTCCAGAACTCTTCTAAATATTCTTGTTGTATGGATGGTTGCAATTCTTCCTCTGATTTCCATTTCCTCGAGTCTGTTTTCTTAAATTTTGGGGACCTTTCCAAGTGTACCAATTACAATCGGAATTAAATTTACTATCACATTCCACAGTTTTTTTTTACAGTTCTCTGGCAAGATCGAGGTATTTGTCTTTCTATTTTCTTTCATCTTCTCCCTATAATCTACTGGGACTCATTTTCTTGTTAATCAATAGTAGGTCTTATCTTCTAGCTAGGATATCTTTATCTCTAAATCCCAAACAATTGTATGGGTTTCATTCTCAAGAACAGATTCTGCATATACCATTTTGTTGTATAGTCAAAATTTAGTTTTTTGTAAAATTCCCAGTGTATTACCTTTCCAATTTATCATTATTATTTAAGAAGGAGTGAAGAATTCGAATTAGTATTTCATAGTTATCAGCGTTATATCGTGAATTTGGATGATCAAAACTAGTACTCATACAGACGAGTGGAGCAAAACTATCATTCAATTGTTAATTACACCTTAAATTCCTTTATTTTTTCATACAGTCAATTCTAAGAGTATTGCCCTATCAAAGGGTCTATGTGCCGTTTTTGCTGAGTAATGTTTACATATGAAAACACAAATATCAATTTTAGTTATATATTGACGGTTATAATTTAATGTGACTGTTTCCTCTAACTTATTATTAGTGGGAAGATCCCGTTAGTTAATGGCTAACGTGTCATTATCGTATTTACTTAATTTATAGTTTTCGTTAAACACACACACACACACACACACACACACACACACGCAAACATGTATATATATATATATATATATATATATATATATATATATAGAGAGAGAGAGAGAGAGAGAGAGAGAGAGAGACAGAACGACAGACAGACATAGATAGAGACAAAGACAGAGACACACAGAGAGAGACAGACAGACAGATAAAGAGAGAGAGAGAGAGAGAGAGAGAGAGAGAGAGAGAGAGAGAGAGAGGGGGGGAAGAGGGAGAAAGATTTCCGTCTGATGATCGTACACACCTCATAAAACTTCATGAAAGTTATATGTATAAAAAAGTGATCGATCACTTTTTATGCAGAAACTTCTTTTATTTGCATTTCATATATATATATATATATATATATATATATATATATATATATATATATATATATATATATATACTATTCATATATATATATATATATATATATATATATATATATATATATATATATGCAATACAAAACTTTTTGCATAAAAAAGTAATCAATGATATGATGACAGAGCGGCTATAAAACGTTAAAAATATTATAGTTATGAACACTGGAAGTCCATTACGTGAAGTTTTATGTCTCTCTCTCTTTCCCCCTCTCTCTCTCTCTCTCTCTCTCTCTCTCTCTCTCTCTCTCCCTCTCTCTCTCCTATGTATATCTATGAATATCTATATTTATCATATATATATATATATATATATATATATATATATATATATATATATATATATGTCTGCATATAAAATCAAAAACTGTTCTTTTAAAAAGTTCCATGGAGTGAGAACACTACCATCTTCAAACAGCAAAAATCGTTACTGACTGAAGATACTAGTGTTCACACCACATGGAGCCTTTAGTCACCGCTTTTGATTTTTTTTTTTAATACTTTTGCTCTCACACCATGGTCTGTTACGGTTTCGGTTAAACATTGTACTTTTCTAAAGAAAATAAGTGTAATAATTGTATATACTTAACAGCTGAGTACGTAGAGAGTTTGCGTTTGGTACCACAATGTTTCAGGATTGCAACCGGCCCTCGCCACCTCAGCGCATGAGTAGCATATAGATCTTTGAGGCGCTGATGGCAGGTGTGGCGCAAAACTCTTTGGTCTAGGGCTACTCAAAAGTTAATAGACCCTGTTTTTATTATTTCGGCAGAAATATTATACCAGCGAACGCATATTATGTGTCTGTATGTGTGTGTGTGTGTGTGTGTGTGTGTGTTGTGTGTGTGTAAAATAGTGAAAACATTTTTTAAAAACACAGGTTCATACAAAACTTTTTGCATAAAAAGTAATCGATGCTATGATGACAGATCAGCTATAAAACGTGAAAATATTATAGTTATGAACACTGGAAGCCCATTGTATACATCTCCCATAAATTTGGTAATGAGCTCTCTAATTGGTAATTTAAATTAACTCTCACTACTAAGCAAATAACCAATGATCATTTCTCCGGAAATTTGATCTCTCAGTGACCGAAAGATACATACATTCCTATGTTCTTAATAGTTTAAAAACACCAGTCCCCGCATCAGCTGCCAGTGGGCGAGGGGATAAGATATCAGACTACCATGCGGTCAGTCTGAGTTCGACCCTACCCAAGGATAGTTGTGTCTAGCCACACTGAAGAGGCATGATATGTCGAAACACGTGTCTGTGGATGACATTATATATATATATATATATATATATATATATATTCAACACATAATATACATATATACATCCCTAATAATAATAATAAAAGAAGATTAATAATTTTTCTCTGAAATATTTAAACCATTAAATTTAGTTGTTAATATTTCTTCCCTTCCAATAAGACAGTGCAACAAAACAATATTATCTATCGATTCAAATGCCCATTGGGAGAATGCATCACCGACAATAATAATAAAAAATGATGAGTTAGGTTGGCTATACCACAACAAATTTATCAAGAAGACTTTACATTCATCAGATTCTAGTTCTATATGCTAACAATTCAAAAAACATAACTGTTCTTCATATAGAATAAAACATTTTATACTTAATAATACAGATAGAATATAGAAAGTGTATAGTTAATGATACAACATAGTGACAAAAACAAAACAATGATTTATGCAAATAAAAACATATTAAACAGCCATGATATTGGTCTAAAAGAGAACTGAAAGTACTTGGTTTGCAAAGCTAAACTCTTTCTTTTTTCAAAAAAAATGAATTCACTAATTCTTTTTCAAAAAAAGAAAATAAATAAAACTCCAAAACAATAAGAATTCCATTATTTTCAACCAAATTTATTTGAATTTATGCACACACACACACACACATACACACACACACACACACACACACACACACACACACACACACACACACACACACACACACACACACAATATATATATATATATAGTTAGAAACAATTTAAATTTTAACCCTTGAAGTTTCAACTTCTTTTATTATTGTACTGCAGCATTACAACGGTGGTTGTATGTTAAAATACTTCTTTTCTGCAAGACTTTATGAACACCGTGTATATGTAGAAATTTAAATAAGAAAGAAAAAGTATTTATTTGTAAATGGAAAATTCATCCTTTGGGGTGCTTTGCTTTTTCTTATTTATATCTCTACATACCGTCCAGTTTATTTCCATTATATAAACCATATATATATATATATATATATATATATATATATATATATATATATATATATATATCAGTTGCATTTGGGGTCGCCCCCAAAAAAAAATAAATGAAAAAAGAAAGAATCAATCCCCCTTATAATTCAGCCAATCCTGTTTCAGCATGTTCATAAGAATCTATGTATGATAAAGATTTTTTTTTAAATTAATCGCTTTCTTTTCTACTGTGTCTTTGCCAACCTGCTTGTATTGCTTTTCTTTTTTCAATTTTAAATGAGATGTTTTGAATGGCTGCCTATCCCTCTGTTCTCTTATTATTGTCCTTGAGAATTAGAAAAGAAAAAGCGTCCTTGTACCTCGACTGTGACAAACCTATCTCCTTCAGCTGCAAACACTTCAACAGTACAACTGTATGTGGTGGTTCAGCACCCACAACTGACCATATCCAGGATGTTTTCATATCTGTAAGGTACGTGTTGAATCTGAACTGTTGTCTCTTGCAAGGAGTGCTGGTTTCATGGTAACTAACTAAAGGACTTCGTCAGTTAATACAGTATCGTTGGATAGTCAAAACGACGCTAAATTGACGTACGCTAACCATTAAGACTAATTGGCAAATTTTATATCGGCAGCTGAGCGAAATGTAAGAAATAGGCAAAAAGTACCAACAACGAATACAAAATGTTACATTATAGATCTTCTGTCTTCTAGACACGGTATAATCTAGGGTTGTGTTTAATTACCCTTTGATGTTTTGTTTTAGGAGAGAGTATTTGTTTTTATCATTTATTTCATTTAGGAATGTGAATTTACAACCGAGTTGATATCTACCAGATGGAGTCCTAGGATTCTATTATTTCTAATCGAACATTATATAATGTCTAGTAGGACCTGTGGATATACCACAGTATGATAATCTAATTATTACAACGTTTCATATGTTTAATTAAGAGCTATCGCATTAGTTCAGTATGTAAAAAGTATAATAAAGTTGATTTAACTTTCACACCTTTTTTTCTTTTCTTCTTTTCATTAAGTTCGATTGAGACAGATTACCGTTATTGCCCTCTCTATTTAATATATTTAATCTATAAATAATTTATATAATCTATAAATATTTATAATTTTGTCATTTTCTATTCATATAACTTTGAGCTTTAATAATTTGATAATTTCTTATATAATTACTATAACTAGCAAAAATATGTAAAAATTAGTATTTAACTTTTAATGTGATAAAACATATTGAATTAGAAAGACTAAGAAAATTAAATAAGAAAGCATATAAAAAGATTACTTATTTTAACTTTATCTTAATTGATTTCTCCATAAAAATATACATAGGATTGCTTTTAATATATTTCAGAATAAAACAATGATATTAGAAATCAATAATATTAAGTAATTATTTATTAAACTTGGTTTTGCTAAAAACCAATATGCAAATTATCCACACTATATACTATGTAAACCTTTATTTCTTAGTGATACATAACACACATTGCCAGATTTTAAACACATTAACATGAGCAGTTTTGAGGTAAATCTAACTTGGTCAGACTTTTATCGAGGAATTGCTTATAAATAAGATGCTAATTGAGATTAAATATATTAAATATACTAGCAAATATATGCACCCTCCGGGTGCAAGTATTTAAGTTTTAATATAATAAAATATCATGTTAAATTAGAAAGGCTAATGAAACTGAATAAGAATACAGATGAAAAAATTTGGAACCGAGGGGGTATGATTGAAAAATAGAACAACTTTGAAACTAACTCTTCCATCATTTTCCGTTACTCCCGTCTTTCATTGGTAAATTTTCCTATTTAAACTGTTTAGTTAAAATAGGAAGTAAAGAATAATATTAGTTATTTTTTCTTGTTAAGGGATTTCTTTTAAGATTTATTGAAGAGATTTTTGCTCATATTCAATAAGATAAAACCAAACAATTAGAAATCAATAATACTAAGCATATATTTATTAAAATCAATTTTTAAAGATAAATATGCAAATTAGCCTTCCCATTCACACTGTAAACCGCTATTTTGTTGTATATATAAATATAATTGTATGTTATTAGTATGTAGATGTAGTCAACAGTATGAATAATGTAAAACAATTTTTATTAATAACTGAGGTTTAATGAAAAATAAAATCATGGAGAATGTGATGTAAATAAACAAAGGGAATTGTGACTTGTATAGTAATATAGTTTCGGTTACAGACAAACAAACCCACAATCTCCATTATAATAAGATATTTAAATATATATTAAATATATATTTCTCCAACTATCTTTCTTTTTTCTATCTTTATTTCTTATATTATTTTTTGTGTGGCATGTCATTTTCCTCTCTTTCTTTCTTTGTAATAAAAAACGGAATGGTCCATTATTTAGCTGAGGTGACGACACTCATAAGAAATAAGAATTCTGCGTATAAGCAACACCAGATTTTCAAGATGTACATTTTTGCATTTCCTATTGTACGATTTGGACGATCTGATTTTTACCAGAGGTTGTTGCAAGATGATAATGAATGGAAGATTAAGGAACAAGCGTATCAATATATAGATGAGAGGTTCAACTGTATTAATACATAGAATCTGGCCCGTTCAGTAAAGATATACATTAATAAGTATTGGAGGGAAGGCCCTTTTGTTACATTATGTGTATTCTGACAATGTTGCAGACACGTTAGAGGATAGTGTTATGTTAAATTACCCTTTGAAGTTTTGTTTTAAGAGAGTATGTTTGTTTTAACCATTAGCAAGTAGGAATGATTATTCGCAATCAAGTTGACAGCCACCTTTCGAAATGATCTTTCTTTTGATCCTGAGTGGGTTAAAGGACATTTAGTGAATTACTGTGTAAAGTGAATTAATGTGTTCAATACTTAACTTGGTGACCACTTAAGCAACAGTACTGCAAAAGATACTGGAAGCAACCTGGGTTCTTTGTTTATCAAAACGGTTTGATTCGATATTAAATGATCTGAAAAGTTATATATATATATATATATATATATATATATATATGACAAACAAATTCCGCGAATATCAACTGTTTCGACCTATATTTTGTGCTCGCTGGTTCGAGCTCTCTCGGGGGAAGATCACTGTTGATGCGACCCAGTATAGGTCGAAACAACTCTCTAGTGTTCCGCACGTCACACGCGATATTCAACGAATTTCTCGTGGTCATTTAATTATAATTAATTCATTTCCACGTGTATATATATATATATATATATATATATATATATATATATATATATATATATATATATACTGGCTGTTCGGGATAAATTTAACAGTTTTATAAGGAAAAAGAAAAAGTGCTTGGTAACTATAAGATTTAATGGATTGTAAAGAAATTCAGCAGGCACGGAAATTTAACTACTGTCAACAAGTTTTATTCAAAATACCCACCATCAGCGTCGATCACAGCCTCAATCCTGCCCCATAACCTGGAGCAGGCTATTGTTACAGTTTCCCTGGGAAGGGTCTCAAAACCTACCTTAATTCTGTCCATTAACATACATAATAATCCATGGGGTTAAGATCTGGTGAATTCAGAGGCCAAACATTGGGACTGATGTAGTCGTAAAAATTCGTCGACAATCATTTTTGACTTTTCCCAGAGGAGTGGCAAGGGGCCGAATCCTGTTGCCATACATATGGCCTACCATTGGCTACCCTTGTTATCCAGGGTTTGACTACAGTGTTTAGGAACTCCACCTAGGCACCTGAGGGTCCTCCAACACTTTTTTGTGCAGATTTTTTAGGAATTCTGCTGTACGAACTCAACCAGATCGTCTGTCATCTTGCTTTCTTCTAGCGACAGAATCGTATCCGTTACAATTCTCCAGTATATCTCCAGTGTTGCCGGCGAATGAAGAACGGTCCAAGCTTTTAAACGATGCGTAAAAGTAAAGTCAACGGGGCGGCCTAAAGTCGGTATCAGCCAGTCAGCGAGGGAGTCTATCCCCTTTTCAATAGCGCTAGACCAAGGAGATTGTTTTTTAGCATCTGAGGTGGAGCGCCACACCTACCATCAGCTCCTTACTTTACCGCACATATCCCTGTGCTGCTCATACGCTGAGTTGGCGGGGTCCGGTATCGAACTAGGAACCTTGTGGTTTCTAGCCGACTACCTCCAACCTACGGAGAAAAATAACCAAATATAAATATGTAAAATTCATTCCGAACGCCCTGTATATATAAGGTGTAACAAATAAGTATCGAGGTTTTTCTGTACTTTTTGACACACCTTGTATTGTGAAAGAAAAATAACGTACCATATATTCTTCATTTCTATCTTGGTAAATACAGCTTTCAACTTGGTACTTTTTGACACACCTTGTATTCTGAAAAAAATTAATGAATGGAACTTTTTTTTTTCGGAATACAATGTGTGTCAAAAAGTACAAAAATTCTCGATAATTTTTTGACACACGTTGTATATATATATATATATATATATATATATATATATATATATATATTCAGTATTCTCACATAGTTGGTCAATATAGGTCCTGGCTGGGCGGCCCACACTAGCATGCCCATATATATATATATATATATATATATAATATATATATACATATATATATATATATATATGTGTGTGTGTGTGTGTGTGTGTGTGTGTGTGTGTGTGTGCCAGGGAATTGAACAGTAGGTTTGTAAACTGACACTCAGTTACAAGTAGAGATGTAGAGACCTGATATTTTGGCAATATAATGTTTAATCTATGCGATATTCAGAACATGGAAGGAAATAAATGATGAAAAATATTTTTCTTTCATCATTAAACAACAAATTTGATCATTGGAAAGTCATTAATCTATTCAAATAGGAAGTAAAAGAAGTAAAGTCATCGGGGTGGCCTAAAGTCGGTATCAGCCAGACAGCGAGGGAGTCTATACCCTTTACACAAGCGCTAGACCAAGGAGATTGTTTTTGCGTCTTAGGTGTGGCGCCACAACTACCATCAGCTCCTTACTTTAACGCACAGATCCCTGTGCTACTCACTCGTTGAGTTAGCGAGTGCCGATTGTTATATACTGGCATCAAATTCTATATGTTATATAGCAGCTTCAAATTAACAGCCCTACTTCGTGTATCTGTATACGTTGCGGGTATATATATATGGTTATGTAGCGAAGTATGTAGTAGTCGAACTTAGAAAAACACAGCACATGGGTATTGTAAAAACTTTGAGTTTATTTCTTTCTTCCTCGCGTGGTGGGTGGCGAGCGTTGACAATGACTACTACTATTGTTGGGATTGACTGGCGATGTTGAGGTAAAGGGGTGGCTGGTGGGTCCTACAGCCGTTGGCTGCAATGGACCGTGAGCGTCTGTCGCTCACTCGTTCTCCGTCCGCTGTCTCCTGTCTGACTGGCCTGTCGGCTCGAATCCTCAGGCCTTTTATGTTGATAGATACTCCTATGCATCTTTATCTTTTGATCTGATAACGGACATTTGTTATATATTCCTTTATCTTCTCCCTGTTTCTTTGACCGGAAAGCCTCGCTTCCGTTTATATATATTTTTATATTTCTCTTTTGTCTTTTTGCCGTAAGCTTCGTTTTCTGGCCGAGGACAATACAGCACCGATATCGAACCAGGTACCTTGTTTTTGTATTGTTTTTTCGTTTTTATCTGTTCATATTGAACAAACAAAAAATGATTTTAAACCGAAAGCGCGGTAAACATTTATGAAGTTAAAAAAAACAAGAAAAGCAAACAGAAAATGAACAAAGTGAAATATTAACTTGGAGATGTGATTTAAGAGAAGAGAAGAGAAGAGAGACAGAGACAGAGACATAAAGAGAGAGGGTGAGGAGAGAGAGAGAGAGAGAGAAAGAGAGTAATTCTTAAAAGAGCGAGAACTGACGATAAATGGCGGGTGTTGAAGAGAAAAAGATTAAAAGACAATGAGAAATAAGCTATCATGAAATAATTCGAATGTTTGGTATTTAAAGGAATAATTAATTGGACTTTTTTTCAGCTTGAAGGATTCTTAATTAGAAAATAATGATGAAATTTATCTCCGATCCACAATTCATGTTCGTCAGATTAATTAAGATTTATCGGTAGTTATGAGTAGTAGGAAGTAAAATCGGTGGTACAAATGCAGAATAGCGCGCAAGAGACAATATAATTATAATCGCATTTTACGTATAAATAAGATTAGATTACGGAAACTCCCCAAGTAGCCTAACGCCAATCCTAACCCTAACACTGACCCTAATCATAGACCTAACACTAACCCTAACCATAACCCTAACCCTAATTCTAGCATCTCAAACGTTTCGGGTATTTCCGTGAAATGTAATAAAATTTAAGGCTTTTTATACGTAATCTAATGATAGTATCTCTGGCGCGCAAATCGGCGAAGTGACTGAATCAGCTAGACAGCAACGGGGCCTAACCTCTTTTCACTGGCAGTAGACTAGTAAGACTGTTTTTGAATATGAGGTGGAGCGCCACACCTACCATCATCTCCCCACTTTACAACACAGATCAAAACTGTGCTACACATGTGCTGATTTGGCGAGGACCGGTATCGAACCCGGAACATTGTGGCTCCCAGGCGGATGCCCTGCCGACTGAGCTAAACTGGAGGAAATACAATTAAAATATTTTAGTTGAGCACTATTAATAAGCTAAAGTCAATATTACCAACTATGCTGGAAGAAACATACAAATATTAACCTGACGATTGAAGACGTGAATTTCGGAGGTATTACCCTGCTTGACATTTTGTAATCAATTCTATATTGTGAGATTGTTCTGCATTTTTTCATTTTTTTTTGTATTGAGCACCGTAAATATTTTGAGATTTTAAGGGTTTTTTGACGTTTTATTGTTACCATTATATATATATATATATATATATATATATATATATATATATATATATATATATAACACTATATAAATAATATAAAAATCAAACACTGACCATCCCACTTCGAACAAATAACTCCCAAACCTAACTGAAAATTCATCATCCAGGTTCCCCCCTATATATATATATATATATATATATATATATATATATATATATATATATATAAGAAATATTAAGAATATTATTTAATTTTGCTCTGTGACTCTGATAATAAAAGCACACATTGACCTCTCTGCAAACTGCGACACGTTTTTAAAAAAACTTCTATCCCGTAAGGAAGATTTCGTCTCCGTATTTTGGGATTGTATACATACACACACACACACACACACACACACACACACACACAATATATATATATATATATATATATATATATATATATATATATAATATATATATTGGTCACTGGTTGAGAACCGCTGGTATAAGAGGGTATTAATGTAAATGGCCCAGGCAAATACGTGAAAAACACAAAACACGCAAAAATAATAAAGAGGAGAAAAAAGATACAAAGTCAGTGGCAGAAGAAAGTTAACGAAACAGAGTCAACAATAAAAGAAAGAAAGTGAATAATAGAAAGAAAGAAAAAAAAAAGAAAGAAAAATAAAAGAAAGAAAGAAGAAAAAAGAAAGAAAGAAAGAAGGATAATTAATGTTTTGGGACAGAGAAAGTGAAAAACTGAATGCGAAAGATGAATGAAAGGGAATGGCGAAAAGCATATCAAGAAAGAGATATTTAGAATTTAATTCACATTATTATTATTATTATTATTATTATTATTATTATTATTATTATTATTATTTTGAGGTTTACTTTCGTTTTCTGACAATCCTTTCCCGTGTCTTTACCCAAGACCTAGGGCGAGGGAAGGTAGTGATTATATCTATTCTATGTATTTATGTTTTATTTTGTATGCTTTCTTTCATTATTATTATTATTATTATTATTATTATTATTATTATTATTATTATTATTATTATTATCAAAAATGCCCGCGAATTGAATCGAGTCCGACGATGCAAGGTCACGTGGTTAATGGTTGTTTAAAATATTCTAATGTCATTTTTCTTCTTCTTGACTGAATTTTTATATCCAAAACACGCGGAATGAGATATTCTATTTCTAATTTCGATAAATGGACATTTTATCATTTAAAACCTATTAAGATAAGCCATTCAGTACTCACATCTCTCAATCCAATCGATGGAAAAATTCCAGACAGCGCACCATTAATGTCTAAAAATAATGCGATCAGAACGGAACCAACATTTCTCTAATGAAAAATGAACTTCTGCAGTCGGCTACTTTAAATCATCCGAAACTAATAAGAGATTTACTGATTGTCTACAGACCAACGAGCGGTAAAATACTTGTTGTCCATTTGAAACAACAAAAGCGAAATTGAAGCCGATACAGAGAATGTCAATGAAAAGTGGGAGGGGATAAACTAAAACGACGTAGAAATACATATTTAAATTTAAATAAACAGCAACATATTATTAGCAAATGTAGTAATTTAAAATTAGTAACATGAGTATTCCTTATATTGTAACTATAGATGCTTTTAAACAGTAAAAGTCGGTCTTTTGATATGTTGGACTGTGTCTTTGTAGTGAGCGATTTTGATCTCCAATCTCACTATTATGTTAAATTTCGGATTACTAACCTTGGTAAAGGTATGAACCCGTGTTACATAATTATTAAATTCTTAATATTTATGTACAGTAGTGTAGAAATCAAAATGGCTGTTATATGGTGCAGCCCAAGGCCTTGAAGGATTTGAATGACAAGGCTTGACCTGTCCTGATCCTTCCTTCCGGTGGATACCGTGAGAATCGGTGGAGAAGTCCCTCTTCCGGTTTAGATTAGAAATAGATTTTTAGTCAGTCGGCGAGAAACCACAACGGTGGTGAGTTGTGTATTGCACGCTCCGACTCGATCTGCGCAGATAGTCTAGTGGGGATTTCGAAATAAAATGTGATCTAAGTAAATCGAAGTCTTGTGTTATTATCTAAAAACTACCAATGACACAGGGCTTCTGATAAAGAGAAATCCCTAATGGAAGACCAGACACGAAGTCCCCAAGAGAAGTCCAGACGCTAGAAGCGATATTAGAAGAAGACGTAAGATAGAAAAGACGTCCGAAGAAGAATAGAAGTAAATAAAAATAAAGAAAGGGGTATGCAACACCCGCTCATCCACCCAGATGTGGATTAAATAGTGCTACTACTATTATTATACAAGGATGACTTTGGCATTATATAACTCACGAAGGTTGATATGCCATAAAACAAGGAAACCAAACCTAATACAAAACAATCCATCTATTCCATTTCTTTATCTTATTTTGGAAAAAGTTATGTGGACTAGAAGATTCTACGTGTGTTGAACGAGCTAACTTTTTACGGATTGATCAGAGATTACAGTGATAGTGTTGTTGGCAAAATACTGTGCCAGGAGACTTTTGCGGTTGGGGAAATTGGATACAGTCGTTGCTTTCGGTCGTCACTTGACACAAACACTTTCAAGTAGTAAATTTAAATGTTCGATCTGATGATAGCAGAAATATTTTTTATCTTTCCCTCTCTCTAAATACCCTGACTGATGATTTTACTTTAAACACACTAGTCTTCCCTTCTCAGTTAAGACAACTCTTCAACTCTACAACTTATCTTATTACATTGAACATTCAAAAAAGGAACTTTACAGGACATTACCCAGTATTCTCTATTACTACTTCGAATAACTAAGCACGTCCGTATATGTCTGGCCTGCGCAAGGAGGGAAAGCGGATGACTACATATATTGAACTCCTAGCCTCCTCGTCGTGAGGAGTGGCTCGTAGTCAGACTACTGTCACCCCGGTTGAATATGCAAATTTTGCACGGGTCTGGCAACACTGAGCGTGATTAGCCCGGATGTAAGATCTTGAGGAAGGCAGTTAAATATTAATTAAGGCCTACCTTCCCACACCGCTGACTATTGTGTTTTGATCTTCTTAACGTGCATTGAAATAGCTAACGGATTGATCAGGGATTACTGTGATAGTGTTGTTGGCAAAATACTGTGCCAGGGGACTTTTGCGGTTGGGGCAATTGGGTACAGTCGTTGCTTTCGGTCGTCACGTGGCACAAACACTTTCAAGTAACAAATTTAAATGTTCGATCTGATGATAGGAGAAATAAAGAAACGCTCTGTTAGTCAAAGATAATTTTCTTATCTATAGATTAATATCAATTATTTCGATATATTGTTTTATCATCGTCTATCATGTAAAAAAAAACTTGTTTTTAGGTTGTTTATTTTCATTATTCTTCTGGTTTGTATTTTCTTTCATTTGTCTTCCATTTTCTTGTTATCATATTTTATCCTTAATTAATTTGCTTTATTTTTTTATGATTTTATGATTGATTCTGTAATATATCATTGATTTATCCAGTTAAAATATCATGGAAATTGAAGGTTAACGCTGTTTTCTAAGCCTCCTCTGTGACAAAAGTAGGATGTGAATTTTATTGAACTTTGGTCTATGCTGGTCGCCATCAATTCTGCTTTATAAAAGAATCTGCGCTCGGTTGTTTTACAAACATTAAGACAAACAGACACACAGAAATTTATACACACACACACAAATATATATATATACATAATATAATATAATATAATATAATATAATAAAATAAATATATAAAGGTTTTATATATCTATTTATTTGGTGACAAAGGAACATTCACGACCATATTGGTTTCATGCGATAGCAATCGTCAGATGAAGATGTTACAAATGCAAGGAAAATCGAAAAATTGCCTGAAACCAATATGGTCATGAATGTTCCTTTGTCACCAAATAAATAGATATGTAAAACCTTTATATATTTATTTTATTATATTATATAACAGCTCTATTTTATATTGAGCACTCTACCAATAATACTGCCTTTGGCACACCGTTCCAGTAAAAGCTGATACAGTGACAATCCCACACTATAGTAATATATATATATTATATATATATAATATATATATAGAGAGAGAAGAGAGAGAGAGAGAGAGAGAGAGAGAGTACAATTGTTTTATTTGGTCTCACTATACATTCCCTCTACATCCACCAATTTTGCTTTATAAAGGACTTCAACTCCGTTGTTGTACAAACAAACATACAGACATACAGACACATAGAAATCATTGTTATATATATATATATATATATAGAGAGAGAGAGAGAGAGAGAGAGACAGAGACAGAGACAGAGACAGAGAGACAGGGAGACAGAGAGAGACAGAGAGAGAGAGAGAGAGATTTTCAACTGGCCACACTTATAAAAGAATTTAGTTAAAGCTTCAGTCTTGATACTTTATTTTATCACGCCACGGTACGTTCACCGATTTTCTTTAAATGGATGTAAATCCTGTAAGCGTAAAGAATCTTTGAATAGAATCATTATCTGTTCATCCTAATTCACATTCGTTTATTTATTTAGTAGAATTCTAATCTGATAGTATTCTTATCCGATAAAGGCAAACGATCTTGTTTGCTGATTTTTTATTCGGTTTCCGTTAGAAAAAAAAAAAACTTTGAAAACGTAGGAGATGTTTTTCTTGTTCAAATATCTGAATTGTTCCAAACTGAACAGAAGTTGGCGGAAGTGTAAAAGAAAAAAGAATACCGGTATATTATCTTTGTAGAGGACTAACAGTTCCGACAAAAAACATGACCGCCCTATTGGCTGGGGCTATAGAATACGCCTTTACATAGGGTAAGACCCGCATGCTGCAACCTGTTGGCTGTAGGTCGCGACCCCTGATGCTTAAAGACGGAATCCTTGTGGCGAAGCAGTCTATTCCATGCACCACTATCTTTTTGGTCCTTACTTAGGTTAGACGGTTAGTCTCACACGCGCCCCCTCCCCCGATCAATCGGCTAGTCACGTCAAGCCCTATCACCTATATGATTGCCCGACCCTATTGCTCTTATGGCGCCCCAAACTCTTTTTATCATTTGTAGGTGTATTTATGAGATGAGGCTTGATATGAATAATTATGATATTGCGAAATGTTGTCCTCGTCTTTATTGTGTATAAACACAATAAACGTAGAGTTTAGACTATAAATAAAGACGAGGACAACAGTCAAACATATCATAACTATTCTTATTATCATATATATATTTACCAACCCCTCCGCAAGAAAAGGATGTGACACAAGGCCAATTTCTTAAGCGGAGTTCAACATGTTTGAATTCAGAGTTTTCCCTCTCCTAGACCCGTTGCCTAACCAAGGGTAAAGAACCCAGTCTGCCATACTATTTACCCATAGCTGGAGGGATAATAGGATTCATACCTTTCCCAAGGGTATTAGCGCTAAGTGAATTGGAATTACCACGTCCAGGATTTGAACGACGAGTCCATTTCCCATGACTTTAACCATTTACACCACGAGCTTCCTGTTCTTATTATCATATATGTCGAGAAGGCGGTGGCTTAGGGTCTTAGAGTCCCCAGTATGTCATTAAACTCGATCCTGTGTTGAGATTCCAGTTCTGGATCTCTGGCAGTGTGGAGTATCTCATCATTGTAATTACTCTCTAAAGTAGTTGGGCCATTTAAATTAAACGAGGGGTGATGACCCCAGGATCTTTTGAGATCGCAGTTTTCATTGGATGAAAGCCAATGTCATTAAGCAACCCTAGAAGTATAGAAAGAATATTAGATTAACCAGTAAGAGAATCGTAACGCAGATGGTTGGGAATTTCCATCTCCGACTCCCGACATGCGTCCCCTCGGTAAGAAGAAAGTGTTGTCGAAGAAATAAAGAAATTATGTGCACATAAGAATGTGGTCCTCTGTTATTGATCTGTCAGGTGTGGACAGCAGGAAACATGATGATAGGCGATGACACGGTGAGAACAAAGTTGGTGACATCCACAAGATGGCAGAGGAATAAGTGAAGAGATTGGGACAGACCGTTAGACAAGATAGAAAAGATAGTTTAATAAGCGACAAGAAGATAAATATAACATAAAGAAGTAATTAACAGCCAGGCTGCTCCATCGTAAGAGCAAGGACACGACAGATTAATAGATAGATAGATAGATAGATATTCTGTTTAATTTTTAATTGTTGATTAAAAATTGAAACATAATATAACATTTCTATCTATCTATCAATTTACGATACGCTACCTGCCAAACAACAGTTCAAGCCAATCTATTACTTAACATATTTATATATATTTCTATCCCTCTCTTTCTCTCACTCTCTGTCCATCTCAATCTCTCTCTCTCTCTCTTCCTCTATCTATCTATCTATCTATCTATCTATCTATATATATATATATATATATATATATAACTCTCTCTCTCTCTCTCTCTCTCTATAATATATATATATATATATATATATATATATATATAATATATATATGGGAGAAATATGAGGAGGTTAATCTGACAATATGTGGAGAAAAGTAGACAAACACGAGATGTTATGGAAACTGGATGTTTATTGTCGACGATGCAACGTTTCGGTCATTTAGACCTTCTTCATTGAAGCAAGAATTATATTCGTCCTGAAGAAGGTCTAAATGACCGAAACGTTGCATCGTCGACAATAAACATCCAGTTTCCATAACATCTCGTGTTTGTCTACTTTTCTCCACATATATACGTGTGTTTTTAGCCCTATCATATGATAGTAAAGCTGAAATATTAACACACGAATTATAATGAAGAAAAATGTTAGTATTACTGGCATTTCATATAATATATTCCTCATTGTTTTCATAATATAGCAAGTTAATTATTCATAAATACAACGAAAGGCATACAATTTAAAGTTACTTACATTTCATTTTAAAGTTCTAGTCGCAGACTTTTCTTCTTTGGCATCATTCTAAATGCTACCATTTATATTTCTTCTTGCTTATCTACTCTCCCCTCACATGCTTAAGTTTGTTTTTCTATTGAAAGAAAAAAAAACACAGGAATTCTATTAAGTATTATTACATTTTTCTATCTCCTAACATTAGCCTCTGACAAACAAACAAAAATTACACTAAATATATTTACTGTTAATATCAGCAGATCAAATTTCGTTAAATAATTCATCCGATAATTTTTTTTAAATGCCCTTTAAATTCTTCAATAATATTTCACACAGCATCAGTTCAATTTATCATAAACAAGTCCGACTTTCGTCTTTTTTTAAATAGATTTTTAAAAAATAATATATCATGTTCTTCCTTGTGTAAACGCCATGTTTTTCCCTTATACTCTATCACTAATAGCTTTTCATAATACCTAATTTATTTTTCTCTGATAGCTCCAATACCACCGTTTCCCTATAGCCATACTTCGTGACATATCGATTATGAAAATATCACAGCGTCATGAAAACAAAGCTTACAACAGAAAGGATGGAGGAAGGAAAGCATTCAGCTGTCTGAAACATTTTCCGGGTCGACTGCCTTAATGTAAAAACAAGCAAAATCAAATACGCTCAAGGGAAATCAAAACTATTGTATCAATCAATGAGTCTTCGTATTACTTCCAAAAAATACACTTTTCGCGGTTCAAAGGAATGAGAAGGCTAATCACACGCGACTTAAATAAGATGTCTGTCAAGTGACCAGTAAGAAATCGCTTCAGCGGGCGCCATCTTTGTCCGTAGCTAATTAGTGTTCCGAATGTTTGTTTTTCATATTGTATTTACGCGGGAAAACTACATAAAAATCCAGATCAAAATAAAACTGAATTTTAGAAAAAAAACAACACACTGTAAATAATAGCAAAAGTTTTCTAATAATAAATATTTATATATTGTCCAGTTGGACACATGGCGCAACGAATATAAGGGTTGACTTATCATAGTTCTGACAATCATCTCTAGGCGGCAGGTTCAATCCTGGCCAATGGCGATGATAACATAAAATACTTAACAAAGCTTTACACTTGGACCCGGTCATGGTTAACGGAATGAAAACAACCTACCCGTGGACTGAATTCGAAGTTCCGTGTAGGCTCCCGATTACGATATAAGGGTTCCTGAGTTCGAAGAGAAGGTTCCCGAGTTCGACAAGAAACACCTGAAGAACCAGAGGAAGCTATGAAACACTCAAGTTCGAAGTTGGATACCCCAGCTAGGGGAGGTTGTTGCCGACAAGGAAGTGGTCAGGCGGGGGGGCTTTCTCAACATTATAGTCAAGGACTTCTCTATCACCCATAATAAGCGCCAACAGTTTTTATTATTTTGTGCCCTCGTACTTAGATTTGGGTTCAGTTTTTCAGTTCAAGTTTTTGGGATTAGTTCTTCAGTTGAAAGTCTTGTTTTAGCTCCCAACAACATCAGTTTAGTTTTACTGAGGCTGTTTGAAGGAGCAAGGACAATCCACGCAACTGCTAGATTTTTTCATGG
>CM042145.1:83553269-83557286 GCA_023376005.1 Doryteuthis pealeii
GGATTTGTACCCAAGATAGCTGGTCGCGCACAAGTTGAAATAGTAAGTCACTGATTTGGGGTAGAAGCATTTTCCTACCTTGTGTTAAGTAAAACCTTGTTAATTTCCCGCAACCGGGTGTTGCATTGTCACTCAGTGCTAAGTATTTTAATTATATGTAAAAATATAACACTTTACCGAAAGTGAACTTAATAGTGAGACTAGATTTTGAACTCGCTTACTCCAATATCATAGTCCAGCGTGTCAAAAACTCTGCCACGAGGACCTCTCTCTCTCTCTCTCTCTCTCTCTCTTCTCTCTCTCTCTCTCTCTCTTCGCTCTCTCTCGCTCTCTCTCTCTCTCGCTCTCTCTATCTCTATCTATATCAATCTCCTCTCTCGTATATATATATATATATATATATATCCCCTCTCTCTCTCTCTTCTCTATATATATATATATATATATATATATATATATATATATATATATCCCGTGTTTGTTTATACAAATGGGGTATGTTCATGCCATGATGAGTTTTATATAACCTTTCTAATTTCTTTTTTCTTATTTTCTGTCTTTTCTTTTCTCATTTATATTTTCTTTTGACTAAGTAGTCTGGCGAAGTAATTTTAGATCTTAAAGTTAATATCTCCGTCTGGTCGTTTTTTTTATGTTTTGTTTTTTTGTTTTGTTTTTATTTCATTTTTATTTCTATTTCTAATTAGACGGCCTCAGACCTTCCCTTTCTATTGGCTCTTTTATACGTACTTCTTTATATACCCAACTTTGTAATTAGACGCTCCAATATCCGTACATGTGTTTCCCATATTTATAACCAACCTTTTATTTACTTTAATTTATTAACTTATTCGCTTCGTGTATTTTCTTGCTTTTTTTTTGTGGGGGGGAGAGAGGCTTTTTTTTCGTTTTATATTCTTTGTTTTCCTCTATTTTCATATTAGACACGTTTCCTCCTTATTTTTTCCTGCTCTCGTTACATCTGCCTCGATCCATATTTGCACTTCTTTGGTGTCTCTGAGACGAGTTTTCTATCTGGTTTTACTTCAGGTAGCACGACAAATTCTTTTTCTATTTCTTTTTTTTAATACTTTCTTTAAATACTTTTTTCTGTCTTTTTTCATGCTTTTTTTTGGTTCGTAACCATATACCTTATGAAAGAAAAAAAGTGATCTTATTTTCTCCTTTATGAAGAAAAGGTTAAATATACTTTTATCTTATTTTTGTCTTCTAATTTTTTCGAGAGAGATACTACTTTAGGTCTTGCATTAACTTTTTGTTATTATGTTTTTTAATATGTGAGACGAAGATAGTTTTAACTTTCAAGTCTCATAAGGACATCTTTCTTTTTGAGAGCTGTACTTTTATAACTTCTAGACACACTAGATCGGTATAGAAAGTAATGTGAGGAACGAAGATAGATAGATAGATAGATAGATAGATCGACAGAGAGAGAGAGAGAGAGAAGGGAAGAGAAAGAGAGCATAAGAGGATGGGAATATAGAGTGGTGGAAGGAGAAGGATGGAAAAAAGAGAGACGGAGAAAGAGAAAAACAGGATGAAAGATAGAGTGGGAAAAAGCGGCAGAGGGAAAAGAGAAGGGGAAAGAAAGGTGAAGAAAGAGATAGAATTCGGGAAAAGGATAGAGAGAAAGAAAAAGGGGGAAAGAGATAAACAAGGAGAAAGACAGGGAGAAAGAGATACATAGTAGGGGAGAGTGAGTGTGAAAGAGTGAAAGATTGTGGCACATGCACACTCACCACTCATACATACACGTATATATATATATATATTTGGGAGAATATGTGCTTAAATGAAGTCGAACCTATTTTTTGAAATTTAATTCATTAATAATTAATTAGGCGGGATTAAACTATTTAAATGTAAGGCTAAACAGATCGAGAAAAATCAATCTCTGTATGTACATTTCGGCCTATTAGGCCTCATCAGCAGAGCTATAGATATGAAGACCGCCCCGTGTGTGATTCGAAACCTGTCTGTCAAATTAGCAGGCAAGTGTCTTACCTCCACACCAAACGGACTTAGCAAGATTTTCTTCGCTTTGTTAAGTAGTAGTATTTTTATATTCCTCTTAAGTGACCTCTACACGAACTTACGAGACGTAAACAAACAGACGATGTTTGTGATATGGCTATTTTCAGCCGACAATATTTGGGAGAATATGTGCTTAAATGAAGTCGAACCTATTTTTGGAAATTTAATTCATTAATAATTAATTAGGCGGGATTAAACTATTTAAATGTAAGGCTAAACAAATCGAGAAAAATCAATCTCTGTATGTACATTTCGGCCTATTAGGCCTCATCAGCAGAGCTATAGATATGAAGACCGCCCGTGTGTGATTCGAAACCTGTCTGTCAAATTAGCAGGCAAGTGTCTTACCTCCACACCAAACGGACTTAGCAAGATTTCTTCGCTTTGTTAAGTAGTAGTATTTTTATATTCCTCTTAAGTGACCTCTACACGAACTTACGAGACGTAAACAAACAGACGATGTTTGTGATATGGCTATTTTCAGCGACAATATTTGGGAGAATATGTGCTTAAATGAAGTCGAACCTATTTTTTGAAATTTAATTCATTAATAATTAATTAGGCGGGATTAAACTATTTAAATGTAAGGCTAAACAAATCGAGAAAAATCAATCTCTGTATGTACATTTCGGCCTATGTACATACATAGCCATATCACAAACATCGTCTGTTTGTTTACGTCTCGTAAGTTCGTGTAGAGGTCACTTAAGAGGAATATAAAAATACTACTACTTAACAAAGCGAAGAAAATCTTGCTAAGTCCGTTTGGTGTGGAGGTAAGACACTTGCCTGCTAATTTGACAGACAGGTTTCGAATCACACACGGGGCGGTCTTCATATCTATAGCTCTGCTGATGAGGCCTAATAGGCCGAAATGTACATACAGAGATTGATTTTTCTCGATTTGTTTAGCCTTACATTTAAATAGTTTAATCCCGCCTAATTAATTATTAATGAATTAAATTTCAAAAAATAGGTTCGACTTCATTTAAGCACATATTCTCCCAAATATTGTCGGCTGAAAATAGCCATATCACAAACATCGTCTGTTTTGTTTACGTCTCGTAAGTTCGTGTAGAGGTCACTTAAGAGGAATATAAAATACTACTACTTAACAAGCGAAGAAAATCTTGCTAAGTCCGTTTGGTGTGGAGGTAAGACACTTGCCTGCTAATTTGACAGACAGGTTTCGAATCACACACGGGGCGGCTTTCATATCTATAGCTCTGCTGATGAGGCCTAATAGGCCGAAATGTACATACAGAGATTGATTTTTCTCGATTTGTTTAGCCTTACATTTAAATAGTTTAATCCCGCCTAATTAATTATTAATGAATTAAATTTCCAAAAATAGGTTCGACTTCATTTAAGCACATATTCTCCCAAATATTGTCGGCTGAAAATAGCCATATCACAAACATCGTCTGTTTGTTTACGTCTCATATATATATATATATATATATATATATATATATATATATAATCATCTACTATTTATCAATTTATACTCATTGATATTTTTGATAATCATTACATTCATATCCATATAACGTAAATATTATTTGTTATTAATAATTTTATTCTTACTACTCTTATTATTATCAATTATTATTATAAATCATAAATTACTATATTTATTATTATTACTAGTACATCCGGGCGATGTAAAAATAGATTTTTGAAACATATTGCCTGAGGGGTGGGAGTTAAAAATTTCAATGTCAGCGAGTTTGTACCCTAAGTAAGTAAAATAATCAAATTCATTAAAGGATTAAAAAATAAAACAATTTCAAATGTAAACTTTAAATATGTATTAAAATAAAAACAAACTATATATAGATATATAATACCAGTCATGTATTTATTAAAACTTGTTTTAAATAACAATGATGACTCTCTCTAATCGTTGCTATGTTTCAAATTCATCAGTCGTATCTAATCTCTCTTCTCTTGTGTTGGTCG
>CM042145.1:83557386-83564886 GCA_023376005.1 Doryteuthis pealeii
ATTACCGTTATTACCCCTCTCTATTTAATATATCTTAATTCTATAAATAATTTATATAATCATAAATATTTATTAATTTTTCATTCTATTCATATAACTTTGAGCCTTTAATAATTTATAATTTCTTATATAATTACCTATAACTAGCAAAAATATGTAAAAATTAGTATTTTAACTTTTAATGTGATTAAAATTATTGAATTAGAAAAGACTAAGGAAAATTAAATAAGAAGCATATAAAAAGATTACTTATTTTAACTTTATCTTAATTGATTTCTCCATAAAATTAACATAGGGATTGCTTTTAATACATTTTCAGAATAAAACAATGATATTAGAAATCAATAATATTAAGTAATATTTATTAAACTTGGTGTTTGCTTAAAAAACCAAATGCAAATTATCCACACTATATTAGTATGTTAAACCTTTTATTTCTTAGTGATACATAACACATATTGCCAAGATTTTAAACACATTAACATGAGCAGTTTGAGGTAAATCTAAACTTTGGTCAGACTTTATCGAGGAATTGCTTATAAATTAAGATGCTAATTGAGATTAATATATTAAATATACTAGCAAATATATTTGCACCCTCCGGGTTGCAAGTAATTTTAAGTTTTAATATAATAAAAATATCATATTTAAAATTAGAAAGAGCTAATGAACTGATAAGAATACAAGATGAAAAAATTTGGAACCGAGGGTGTATGATTGAAAAATAGAACAACTTTGAAACTAACTCTTCCATCATTTTCCGTTACTCCCGTCTTTCATTGGTAAATTTTCCTATTTTAAACTGTTTAGTTAAAATAGGAAGTAAAGAATAATATTACAGTTATTTTTTTTCTTGTTAAGGATTTCTTTTAAGATTTATTGAAGAGATTTTTGCTCATATTCAATAAGATAAAACCCAAACAATTAGAATCAATAATACTAAGCATATATTTATTAAATCAATTTAAAGATCAATATGCAAATTAGCCTTTCCCATTCACACTGTAAACCGCTATTTTGTTGTATATATAAATACCCAATTGCATGTTATTAGTATGTAGATATTAGTCAACAGTATGAATAATGTTAAAACAATTTTTATTAATAACTAGTTTAATGAAAATTAAAATCATGGAGAATGTGATGTAAATAAACAAAGGGAATTGTGACTTGTATAGTAATATAGTTCGGTTACAGACAAACAAAACCACAATCTCCAATATAATAAGATATTTAAATATATAATTTCTCACAACTTTTCTCTTTTTTCTTTCTTTATTTCTTATATTATTTTTTGGTGTAGGGCATGTCATTTTCTCTCTTTCTTCTTTGTAATAAAAAACGGAAATGCGTCCATTATTTAGCTGAGGTTGACGACACTTCATAAGAAATAAGAATTCTGGCGTATAAGCAACACCAGATTTTCAAGATGTACCATTTTTGGCATTTCCTATTATACGATTTGGGCGATTCTGATTTTTACCAGAGGTTGGTTGCCAAAATGATAATGAACGGAAGATTAAGGAACAAGCTTATCAATATTATAGATGAGAGGTTCTTAACTGTATTAATACAGTAGGAATCTGGGCCCGTTTCAGTAAAAGATTATACATTAATAAGTATTGGAGGGAAGGCCCTTTTGTTTACATTATGTGTATTTATGACAATGCTGCAGACACCGTTAGAGGATTTAGTGTTATGTTAAATTACCCTTTGAAGTTTTGTTTTAAGAGAGTCTGTTTGTTTTAACCATTAGCAAGTAGGAATGATTATTTTCGCAATCAGTGACAGCATCTTTCGAAATGATCTTTTCTTTTGATCCTGGAGTGGGTTTAAAGACATTTAGTGAATTACTGGTGTAAAGTGAATTAAGTGGTTTCAATACTAACTTAACTTAAGCAACAGTACTGCAAAAGATTACTGGAAGCAACCTGTTCTTGTTTATCAAAACGGTTTTGATTCGATAAAATGATATGAAAAGTTATAATTTATATATAATATATATATATATATATATATATATATAATATATATAATATATATATATATATATTATGACAAACAAATTCCGCGAATATCAACTATTTTGACCTATATTTTGTGCTCGCTGGTTCGAGCTCTCTCGGGGGAAGATCACTGCTTGATGAGACCCAATATAGGTCGAAACAAGCTCTTCTAGTGTTCCGCACGTCACCACGCGATATTTTAACGAATTTCTTCGTGGTTATTTTTAATTATAATGAATTCCTTTCCATGTATATATATATATATATATATATATATATATATATAGTATATTACTATACTATATATACTGGCCTTTCGGGATAAATTTAACAGTTTTATAAGGGAAAAAGAAAAAGTGCTTGGTAACTATAAGATTTAAATGGATTGTAAAGAAATTCAGCAGGCACGGAAATTTAACTTACTTTCAACAAGTTTTATTCAAAATCCCACCATCAGCGTCGATCACAGCCTCAATCCTGCCCCATAACCTGGAGCAGGCTATTGTTACAGTTTCCCTGGAAGTGTCTCAAAAATCTACATTAATTCTGTCGATTAAATACACAATAATTCATGGGTTAAGATCTGGTGAATTTTAGAGGCCAAGCAGATGTGTCGTTAAAAAATTCGGCGACAACCACTTTTGACTTTTCCCATAGGAGTGGCAAGGGGCCGAATCCTGCTGCCATACATATGGCCTACCATTGGCTACCCTTGTTATCCAGGGTTTGACTACAGTGTTTAGGAACTCCACCTAGGCACCTGAGGGTTTTCCAACACTTTTTTTGTGCAGATTTTTTAGGAATTCTGCTGTACAAACTCAACCAGATCGTCTGTCATCTTGCTTTCTTCTAGCCACAGCATCGTATCCGTTACAATTCTCTAGTTCATGCCTAATTGTTTTTACAGTGTTCAGGGAGCATTGAACAGCAACTATAATTTCCTCATTTTGTTGGCCGGCGCAGATCATTATGATACGAGTTATTCTCTTCCATTCACGTGGATTCCATTCATCCATTCTATCTGTCATCACATATATGAATGAAGAAGGATCCAAGCTTTTAAACGATGCGTAGTGTGCGTCAATACCTCCAACCTACGGAGAAAAATAACCAAATATAAATATGTCAAATTTATCCCGAACGCCCTGTATATATAAGGTGTTATCAAATAAGTATCGAGGTTTTTCTGTACTTTTTGACACACCTCTGTATTGTGAAAGAAATAACGTACCATATATTCTTCATTTCTATCTGGTAAATACAGCTTTCAACTTGGACTTTTTGACACCCCTTGTATTCTGAAAAAAGAATTAATGAATTGGAACGTTTTTTCAGAATACAATGTGTGTCAAAAAGTACAAAAAATTCATTAATTTGTTGACACACGTTTGTATATATATTATATATATATATATATATATATATATATATATATATATATATGTGTCATATTCAGCATTTCTCACATAGTTGGTCAATATAGGTCCTGGCTGGGCGGCCCACACTAGCATGCCATTATATATATATATATATATATATACATAATATATATATATATGTGGGTGTGTGGTGTGTGGTGTGTGTGGTGCCAGGGAATTGAACAGTAGTTTGTAACCTGACACTCATTTACAAGTAGAGATGTAGAGACCTGATATTTTGGCAATATAATGTAATCTATACGATATTCAGAACATGGAAGAAAATAAATGATGAAAAATATTTTTTCTTTCATCATTTAAACAACAAAATTGGATCATTGGAAAGTCATTAATCTATTCAAATAGGAAGTAAAAGAAGTAAAGTCATCGGGGTGGGCCTAAAGTCGGGTATCAGCCAGACAGCGAGGAGTCTTTACCCTTTACACAAGCGCTAGACCAAGGGAATTGTTTTTGCGTCTTAGGTGTTGCGCCACACCTACCATCAGCTCCTTACTTTAACGCACAGATCCCTGTGCTACTCACTCGTTGAGTTAGCGAGTGCCGATTGTTATATACTGGCATCAAATTCTATATTTATATAGCAGCTTCAAATTAACGGCCCTTACTTCGTGTATCTGTATACGTTGCGGGTATATATATGGTTATGTAGCGAATTATGTAGTAGTCGAACTTAGAAAAACACACACATGGGTATTGTTAAAATCTTTGAGTTTATTTCTTTCTTCCTCGCGTGGTGGGTGGCGAGCGTTGACAATGACTACTACTATTGTTGGGATTGACTGGCGATGTTGAGGTAAAGGGTGGCTAGTGGGTCCCACAGCCGTTGGCTGCAATGGACCGTGAGCGTCTGTCGCTCACTTGTTTCTCGTCCGCTGTCTCCTGTCTGACTGGCCTGTCGGCTCGAATCCTCAGGCCTTTTATGTTGATAGATACTCCTATCATCTTTATCTTTGATCTGATAATGGACATTGTTTATATATTCCTTTATCTTCTCCCTGTTTCTTTGAACGGAAAAGCCTCGCTTCCGTTTATATATTATTTTCATATTTCTCTTTGTCTTTTTGCCGTAACTTCGTTTTCTGGCCGAGGACAATACAACACCGATATCGAACCATGAACCTTGTTTTTGTATTGTTTTTTTCTTTTATCTGTTCATATTGAACAAACAAAAAATGATTTTAAACCGAAAGCGTGGTAAACATTTATGAAGTTAAAAAAAAAACAAGAAAAGCAAACAGAAATGACAAAGTGAAATATTAACTTGGAGATGTGATTTAAGAGAAGAGAGAGAGAAGAGAGACAGAGACAGAGACATAAAGTGAGAGGTGAGGAGAGAGAGAGAGAGAGAGAAAGAGAGTAATTCTTAAAAGAGCGAGACTGACGCAAAATGGCGGGTGTGTGAAGAGAAAAAGATTAAAAGACAATGAGAAATAAAGCTATTATGAAATAATTCAAATGTTTGGTATTTAAAGAATAATTAATTGGACTTTTTTTCAGCTTGAAGGATTCTTAATTAGAAAATAATGATGAAATTTATCTCCGATCCACAATTCATGTTCGTCAGATTAATTAAGATTTATCGGTAGTTATGAGTAGTAGGAAGTAAAATCGGTGGTACAAATGCAGAATAGCGCGCAAGAGACAATATAATTATAATCGCATTTTACGTATAAATAGGATTAGATTATGGAAACTCCCCAAGTAGCTTAACGCTAATCCTAACCCTAACACTGACCCTAACCAAAAACCTAACACTAAACTTAACCCTAACCATAAACCTAACCCTAATTCTAGCGTCTCAAACGTTTCGGGTATTTCCGTGAAATGTAATAAAATATAAGGCTTTTTATACGTAATCTAATGATAGTATCTTTCCGCGCAATGATACATTAGTACCAAATCGGCGAAGTGTCCTATTGTCAGAATCAGCTAGACAGCAACGGGGCCTAACCTCTTTTCACTAGCAGTAGACCAGTAAGACTGTTTTTGAATATGAGGTGGAGCGCCACACCTACCATCATCTCCCCACTTTACAACACAGATCAAAACTGTGCTACACATGTGCTGATTTGGCGAGGACCGGTATCGAACCCGGAACATTGTGGCTCCCAGGAGGATGCCCGACTGAGCTAAGCTGTAGGAAATACAATTAAAATATTTTAGTTGAGCACTATTAACAAGCTAAAGTCAATATTACCAACTATGCTGGAAGAAATGTACAAATATTAACCTGACGATTGAAGACGTGAACTTTGGAGTTATTACCCTGCTTGACATTTTGAAATCAATTCTTTATTGTGATATTATTCTGCATTTTTGCATTTTTTTTTTGTATTGAGCACCGTAAATATCTTATAGATTTTAAGGCAATTTTGACGTTTTATTGTAACCATTATATATATATATATATATATATTATATTATATATATATTTATATATAAAATCAAAACAGTGACCATCCCACTTCGAACAAATAACTCCCAAACCTAACTGAAAATTCATCATCCAGGTTCCCCTCCCACACACACACACACACACACACACACACACATATATATATATATATATATATATATATATATATAAGAAATATTAAGAATATTATTTAATTTGCTCTGTGACTCTGATAATAAAAGCACACATTGACCTCTGCAAACTGCGACATGTTTTTTTTAAAAAAACTTCTATCCCGTAAGGAAGATTTCGTCTCCGTATTTTGGGATTGTATACACACACACACACACACACACACACACACACACACACACACATATATATATATATATATATATATTATATATATATATAAATATATATATTGTCACTGGTTGAGAACTGCTGGTATAGAGTGTTTTAATGTAAATGGCCCAGGCAAATACGTGAAAAAAACAAAAACACGCAAAAATGAAAAGAGGAGAAAAAAGATACAAAGTCAATGGCAGAAGAAAGTTAACGAAACAGAGTCAACAATAAAAGAAAGAAAGTGAATAATAGAGAGAAATAAAGAAAGAAAAATAAAAGAAAGAAAGAAAGAAAGAAAAAAGAAAGAAAGAAAGAAGGATAATTAATGTTTTGGGAGAGAGAAAGTGAAAAACTGAATGCGAAAGATGAATGAAAGGGAATGACGGAAAGCATATTAAAGAAAGAAATTATTATTATTATTATTATTATTATTATTATTATTATTATTTTGAGGTTTACTTTCGTTTTCTGACAATCCTTCCCCGTGTCTTTACCCAAGACCTAGGGCGAGGGAAGGTAGTCATTATATCTATTCTATGCATTTATGTTTTATTTTGTATGCTTTTCTTTCATTATTATTATTATTATTATTATTATTATTATTATTATTATTATTATCAAAAATGCCCGCGAATTGAATCGAGTCCGACGATGCAAGGTCACGTGGTTAATGGTTGTTTAAAATATTCTAATGTCATTTTTCTTCTTCTTGACTGAATTTTTATATCCAAAACACGCGGAATGAGATATTCTATTTTCTAATTTCGATAAATGGACATTTTATCATTTAAAACCTATTAAGATAAGCCATTCAGTACTCACATCTCTCAATCCAATCGATGGGAAAAATTCCAGACAGCGCACCATTAATGTCTAAAAATAATGCGATCAGAACGGAACCAACATTTCTCTAATGAAAAATGAACTTCTGCAGTCGGCTACTTTAATCATCCGAAATTAATAAGAGATTTACTGATTGTCTACAGACCAACGAGCGGTAAAATACTTGTTGTCCATTTGAAACAACAAAGCGAAATTGAAGCCGATACAGAGAATGTCAATGAAAAGTGGGAGGGGATAAACTAAAACGACACAGAAATACATATTTAAATTTAAATAAACAGAAACATATTATTAGCAAATGTAGTAATTTAAAATTGGTAACATGAGAATTGCTTATATTGTAACTATAGATGCTTTTGAAATGTTTTTTAATAGGTTGGACTGTGTCTTTCTAGTGAGCGATTTTGATCTCCAATCTCGCTATTATATTAAATTTCGGATTACTAACCTTGGAAAAGGTATGAACCCG
>CM042145.1:83569886-83574886 GCA_023376005.1 Doryteuthis pealeii
AATGCGTATATTGCATAAAATTCGATAATTATAGAAGATAATAATGACAAGTGAATTTCGGTAAAGAATTATTCTGTGTGTAGAACATCGTACAGACTGTTTCAACTTTATTAAGTCTCATCAGCGATGCATACTAACGATTTCCCTCCGACAGAAATCGAAACCGGGACTTCAGCAGGATAGTCAGAAACCAGACTGCTTCGGCCCCAATACAGCACAGCATACATATATATATATATATATATATATATATATATTATATATATATATATGTGTGTGTGTGTGTGTGTGTGTGTGTGTGTGTGTTTTAGCCCTGTCATATGATAGTAAAGCTGAAATATTAACACACAAATGTAATGAAGAAAAATGTTAGTATTACTGGCATTTCATACAATATATTCTTCATTGTTTTCATAATATAGTAAGTTAATTATTCACAAATACAACGAAAGGCCTACAATTTAAAGTTACTTAGATTTCATTTTAAAGTTCTAGTCGCAGACTTTTCTTCTTTGGCATCATTCTAAATGCTACCATTTATATTTCTTCTTGCTTATCTACTCTCCCCTCACATTCTTAAGTTTTTTTTATTGATAGAAAGAAAACACTAATTCTATTAAGTATTATTACATTTTTCTATCTCCTAACATTAGCCTCTGACAAACAAACAAAAATTCCACTAAATATATTTACTGTTAATATCAGCAGATCAAATTTCGTTAAATAATTCATCCGATAATTTTTTTTAAAATGCCCTTTAAATTCTTCAATAATTTTTTCACGCAGCATCAGTTCAATTCATCATAAACAAGTCCGACTTTCGTCTTTTTTTTAAATAGATTTTTAAAAAATAATATATCATGTTCTTCCTTGTGTAAACGCCATGTTTTTCCCTTATACTCTATCACTAATAGCTTTTCATAATACCTAATTTATTTTTCTCTGATAGCTCCAATACCACCGTTTCCCTATAGCCATACTTCGTGACATATCGATTATGAAAATATCACAGCGTCATACAAACAAAGCTTACAACAGAAAGGATGGAGGAAGGAAAGCATTCAGCTGTCTGAAACATTTTCCGGGTCGACTGCCTTAATGTAAAAACAAGCAAAATCAAATACGCTCAAGGGAAATCAAAACTATTGTATCAATCAATGAGTCTTCGTATTACTTCCAAAAAATACACTTTTCGCGGTTCAAAGGAATGAGAAGGCTAATCACACGCGACTTAAATAAGATGTCTGTCAAGTGACCAGTAAGAAATCGCTCCAGCGGGCGCCATCTTTGTCCGTAGCTAATTAGTGTTCCGAATGTTTGTTTTTCATATTGTATTTACGCGGGAAAACTACATAAAAATCCAGATCAAAATAAAACTGAATTTTAGAAAAAAACAACAACACTGTAAATAATAGCAAAAGTTTTCTAATAATAAATATTTATATATTGTCCAGTTGGACACATGGCGCAACGAATATAAGGGTTGACTTATCATAGTTCTGACAATCATCTCTAGGCGGCAGGTTCAATCCTGGCCAATGGCGATGATAACATAAAATACTTACACTTGGACCCGGTCATGGTTAACGGAATGAAAACAACCTACCCGTGGACTGAATTCGAAGTTCCGTGTAGGCTCCCGATTACGATATAAGGTTTCCGAGTTCGAAGAGAAGGTTCCCGAGTTCGACAAGAAACACTTGAAGAACCAGAGGAAGCTATGAAACACTCAAGTTCGAAGTTGGATACCCCAGCTAGGGGTGGGGGTGCCGACAAGGAAGTGGTAAGGTGAGGGGGCTTTCTCAGTATTATAGTCAAGGACTTCTCTACCACCCATAATAAGCGCCAACAGTTTTTATTATTTTGTGCCCTCGTACTTAGATTTGGGTTCAGTTTTTCAGTTCAAGTTTTTGGGATTAGTTCTTCAGTTCAAAGTCTTGTTTTAGCTCCCAACAGTTTAGTTTTACTGAGGCTGTTTGAAGAAGCGAGGACAATCCACGCAACTGCTAGATTTTTTCATGGCCTTGAGCACGAATGAGCTAAGGTAATTATGAACTTTTGTTTAGTAAATTAGGGTGTCCCGGAAAAAACAGAACCCACAAATGTTGTAATAAAACTGTTAATTTTCCCATTGAACAAAAATATTAAGGTTTAGCGTTAGGGTTAGGGTTAGGGTTAGGGTTTAGGGTTAGTTTAATGGGAAAATAAATAAATAATTTGGGTTCTGTTGTTTCTGAGTCAACCTGTACAGGCTCACCCAGAAAAAACAGAACCGAAATTATTTATTTATTTTCCCACTAAACTAACCCTAAACCCCAACCCTAACCCTAACCAAACCCTAAACCCTAATTTATTTGTTTAATGGGAAAACTAACAGTTTTATTACAAAATTTGTGGGTTCTGTTTTTTTCTGGGACACCCTAATTTACTAAACAAAAGTTCATAATTACCGGATCTAAGTTATACTAGCACGGGATCCAAAGTGGCATTGATATTCGAAGTTGATGATCCACATCCAGGGCACTGGTGAGGGAGTCTTTCTGAGCCTTATGGTCAAGGACCTACCCACCACCCAGGATAAATGCCAACAGTTTTTATTAATTTGTTTATTAGTACCCTTGTGCTCTGACTTATTTTTTTGCTTTAAATTAATCTTTTATAGTTTGGTCTATCACACGATCCGCGTTTATTATTGTTTCTGTTATTATATGTTCTTTGCTGTCAGGGAAGTAATGACCCCAATGCGTTGCAATAAAAACAAACAAGATCTTTTTAAAAAGTTCAAAGAAAATACCAGTCAAAATCAATGATGATAATTACTGTATAATTTCCGTTATCAATTTATAAGTATTAACAAAAATCCAAAATTCCTTTTTGCATCTATTCGACTGGTTTAGTTGCTTTTTATAAAGCTTTAATGTTTTTTCCCTCAAGAGTATTACGGTGATTGTGAAATACAAACATTAGACGTTTGGTCTCAACCTCCATCAATTTAATTCCCATGAATGAAACTTTGGATCTAGTTAGAAAACGAAAACGTATAAACAAAATCTAATTCATCTAATTATCTGATTAGGAAAAAGATTATCAAAGGCCTAACATTTAATCTACCATTAAATTTCCTATTTGTCACGTATATATATATATATATATATATGTGTGTGTGTGTGTGTGTGTGTGTGTGTGTGTGTATGTGTGTGTGTGTGTCTGTGTCTGTGTGAGTGTGTGTGTGTGTGCGTGTGTGTGTGTGTGTGTGTATATTATATTAAAATTTTCTATTTGTCACGTATTATATATATATATATATTGTGTGTGTGTTGTTGTATATATATATATATATATATATATATATATATATATATATATATATATATATATATATATATATATACAGTAGTTTTAGGGATAACTCAACGGAACAAAAAAAGAAAACAAAAACCGAACGAATCACAGTTTTAACCGTTGGAAAAAAAACGAATGAGTCGACGCTTACGTTGAAAGCACCGGTTTCCGATAGATCACCGAAGTTAAGCAGCGATGAGCTTGTTCAATATTTAGATGGGTGATCATGTAAGCAACACAGGTACCGTAAGAAACTGAATATCAAAATGATTCGGTATTAAATAACAAGAAAAGGGTTGGTATGCCGTAAAACAACCAACCAATATACCAATGAATGAGTAAAAATTATAAATATTGAATGGCCTCAATACATACTTGTAGAGATGCTTTAGGGAATAAAATCAGCGGCTGAAAATAACTACCTAGGATTCAGCGCAAGGATGTTTCAAGATTTCATATATATATATATATTATATATATATATATATATATATATATATATATATCCCAGTTGGAAGTAGCCTGCTAAGTCTGGCCGCACTGAAGAGACGTGATACTTCGGAACAAGACTGTCAGTGGATTACTATATATACATATATATATATATATACTCTCACAAATCGTTTAAGAAACATTATAAATATTGACTGTTTCATGGAAAACGTTAAATAACTATTATCATCGTTAAGTAATGCTGATATCACAGATTTCCCTGGCTCTCTCTCTCTCTCTCTCTCTCTCTCTCTCTCTCTCTCTCTCTCTCTCTCTCTCTCTCTCTCCCTCTCTCTGTCATTGCTCTCAGTAGGTCCTCTATCCTATATCCAACATTCGCGCAGAGCTGAGCTACTTAAGACCTTGCTGGTTGGCCAACAATAGAGACCCACAGAATAACATCACTTAAAAGTTTGAACATGCTTCTCCAATTTTCTCCAGCATGTCTTGTTCGTCTTACTTGGATTGTGTGAGATGCGTGGTAAGTGATCGTATTACTGCTTTTTGTGGGGCGTTGTTTATAGGATTTGTTCAAAACAGCATGCAGCAGCCTCGTATAATTCCGTCTAACTTTTCTGCAAGTGCTCCATTAAAGTCCAAATGGTTCAACAATACAGTAGTACTGACACGACTAGAGCTTTGAAGAATCCTCGTTTCTTTTTATCAGAGAGATTAGATTTCAATATGATTGATAACCTACCAATATCAGTCTTTGCATATGTGTATGTTGATATCGCTTTTAATAGATGAGATATTGCTACAGAGGTATGTGAACTGGTCTACTATTTTCAGCGGCATGGTGTTTTAGTTGATTTGGTTTACAGCATATCAACATTTTTCGGGTCATATAATGCTGAATAAAGTTTATTTGGTAAACAAAGCACTACGATTGCTTACAGTACCTGCTACTGCTTAAGTGACCACCCAGTTAAGTATTGAACAGTTTCATAATTGCGTATCCTCTATGATCTAGTAGGAGCCGGTGCTTTCAAAGTGACTTGACCGCAATCAGAAGAAGGCCTTGTAGGGACTAGAACTCTCCTGTGCCTTCGGGGACAGGAAGTAGAAAAGGTAACGTCTCTTGTCAGGTTGGGTGAAGAATTCTCTTTACGGTTTTGGTACCAACGTGTGAGCCTCGTAGAAACAAGCTTTTGTCTCAGTCTCTT
>CM042145.1:83587386-83602386 GCA_023376005.1 Doryteuthis pealeii
CTGTTAATCTTATTATAATGGAGATTGTGTGTTTTTCTGTCTGTAACCGAAACTATATTCCTACTCAAGTCACAATTCTCTTAGTTATTGATATCACATTCTCCATGATTTTATTTTTATCTAAACCTCAATTATTAATAATTATTAATAATAAAATTGTCTTAAATTATTAATACTGTTAACTATGTCTACATACTGACAACATGCAATTATATTTATATATACAACAAATAGCGGTTTACAGTGTGAATGGGAATGATAATTTGCATATTAATATTAAAAAATCGAATTTAATAAATATGTGCTTAGTATTATTGATTTCTAACTGTTTGGTTTTATTTTAATGAATATAAGCAAACATCTCTTCAATGAATCTTAAATGAAATCCATTAACAAGATAAAGTAACTGTCATTTTATTCTTTACTTCCTCTTATAACTAAAAACTTAAATTAGAAAAAATAACAATGAAAGACGAGAGTGATGGAAGAGTAAGTTTCAGTTGTTCCATTTTTTATTATACTCCCTCTGTTTCAAATATTTTATTATACTCCCTCTGTTTAAAATCTTTTTATCTGTATTCTTATTTAGTTTCATTAGCCTTTCTAATTTAATACAATATTTTATTACATTAAAAGTTAAATACTTGCACCCGGAGGGTGCATATATTTGCTAGTATTGTTAATAGATTTCTTTTAAGATTTATTGGAGAGGTTTTTGCTCATTTTCATTAAGATAAAACCAAACAATTAGAAATCAATAATACTAAGTACATATTTATTAAAATCACATTTTTTTTTATATCAATATGCAAATTAGCCTCCCCGTTCACACTGAAAACCGCTATTTTTTGTATATATAAATACAATTGCATGTTATTAGTATGTAGATATGGTCAACAGTATTAATAATGTAAAACAATTTTATTAATAATTGAGGTTTAAATATAAATAAAATCATGGAGAATGTGATGTAGATAACTAAGGGAATTGTGACTTGAGTAGTAATATAGTTTCGGTTACAGACAGACAAATACACAATCTCCATTATAATAAGATTAATTGGTTGGTTAGATTTTACGACATGTCAATTCTTGGGTTATCTTATGCCATTCTGTCGTCAAATATTAAAAAAAAGAACATTTTGAAAATCTCATTTTAATCAATTTAGCCCATAGACGGGACCTTGACTTGTACTAGGACTTCGAGCCAGTATAAGGATTACTCCAAACTTTCCAGTATATATATATATATATATTAGTGTGTCAAAAATATCGATATGTTTGTACTTTTTGACACACCTTGTATCCTGCAAAAAATAACGTTCCATTCATTCTTCATTTCTATCTTAGTAAATACAGCTTTAAACTTTGTACTTTTTTGACACACCTTGTATTCTGAAAAATAATGAATGAATCGAACGTAATTTCTTTTCAGAATTCAAGGTGTGTAAGAATGTACAACAATCTCGATACTTTTTTGACACACCTTAGAAGTAATAGTGCTAAAGTCGTCCTGTATCAGCCTGACAGCGAGGGATTCTTTCCCCTTTTCACTAGCGCTAGACAAAGGAAATTGTTTTGGCGTCTGAAATGTAGCGCCACACCTACCATCAGCTCCTCACTTTACCGTACAGACCCCTGTACTACTTATACGCTGAGTTGGCGGTTTGGCCGGTATCGAACCCGGGAACTTGTCGTTCCTAGTCCGACGCTCTACTGACTGAGCTATACCGGCCCGTTATATCAGTCCTCGTACATGAATCAAGATGTTTCAGTCTCGATACTTTTTGATCATGCCTCGTACATGAATCTTTCCATGATATTACAGATTCGATAAATTCCATATTTAAAAAAAAATGTTTCAGTCTCGATACTTTTTGATCATGCCTCGTACATGAAAAAAAAAAGATGTTTCAGTCTCGATACTTTTTGATCATGCCTCGTACATGAATCTTTCCGTGATATTACAGATCCGAGATTGCGTTTGCTTTATATTTCTTCAGGCATACAAATCTATTAGTCATACATGTAGCATTCTTCTCACTTCGGCAAATGTCAATATTGCACAGCACTCCTACTTGACGGCTTCTCCGACATTATTTGCCTTTGCAAAACTTCCTTCCAACCATTTTATTCTGAATATTGGTTCATAGATTCTTTATCGGCTCTCCACTGATCAGTATATAATTTCATTGCCTTTTTCCTCCATCAACTTTTTGTCTGTTTAGGCAGGATGGGCAGGTGCTTTATCTTGTCCTGTATAAGTCTTTTGCTCTTCTTAGCAAATAACATTCGCATATTGAAGACGCAATCCTTTCTGCAAAACTTTCTGTTACTCTTTAGAATTTACAGATTGAACATGTCGTAAAATTCAGCAACATTTATCATGTGAATTATAACGATCACAATGATGCCACCACCTACCGTGTTTCAAATGTCTTAAGGCGCAGTCAAGTATACAATGTGTATCAGATTTACAAAGATATCGTCCAGAAAAGCGGGCCTGTGTGGCGTTGTGGTTAATGAGATGACTATTTATTTACCAAGTCTTCCGCACGAGCAGGATATGACAGACGATTCATTTTTATGCAATTTTCAAACCAAGTCCTTGCTTTGAAAACTTTGTAGGCAAGCGTATAAGTCCTATCCTGCGTATTGGTAAAGATCCAGTGATTTAATCCTAGGTCCGTCGTCAAAGAGTGTCATAGTAATTATGACCAGTAAGGTCGGTTAAGTATAGTATCAACCCAGTGATTGGCCAAGAGATAGATCACATATTTCTGGTCGAGTCTATAAGTAGGAGTGGGCTTTTACCACACACCGTATATACAAAAAATCTCAACAAACTGACTGATAGCACGCGCCGTAGACTTTATGCATTAACTATCCTAACTACCCTCTTTGCTACCCTAACTACCTTCTTTCGTTAGTGTTGCTATGCTTGGATCTCATTGATAACACTGGGGAACAATTTTGGACATAATTTCTATTGAGTTTGATTTTTCATTTGATTCAGACTAATATTGGCATGCTGATTTCCAAACTGCAGTCAGTTTTCTTCTATCACGTCAAGTTTTTTTTCGCTAAAGCTTACTCCCAAAATAAGTACGATTGAATTGTTTATCTGTAAGTAATAGAACTGGTCAACAGATTGCGTTGATTGTTTTATTGAAAATGAAGGAGAATTATTTAGATCTTGTGACTAGGTTGATTCCCAGTCAAAGACTAAACATCAATGCATTTGTAAAGCTAGTCTATTTTGAATTAAAACATATTAAGACATGTCTTGGGTCCCTTACAAGGTGTGAAAGCAATGTGTTGAGAAATTACTGATGTGGATCAAGGGAACACATAATAAGTTGGCATTTATACCTATAATTGCTATATATATATATATATATATATATATATATATATTATATATATATTATTTATATTTTGCTTGAAGGCAATTACAATGCATGTATCGCATAAAATTCGATAATTATAGAAATAATCTTGACAAGTGAATCCCGGCAAAGGATGGCTCGCTATGCAGAACACCGTACAGACTGTTTCGACTTTATGCCTGCTCAGGTCCCGGTTTCGATTTCTGTCGGAGGGAAGTCGTTAGTATACATCGCTGATGAGACTGTATGAAACAGTCTGTACGGTGTTCTGCATAGCGAGCCATCCTTTGCTGGGATTCACTGGTCAAGATTATTTTCTATAATTATCGAATTTTATGCGATACATGCATTGTAATTGCCTTCAAGCAAAATATAAATGATAATTTATTCAACAATGCTTCTAAAAAACAAACAACCAAAATCTTATATATATATATATATATATATATATTATATATATATATAATCAGTATTACTGGCATTTCATACAATATAATATCCCTAATTTCTTTCATAATAATATAGCAAATTAATTTTTTACAATTACAGCAATAGGCAAAAGCTTTAAGCTTACTTATATTACATTTTAAACTTCTAGTTGAAGATTTTTGCGTCTTTGACAGCGTTCTAGATGCAACCAATTTATATCTATTCACCTTTCACCCTACCCTTAACGACTGACCGCTTTAGATTCTTTCTTTTTTAACCTTGTTATATGAAAGTGAAGCTGAAATATTAACACATGAAATCAATGGAAAAAAAATGAAGAAAAAGATCGGATTATACTTTAGGAGCAGATGATTTTTTCTTTTCTTGTTTTGTTTTGTCCAAAAGAAAAATAATGTAGGTGTCGCCTAAGTTAAATATACTAAAGTGCTCAGTACAAGAAGTGGAGTAAATAGATCATTAGTGGAGTCAGATTATTCTAATGATCCGTTAGGAGAAACCTAGGTAGATATTCTCTGACTCATTAGGCTTAATTTATTATATATATATATATATATATATATATATATATATATATATCAGTCATCCACAGACTCGTGTTTCGAAGTTTACTTCTCATCAATGCCGATCGACTTTTTAACAGCTACCCCTAGCTGGGAACGAAACCCGACAGAATTTTCGTCTGCCAAGTTCCTTACCCTTGCGGCCATCAGCGGCTGTCAGTCTGGGGTGAACAATTAATTGATACATACTCACGTGGGTATATATATATAATATATATATATATATATATATATATATATATATATATATTATATAACCGAAATTGATAAGACAAACAGGAATATTTCTATAGTTTATTTATTTTTTATTGTTATCACCTAGTTTCGACCTTACTTCTTTTTTTCAAAGCAGAGTGAACACATGACACATATAGAAAGATTCATAACTCACCTTCCTTGGTTGATTCTTATTTCAAGGCTGTGTATATTATTAATTGTTATTAATTGCCTACATTATTTTGTTTATGTCACTAAAATTGCGCTAAATAACGCTATGACATTTAAATTGTTAATTTAAATATATCTAATAGACAAATGTGATTTACAAAAAAAAAAAAAACACTCTATCTTTAGAATATTATCGCTGGTTTCATCATTAATTCTATTAATAGTGGGTTGTCTAAATGGCATGTATTAAGGAATTTTAAAAAGATTTATAATATATATATATATATATATATATATATATATATATATATATATATATATATATACAAGGTGTATCAAAAAAGTATCGAGATTTGTTGTACTTTTTGACACACCTTGTATTCGGAAAAAATAACGTTCCATTTATTCTTTTTTTTTTCAGAGTATAAGGTGTGTCAAAAAAGTACCAAGTTTAAAGCTGTATTTACTAAGATAGAAATGAAGAATGAATGGAACGTTATTTTTTCGGAATACAAGGTATGTCAAAAAGTACATAAAATCTCGATACTTTTTAACACACACATATATATATATATATATATATATATAATATATATATATATATATATATATATATATATATTATAGAGAGAGAGAGAGAGAGAGAGAGAGAGAATTTGATATAATTGAATAATCACCACAAGCAAACTCAGCGAATAGCGTGTTCGATGTTCGGAAAACTGGACAGCTGTTTCGACTACTTAGGTCTCATCAGCAATGTATACCTCGACCCCCCGACAGAGATCGAACCGAAGAACCCAGAACGCAGGGCCAGAGACTCTACCTCTAGGCTACCGGACCACGCCACACACGAAACTCGCTAAATCAACTTGTCAATGATAAATGTGCCACTACTATAACCTGGTGTGTCGTGTAGCTGCATCCACAACATACCAAAGACACGGTTACTCCTCGGAGTCACGACTTTCCAGCATGACGGCACCATCCACGAACTTATACCTATGCTGAGCGCAGAAATGTAGGAAGATACATAGAGAGAATTTGATATAATTGAATAATCACAACAAGCAAACTCGGCGAATACCGTGTGCGACGGGCAGAACACTGGACAGCTGTATCAACCTAATTAGGTCCCCGTCAGCAGTGTATACTTAAATCTCCCCCCGACAGACGTGGGGAAGATCGGGTATACACTGCTGATGAGACCTAATCAGGTCAAACAGCTGTCCAGTGTTCTGCACGTCGCACGCGATATTCGCCGAGTTTGCTTGTCGTGATTATTCAATTATATATATAATATATATATATATATATATATATAATTCGTTTTTTTTAAAGCGAATGCTATAAAATTCCAACCGCAGTTTCTTGCCGGAGCAATTCTTCAGGGAATAATCACTTATTCTAGTCATCTACTCTTATTATGCAAAAATTGGCAAAAATCCGTAATATATTGCAGAGTTGCAATATATATATATATATATATATATATATATATATATATATATATATATATACTGCTACTCTGCAATATATATATATATATATATATATATATATATATATATAGCGGAGTTGCCAACTCAAAACATTCATTGGAAGACAAACAGTCCCCGAAAATGTCATATTAAGGACAAACCAATTTTTTTTAACCAAATAATTTTTTTTTATTCGTTTTCAATAGATATTCATATTTATTAAATCATTAAATCATTATAAGAAATAAGACAAAATTATGAAGCAGCTAGTTCTTATATCAACATGATATGCTATTGTTTTTTTTATTCACCTATACCAAACATCTGTCATAAATCTATCGGAAACGTTTTAAATAACATTTCTTCCAAAAACGAAAATTAAGAATTGAAAGGAAAAAATATTGAATAACACCGCAAATTCCAATCAAAGTAACAAAACTCCAAATAACAGATATTCAAATCTCAGATATTGGAATAATTAATTGGTTTAGGCTAGGATGCTGCAAAATCTACACAAGCAGGATTACATTACAACGCCCACTCCATAATAACTCTAATTAAAACAAAACATTATAAATAAACTTGAATATTTTTTTCTTAATGAAACCGCTTTTAAAAATTATAACTCATAAAGTTGTTAGACAACCGCATCCTAGCAAATACATTAACACAAACCTATCCTTACTTATTATTTACATTTTGAATCCTTCAAAAAATCAACTTCCGGTCTGAGATCTTTTTGAATCGAAAGTCAGCGTTCCTTCGCAACGAACACTTTAATGCAATGAACACACACGTGAGATCGACTGCTATTAATCGGTGTCTCGATTAATTCAGTGGATTAAACCCTGAAGATCCTTATGGTGAAACTCGAGTAGGTTATCTCTTGTACCCATTTCATCATATATATATATATATATATATATATATAATATATATATATTGTTAGGTATATAACAGCTCTATCTCTTTATTTTAAGGATATTCGGAAAGTTTTTTGTTGCATTAGAAGCATGGAGAAATACAAAATAAGATATAATAACCAAAATTCAAAATGATGAATATCATCTTATTTTTGATCTTTGATATTTTAGACCGACCTCTGTCATTTGCAAAAATGTTATTTGAATGTTTTTCTTTCCTTTTAATTATAATTTCTCTTTTATTTCTCTTTCCTGAGATCACGTATAACTTGAATGCTCTTTTTTTTCGGTGTCTCCGATATCATTATTGACCTGCTTTTTTGGGGTTGCAGTGTGTGCATCCCAGCGACCGTGACCCGCAGTGGATTCGGGAGGAAGTCAAACTGGTTATCTTATAGCGTTCATATACATTATGACTGAGAAGTTTGTTGTGGAACTCCGAACTGTAAATGAGAGGGCAATCAGTTAATGCAATATTTAAACATATTCAACGTCCTTAAGTCCATGTTTAGTCCTGTTCTGTGTGTTGAGTTTAAGGATACATTTAGTTTCTTTTTGTCTGCGTGTTTGTGTTGAGGAGTATTTGTTGTCTATTAATATGCATTTAATGTAATCTTGCGTATTTCCTAGTTGAATAAAATGTTTTGTTATTGGGGGATTAAGTTTTTTCTTTTGCAGATAATTAGTTTGTGATTGTTAACTCTGAGTCTAAAGGGTGTCTAGGCTTCACCTATGTATCCACTGTTGTTGCATCTGGTGCGAAAGGTGAAGTAGATAACATTAGGGCTGTCACAGGTAAGGTGAGAGGGTGGATCTTTATGTCAGTGTGTGGTATTATGACTAGATATTTGCATATTGGACATCTCGGTTTGTTGCATGTGTAAATTTCTTTGTGTTGGGGTTTAAGCTCTATCATTGATATTGACATAGTCTACTAATAATATTGAAAAAAAAACTTGGCCCACAACTAACTCAGTAGGGTTAACCATATCATCATCATCATCATCATCATCATCATGTTGTGTCGGCAGCACGGATATCCAAAACAATCTCTCTCGCCAACTGTCCCTAACGGTCACTGCCCCCAGAAAGTCCTCTGATCAGCATCCAGATTATGCACAGAACTGATGAATGTAGGTCCTTGCTGGATGCCCAACATTCGTGTGCCAATGTGCACGCTTCCACAAGAGAACGTCACTTATAAGTTCGCCCTTGCTTCTCCAGCATTGTCCAGAATGTCTTGTTTGTGTTACTCGAATGGTTTGTGTGAAATGGATAACTGGCCGCACAGCTGCTTTTTTGTATCCATGGTTTATCTTGTGCAACTCCCATCTAGTTTATTCAGTAGCACTAACACAACTCTGACTGAAGAATAGTCGCTGTAAATTATCAGTGATCTCACTTATAATTATATATCATATATATATATATATATATATATATATATATATATATATATATATATATATATATTATATAAAAGTATCATACTTTATTGATCAGCAATTTTAAACGAATAAAAAGAAAAGAGAGCGAAAGGAGAAACTTAAGGGCCCTTTCGACCGGTGCTTTTTCAAAAGTAACAACCGGTAGATCGTTTAAAAGTCACACTCTACATATATTGGGTAAAAGAAGGGGATAAGACCATATAAATGTTGGGATTATATGAAGGAAAGAAAAAAAAGTAAAGAAAAATATGTAATCATACCTTCACGTTACCTCACTTCAGCTATACGTTTGTATATATATATATATATATATATATATATACATATATACATATATATATATATATATATATATATATATATATACATATATATATATATATGTACATATATATTCATATATATATATATATATATATATATATATATATATATATACACAGTGATACCTGATATCTGCTCGTAATTCAATTTCGTAATATATCATATCAGTTTTCCACATTGAAATAAACAAATTTCATTAATCCCTTTCAGCCCTTCCTTAACATTCCTAGAATAAAAATCCAACATCCTGTAAATGAAGATAGAATTTTGTATTTAAGGCGTGTAGTTCTTTTTTGACAGCTAAATAGTAATTGATATTTTGGGCTATTAAGTTTCAATGTTGTACTTAATCATACCCCGCTCCTTTGTATACAATTCTACTGACTAAATTTCTCAAAGTGCAAAGGAGAAAATCACTTATGAGTTCGTCTATACTTCCTGAGCAGTTCCCAGGATGTGTTACTTGCCTTTCTTGGATAGTTTTCGAGATTGGAAGTACATAGCCATAACACTGCTATTTTGTGTTGCTACCAGGACTTATTCAAAACAGCACACATTATATATATATATATTAATAATTCTGTTTACTAAATTTATAAAGAATGTTTATTATCGCTGATAGAGTATATGTAGATGTAAGTTAGGATACCGTAGACCAACAATTCTCCTACACGCGCACACGCACACACACACACATGCCCGCGCCATGTCAGCTGGGGCGTTAGAATGCACCCACTGCACCTCAAACCACTACAGAGGGGTAAAACTCCTCCAATGGGGCCACCTGTTGGCCGTGGGTGGTGACTCGTGATGCTTAAGGATAGAACCCAGGTGGTTGAGCAGTCCACATTGGCCCTTTCCTGAGCTAGCCGGGTGGACGGAGAGGCCCCTCCGATCAATCGGTTGGTCACGTCAATCCCTAGCACCTATATGGTTGCCCCAACCCTATTGCCCTTATGGCAATCCCAAACCCTTTTTATCATATGGGTGCTAGAAGGCGGTGGCTGCGGGTCTACATGTCCTGGGAATGACGTTAAACTCTATCTGATGGTGAGGTTCCAGTTTTGCAGGTTTAGGGAATGTGGAGCACCCTTCATCACCATTGTTCCCTGGTCCACTCTGATCCGGAGTGGTAGTACCAGTTAGAGTCCTATCTATGGGTTAAATAGAAAAATGTATTTATTAAAAAAATGAGTATCCATTAAAAATGAATTCATTTCAAAACTTTATCGGCATTAAATGACCCACTGAGGTTGATGCACAGTAAAACAAAACAAACCAAACACACACACACACACACATACATACATATATATATATATATATATATATATATATATATATATATATATAACTGGGTCCAATGGGAGGAAATTAAGTATCCGCAAAATGAATTATGTTTTTTAAAAAAACTTTTTATTTTATTTCAGCGACACCTGTTTCGGATCTTATAGTATCTTCTTCAGGCTTCGATTAACAACATTCTGTGTTCGTATATAAACAAAGATATATTTTTATAAGGACACAAAATGTGGTTAATCGAAGCCTGAAGTAGATACGAGAAGATTCAAAACATGTGTTACTGAAGTAAAATTTTAAAAATCTTTTAAATTACATAATTCATTTTGAGGACCTTCTTTTTATGTATATATATATATATATATATATATATATATATATATATATATATATATATATATATATATATATATTAAAAGAAAGGAAATTAATCCGACAGTATGAGTATGAAAAGGTGGAATGAAAAAATCACACAATGCTGTTAAAGAGAATTATATTATAAATTGTTTTCTCTTTAACAGCATTGTGTGATGTTTTCATTCCACCTTTTCATATATATATATATATATATATATATATATATATATATAATATATATAGAGAGAGAGAGAGAGAGAGAGAGAGAGAGATAGAGAGATAGATATAGATTTAGATATACAGAGATATAGATATAGATAGATAGATAGATATTGGTCTGATAGATGATTGGTATTATTAAACAAGGTTCCTTTCAAAAGACAGATTGACCAATTTTGAAATGCATAAACAGAACTAGTTTTATTTGACTCGCTCCCGATAATCAGTTTATTTTTGTTCTCATTTTATTGTTGAGGAGAGAAACCTTGACTTATGAGTAGCCCAACTTACGAGTTTTCTGAGTTACGGGCTGCCACTAGGTCGATTTTTTTTGTTTTCTGTTGGGAGCTGAAATTACAAGCGAGCTTCATATAAGCTTATGTTAATAAATTTACGAAATACATTTAAGTTTCGAAATTTGCTACACCAAAGAAAAATTTTATCCATAAAAAATAAGCATTAAAACATAATACGGGCTTAGCCCAGTTGGTATACCGTTCGGCTGGGTATCTAAATGTTCCTGGTTCGATACCGACCCTTGCCAACTCAGCGTATGAGTAGCACAGACATCTGTGCGGTAAACTGAGGAGCTGATGGTGGGTGTGGCGCACCACCTCAGATGCTAGAATAATCTCCTTGGTCTAGCGCTAGTGAAAAGGGGATAGACTCCCTCGCTGTATAGCTGATACCGACATTAGCCCCCCCCCCCCGCTGATGACGACTTTACATTATATAATTCATTACATTCTATTTTATTATGATTTTTAAACATACAGTAGTATTTTCTCCTTTAAATAAACGTAACAAAACAATAGAATGTTTTGGGGGTCGGGAGCTAGAACTGATTAATAGCATTTCAGTTTATTTCAGTTGGGTAAATTGACATGATATACGGGGAAATTGAGTTATGAGTGGAACGAATTAAACCCGTAAGTCAAGATTTATAAGAAGAGAGAGAAGGAAAGATATATATATATACATTTGCAAGTTATTAGAGAAGATAAAATCCGTCTCTTACATTTGTAATATCTGTTGGGAATGGGTTTGAATTTATATATATATATATATATATATATATATATATATATATATATATATCTTGTCTGGTTAACTTCCGGTGAATATTGCTACAATGTATATCTTTTTTTAATTCAGAATAAAATAAAAACCGTCAAATAGAAGAATTTATTTACTTAGCTTTTTTTTCTGTTGTAAAATAATATATATATATTAAATTATATATATATATATATATATATGTGTGTGTGTGTGTGTGTGTGTGTGTGTGTGTGTGTGTGTGTGTGTGTGTGTGTGCATTTGTAAGCAGGTTCTTTTCCAAGTGCCAATATAATGCATATATTTGCACGAAAGTAATTTGAAGATCACCTATAAATACAGAGTGCAGTAGATATAACACCAAGATGGTGTGCTTTGGGAAATGTTTCTGGATATTCGTGCAATCATTGTTAAGTTAGTCAATTCAAAGTTACGCAATAAGAAGACAGATGTTAGCGAGTGAAGGTGGCTATACATGTGCGATGGGGTGTCTATGTACGCGAGTCTATACATTAGAGCATCTGAGTGGATGTACGCGTGTCTGTAACGAGTGTGCGTGTGGGGATTGGGTCCATAACAAATTCATTCTAAATAAAATAACAAATAATGTACAGAGAAATGAAGGGAAAAACGATATATGTGCTGTCAAACTAAATAGAAAGTCTCCCTATATATATATATATATATATATATATATATATATATATATATATATATATATATATACCTAGATTTGTCTACGGTATCTGCATATATTGAAAATACAACATGTAATCACACAAAAACAAAAAGACTTATACACATAATATATATATATATGTGTGCGTGTGTGTGTGTGTTTATGTGTGTGTTTCTATATGTTTGCTAGGCGATTGTGTACGCACAGAAGCATATATATATACACACTTATATATATACATATATATATATGTGTACACAATTACCCCAAAACACACACATATGTATATGTATACACACGCATACACGTATATATGTATATATACAATCATCCAGCACACATACACACATGTATCTATATATATTGACTACATATATTTTATATACACCATACAATCACGCAAAAACATGGACACAACAACACCTAATATATATACATATGTGTGTGTGTGTGTGAGAGTATACAATCACATACGCACATATACACACACACATGCACGCATACACACAAGAACACACAAACACATGCACACACACACACACACATATATATATATATATATATATATATATATATATATATATATATGGGGTAACGCAGCAATGCAATAATTATATATGCATAGGTATGTCTCTGGTATCTGCTAATATTGAATTACACAAAAACATAGACATCGATACAAATCATACATATATTCCCTATATATATATATATATATATATATATATATATATATATATATATATATATATATATATATATATATATATATATAGGCACAATATTATTACGCATACTACATACATTACCACTCAAACATAATTTACATACTTATAATATATATACAAATATATATATAGGCATGTACATACATATAGATGTACACACACACACACACACACACACACACACATATATATATATATATATATATATATATATATATATATATATGCACACATATGCAGAAACATTACGCATACTACATACATTCCCACTCAAACATAATTTTTCATACTCATAATATATATATATATATATATATACATATAGATGTACACACACATATATATATATATATATATATATATATATATATATATATATATATATATATATATATATATGCATGTATATACATATATAATTATCTGTATATGAATTTATGCTGTACACATATATATATATATATATATATATATATGAACTTACACACGCAGAATTATACATAGATTTTATATTGAGTACCTGATATTAGAAAAGGAAGATTAAAGATAGCATGTAACCTGTCAAATGCGTTTTAAGTAACGCATGTCAAAATTATAGATTGGTTTTAAAGAAACAGAAGTTGCAGTAAGTCACGCTGACATTTAAAGCGATGATTTGGAAAAGGTTTTGCTTTTTACTTTGTTTTTATTGTTCTGTTTTTTTTGTTTTTTTTTTCTAGGTTTCTATTCCGCATTGGAAGTGGATTGTAAAACGTCTATTTGTAGAGTTGTTATATTTGCAGAGGCCTCAAAGGGGAGACTCACGAGGAGAATATAGAATGAATAAACGAACATTACCAAGAAAGAAATAAGATAAGAATTATAAAAGACTAATAGAAATAACCGCCCGGAGAGAGAATTAAAACAAAACGAAAAATTCTGAAAAGAAAACAATGAAAATGATTGGTTAAATAGTCAAAGACGTATGCGCTGGTCGTCCTGTGTTGTTTGACTGTTAACATATTTCGTGTAGTAGAAGGATTAACTCTTTGAGGGAATTTTATCCTTGCTGAGTCTCCTGCTACGTTTAATGAATAGTTATAATGCGTCAGCCCAGTGGCTGAGGTAGCTATATATTTCCAGATTGGAGTCTAAACATGATCAAATATATTTGATGCGACACGCGGTCAATTTTTTAAGCAGAGTTTAACAAGTTTTAATTCAGAGATTTCTTTCCGCTACACTGTAAGAAGAGTAATACGAATCGACCGTCTCATACGACGTACGAAGTCCAGAATGCAAATGGCGGCGCCCACCGGTCATTAATTAGAGACTTACCGACGGCCAGTCACTGATATTTGCATAACACCACGAACAGTCACTCTAAGTTACTACCAATAAAGGGAGGTTATTCTAACCTACCCACACACTACACCGGTTGCCATTGCATGCTTAAAGAATCGTCTCTCTTACTAATTAGCCATAACTGGAGAGAGAATTGTTAGATGCATTCTTTTCCCAAGGATTTGAGTGTCCCATCGTGGTGTAATGATTAGCAAGTCTCGCTGATCTGTTAATACTGAACTAGCAGGACCTGTGGATATAGCACAGCATAATAATTTAATTATTACAACGTTTGATATGTTTATTTAAGAGCTATTGCGAAAATAATTAATTATGTAAAAACTATAATCATCTTGATTAAACATACACACACACACACAC
>CM042145.1:83607386-83619886 GCA_023376005.1 Doryteuthis pealeii
CTAAATTAGGTACGACTCCAATTAAGCACTTATTCTCCAAAAAATTATCGGCAAAAAGCCATTCTAAAACAAACCTTGTTTACAACTTACCATATCGTCGTGTAATAAAAAGTCACTAGAAGAGGAATGTTAACCTACTCTAAACAAATCATAAAATCTAAGAAGTTCGTTTGGTGTTGGGGTTATGGGATCGGCCTGTCAGCTTGACGGTCCGGTTTCAAATCACGCACAGGGCGGTCTTCCGATCTATAGCTCTGCTGATGAGGCCTAATAGGCCGAGATGTACATACAGAGATTGATTTTTCTCGATTTGTTTAGCTATACATTTAATAGGTATTCCCGCCTAATTCATTATTAATTAATTAATTTTCTAAATTAGGTACGACTCCAATTAAGCACTTATTCTCCAAAAAATTATCGGCAAAAAGCCATTCTAAAACAAACCTTATATATATATATATATGTATGTATATGCATGCACCACCACATGGTGCTGCATAAGCATAAGTTTCTATCATCTGATCCATCTGGTACAATGAGAATGACGCCCTTGTCATATTTGCATCAAACTTTGTGGATCTGCAGCGGGTTTGATAAGTCATTTGAGGGTTCATTAGAGGAAAGGTTCTGGTGGTTGTGTTATAGAATTGAGAGGGACGGCAGCGATATGTAAAGATTATCCTATTGCTACATATATATATATATATATATATATATATATATATATATATAATATATATATTGATGCTTACCTGAAGATCGAGATTTATAAAACTCAAGTAGTAGGAAAATATTTAAAACTGTTTTTAATATTTATCGTTAACAGTATATTGCTATGCTTTAGTATCGGCACGAAAGGTTTTGAAGTTAACTTGTAATGTTAGCATTTTCCTTGCATTCCTTGAAATAAAATGAAATAATGTGGTTGGTTGGTTGGTTGGTTGGTTGGTTGGTTTACGGCATAGGAACACTTTTCGGGTCTTTTGATGCCGAATCAAGTTATTTTGATAAACAAAGAACAGGTTGATTACAGTACCTGCTTTTGCTTGAGTATTGACTTACGAGAGAAGAGGAGAGACAGAAGAGAAGTGAGAAAGAAGAGAATAGGAGAGAGGAATTCAAACTGCTAATTGGCTGTCTTTAATCCACGTGACCACGCCGAGTCTATAAGTTTAAGTGGTGGATCACAGCACACCTTATATACCAAAATATTCCAACAGTTTATATTTCCTCTGTATTGATATTCGTCAACCCCTCCGATCGCGCAGGATGTGACACATGGTCAATTTCTTGAGCGGAGATTAACAGGTTCGAATTCACAGGTTCGAGGTTTACTTCTCCTAGACTGCTTATCTAACCATGGTTAGAGAGACCAGTCTGTCCTAGTATTTATCCATAGCTGGAGGGAGAATAGTCGGATTTATAAACTTTTCTAATGGTATCAGTGGTATGTGAAATGCAAACAGTCTCGTCCAGGATTTGAACTCGTCTCCCTGTGTCTATTTCCAACGAAGGTAACTATTTGACCACGCGTCTCCATATAGCTGCACATGCCTGTATTCATGCAAATATACGAGACTACCTGCTAGCGAGTCGCCTCAAAAAACGTCCCCTTTCATAAATTTTCCAGACACACTACAGACACTTCCATTCCTTCAGTTGGGATTCCAATATATGTATTAACTTCCCGCGAAATATTTGATGAGACTAGATTGATAAACATGTTTAAATGAGACATCGTAATTTTGAAACAATATATGCTTGCTTTTTTTAACTCATTGCCTACTTTAAACCGCCCACAGAGACTCTCCCACCAAAACACTGATAGTTAGTTCATTATAATTGAGCAGAAGGACTCAAATTACAATAATTGTAGAACTGTATTTGAATTGAATGAGTTCTGAGGTGAGTACATAGTGAACTTTGAAATATCCCATCATACAGGTAGAAAATACCAAGAAATTGGTACAGCCGTGGGGAAATTTCATAGGCAAAGAGTTAAACATTTATTCATTAAGTTCGAATGTTAAATTCGAATGTTAAATTGTTTAAATCTATTTATTATGTTTAATTTCAAGAAACCTTTGTAAAAATGAATATTATTTTCCGATATAGAGTTGTGATAACGAAATCAAAAGAAAAAAGAAATAAAGGATTTTTACAATGAGAAGAAATAATATTCAGTTAGACTGCATTTGAGAAAAAATATAGATACACGTGTCTGTATCAGAAACTGATTTGCTTTTATTATTCGTCTTATCTTTGATTGTAGATTTTTTTTCCCGCCATCATAACGCAATGAAAGTCTTTCGCATTAGAATTCGCCTTTAGAAACTGTTGCTCTTTAAAATCACATGTATTTACATTCGGTACTTTTTCTTTAAAACTTATAAAGATAATAATGGAAGCGCGTGGAGTAATGGATGCCTTTGTAGGAAATGGACACAGCGAGACGAGTTCAAATCCTGGACAAGGCAGTTTGCATTTCACATTGCGCTCATACCCTTGGAAAATGTAGGAATCCAACCATTCTATCTCCAGCTATGGGTAAATAGTAGGGCAGACTGGACTTTTTAACCTTGGTTAGCAATGAGTCTAGAAGGAAAACTCTGAATTCAAATTGGCTAGACTCCGCTTAAAAAATTAACTTTGTGTCACATCTTGCCAGTGAGGAGGGATTGGTATATATATATATATATATATATATACGGCTAATAATAACTGACTTTTTAAAGCGTTTAGAAATCTTTTCTTAAAAAAAATGTATTAATTCAAGCTGATCATTCAAGTAATAAATTGGAATAGAATCCATGTAGATTTTTCTGTAGGATTTATTAAATAAATTATTTAGTAATTGTATATTTTATTTATTAGATCTTGTGTATGACAAATTAGTAAAAGGCTCCCAATCTGTATGTTGACCACGCCTACGCTTTAAAGATGTCTGCGGGAGAGACATGAGGATATGCCACATTGACACAAACACGTGGGAGGTAGATGCAGAAAATCAGGCGGCCTGGTGCCTTAACGTAAAGCAAAGCACGAAGAGGGGTGTGGCGGAGAGGAGAGATACCTTGACAGCAAAGAGAGCCAGAAAGAGAGAGAAAAGACAGCAGCCCCAGAAAGCATCACAGTTTGTGTACAGTCAGTGCACCAAAGACTGTCACTCAGGGATAGGCCTTGCACAGTCACTTTCGCAGATTATCTATTTTTGGACACTACGCCATCCTCCTTAGTAGACGGAAAGGTGCCAACAAAATGTATTTCTTTAAAGTTTATCCAGTTTATCCAATATATTTAATTTTTGGTTGGTCGGTAGGTTGGTTGATTTATTGGTTGGTTGGTTGGTTGGTTGGTTTATAGCACATCGGGGAGAACTTGTTGAGTAGTGGCTAACGTGTTGGACTGTGCCATCCTTGTAAACGAGTTCCAAATCCAGCCACGCCATCCCGGACTAATAGCCTTGGGAAAGCCATTAACTTCCTAGTTCTCAGCTACTAGTAAAATAGTACCCCTACTGTTCTTCTACAAGGGCGGATGTGGCATTAGATGACCCATGAACGTTGATATCATATTAAAACAAAGAAATCAAACATAATGGTTTATTATTATTTGATAAGTAAGCGAAAATAGGCACAGATTTACGCACACTCAAGCTTATACAGCTGGTTAGTTTATCACTTAATGAATCTTTTAACGTCATACAAGAACAGGAAAGGATTTCAAATGTAACCTATTCATTACCGAATTAAAAAAGGCAAGTGGTAGTTTTATCAATGAAAACAAAATATGATACTGTTTTATGATAGTTAATTATTGTTAAGTGTTTGTTTTTGTCAAAATAAGAGTAATAGTAAAAAGTTGGCGGAGTGGTCTATTGTCGGTATCAGCGAGGGAGTCTACTCCCTTTTCGCAAGAGCTAGACCGGAGAGAGTGTTTAACTGAGGTGGAACACTATACCTACCTTTAGCTGCCCATTTTTCCACACAAATCAGATCACCCAAGTAGTGCTATTCATTTCGATTTGGAAACTTATGATTCTTAGGTGGCTTCTCTACCGACTGAGTTAAAACGGTCCATTTAAAGGTAAACACCTTTAATTACTGACGTTTTATCTTTTACTTTAAAAAAATACGAAAATAGGGCACCTCATGTGGTGTGATGGTTAGCAAGTTAGTTTAGCAGACCATTGTTTGTGTGTTCGGTTCTCACTGGGTGCTCCATACTTCTGGCCTTGTGCCGTATCTAAGCTACGCTTAGTAAATAACTATTTAGGGTGTTTTTTTATATTCAAAGTGGTATTAACTTTTTTTTACTTTCGTGTATCTAATGGTTTCGTAGATTCAAAAAAAAGCGAAAGATATGAAGAAATAGCATCGAAATAATCATAATTCTCTAGCAGTTACGTTCGGTTCGACGCGTTGGGAGAATGGCGGATAATATGCCTCTCAAACAACTGTCCAACACAAGATGACAGTCAACAACACAAGCATACAAAAAAAAATAAGGATAATCAAAATGAAGGTATAACGCATGGATATGCAGGGCTGAGAAGAGCTGATTCTGAATCGTAGAGAATGGAAACAGTCCATTAGGGAAATATGCAAAACCTTTGATGTTGAGCAGCTCACACATGTTTCAATAAAATTTGGTTTCTGAACGGGTACTCAAAAATACCTTTTCACTAGTATGCAACATTGAAAGTGTTTTTTTTATATGTGAACAAGTGTTTGTTTTTAAAGGCAGGATATGTGAACCATCTGAAGGCACATGCTAACAACCAAAGCCAAACCAACTCCGGTGATATTTTGCTTACAATACCTATGTATTTTGCCTCATGGTCTTAATATAAGTATGTGGACTGAGGAGGCTCATGGTGGTTCACAAGAACGTTATAGAAAATACAAATTGAATCATCCCAGTTAAAGCGAGTTCAGCTGTCACATATGTCTGATATCTATGGAGTCGAATGCTGGTTTCAAAGAATAATTTAACTGAGTGGTTCTCAACCGGGGCCATATGGCACCCGGGGACCATCTAACACTTTCTTCGGTCGGGAAAAGCAAAATAATATCTAATCATAAAAATACAATAGGATTCTAAGATCGATTGGCTGTGGAGGGTCTACCATTGTAAAGTAGCGATCAAAGGGATTCACAATCTAAAAATGGTTGAGAACCACTAATCTAAGGGATTATTATGAATATGGCAATGATACATAAGCCATTAAAAACTATGCTGAGGGTTAAGAGATGAATTTCAACTGAGTAAAATGTAGCGATTTTCATTTATGTATGTATGCCTGGATGTACCCAACCTATCCACACGAGCTGGATACGCTACAATGTATTTCTTAAACGTACTTAACAGGCTTGAATTTAGAGTTTCCTTCTTTTAGATTTGTTGACTAAGGTTAAAGAACCCTGTCTTCCTTTGTTATATACCGTCGAAACACACACACACACACATATATATATATATATATATATATATATATACATATATATATATATATATAAGTATAAAGTTATATTTTTATTCTTCGATTGTGTGTAGATTGAGAGTCGTCGGTTGAGAAGTGTACATTCACAGGAGCCTTCAGGAGTTCTGACCGCGTGCGATAGACACACCTCCTCTTCACGCAGCTTGTTTTTATTGGTTACGGGCTACACCTACACATTTTCTGTGCCTAATCAGTGTCAATTTACACCTGCATTTTCCGGGTGTCAAAGGTCAGTTCAATGAGTTCAAGACAATATCCTGTTTTTGTTTTTAGGCCCATGTTTTGACACTCACGTATTTCCTGCGACCACGCGTCAGTCATCTGCCCCTGGTTACCGGGTGCGAACTCGTTGACCAGGCAATATATTACACCTTACTATTTTCCCACAGTTGGAGTAAGAATAGCTGGACATATTCCTTTCCCAAGGGTATTATTAACTGAATGTGAAGCGAAAATATCCTCAAGAAATTATGTATGTTTTCAGGTATCTCTCTCTCTCTCTCTCTCTCTCTCTCTCTCTTTCTCTGTATATATATATATATATATATATATATGTGTGTGTGTGTGTGTGTGTGTGTGTGTGTGTATGCATGCCGTTGAAAGTTAACTTTCAAGTTAAATGGAACTTTTAAAATTTATGTATGTCTGTTCCATTGATTACACCTACTTTTAAAATCGATTTTGCGCAATTTGTTTTATATATATATATATATATATATATATATATATATATATATATATGAGAAATGACAAGAAGCTATCAATAACATTTTTTTCATTTTTCATATGAAATGAATATGATCACAAGAAGCACTTTGACGATTGCTCATAATAAATAAAAATAAATTTGACGGCATCAAAAATGACATTTAAGCACAAAATTATGTTCACTGTAATTTTTCTCAAGTAGGTTATCCGACAAAAATAATCATCATGTCCTTGTAATACATGAAAATTGATTTGGAATAATCTTGTCTGTTATTTTTTTGATGAGTCCCATTTACCACGTACCTTTCCAAAATGCAAGCTCAGTCGGAATTTAGGAATTCAGACTTTTTCTTCCCCTAATAACCCACTCTATTCTATCATTTACCCATAGCTGGGGGGGAGAACAGGTGGATTTATATCTTTCCACAGAGAATTAGAGCGAAGTGCAAATCGTGGAAACAGCAGCCCACAAGAAAAGCAGCTATACGGCCACCTGCCCTCTATCACATAAACCATCCGAGTAAGACGGACAAAACATGCTGGACCCGGCTGGAGAGGTAAAGATAAACTCGTAAGCGACGTCCTCATGTGGAAACCAGCACATGGACATGCTAGTGTGGTTTGTCCAGCAAGGAAATACATAGACCATCTCTGTGCAGATACTGGATGCTGTGTAGAGGACCTACCAGAGACAATGAGTGACAGGGGCGGTTGGCGAGAGGTTGTCATGGATATCTCTGCTGCAGACACGACATGATGATGATTATGATGATGATGGAATTCAAACAGCCAGGATACCCCTTTCTGGAGGAGTCATGTCACTCTGCAGTTGATACAGTCGTCTTATTCTAAACCCCGTTGACAGATAGAATAGGAAGCGTGTTGTGTAATAGTTAAAGTCATGAGAAATGGACTCGTCGCCCCGAGTTCAAATTCTGGACGTGGTAATTGCATTTCACTTAGCGCTAATACCCTTGGGAAATGTATGAATCCTACTCTCCCTCCAGCTATGGGTAAATATTAGGGCAAACTGGGTTCTTTAACCTTGGGTAGGCAACTGGTCTAGGAGAAGGAAAACTCTGAATTCACACCTGTTGAACTCCGATTAAGAAATTGACCTTGTGTCACATTCTGCTCGTGCCGAGTGGTTGGTAAAAATATATCGAGATAGCTCCGATTAAAAAGTATATGATATATTCTGAGTTTCCAACTGCCTGTCTAGCCGGAATAAGGACCCAAGAAGAGTGTTGCATGTCATGGACTGCTCAGCCTCTTGGATTCCGTCCTTAATGAATATGGGTGCCAGCCTCCAGCCAACAGGTAGACTCATCAAGGGGATTTTACAACTCCAGCCTACAGGGTTAATCTCTAAAGGGTATTCCATATATGAGGCCAAAGTAACGTAGTATATTAAGCTAGAAGTATTTTCACATATAGATGTCTATCCTGACTTAGATTCAGAGAAATGTATAATGTTGTTTATCGAACCTTATGCAGATACATTATCCACCAGAAAAAAAGACTTGAAAGCTAAAATTGACTGGGATTATTGATTTGTTCAGCTTTTTAAATTACCAAAATTACCGTCAAGTATTTTTTAATAAAATAAATAAAAATTTGTTGCTGCTCTGAATTAGTTTAAAGAAACTAAAATAAGGTAATTAGAGAGACACGAAAGAAAGTTAAAAACGGAAAGAAAAAGATTCCATATAGGTGAATTATATATATATATAGAGAGAGAGGAGAGAGAGAGAGAGAGAGAAAGTGTGTGTGTGTGTGTTTGAGAGAGAGAGAGAGAGAGAGAGAGAGAGAGAGAAAGGAGAATATATATATATGACTGGGTTAGCTCAGTGGGTAGAGTGTTCGGCTAGGAATCACGAGGTTCTTGGTTCGATACCGGCCCTCGCCAACTCAGTTTATGAGTAGCACAGGGATCTGTGCCGTAAAGTGAGGAGCTGATGGTAGTCGTTGCGCTCCACCACAGATACTAAAATAATCTCCTTGGTCTAGAGCTATTGAAAAGGGGATATACTCCCTCGCTGTCTGGCTGGTACCGACATTAGGCTGCCCCGACGATTTTACTTACTTTTTACTTATATATATATATAGATAGCTAGTAGATCCATAAACAGACAGAAACACAAATAAGTAAACATTGATATGCATATATATATATGTGTGTGTGTGTGTGGTGTGTGTGTCTTTCTGTCTATCTGTCTTAAAAACAGAATTTGTAAATAAGTATAAATTTGTTACCTGTTTAAAATGATTACACACACAACACACACACATTTGAAGGCAATTACAATGCGTATATCGTATCAATTATCAAATTCTATATATATATATATATATATATATATATATATATATATATATATATATAATTGCCTGTGCTGAAAGATAGAGATTAGTATATATATATATATATATATATATATAGTATTATATATTATATATATGTGTGTGTGTGTGTGTGTGTGTGTGTGTGTGTGGTGTATGTATTAAGTATAAATCATTACCACCTATCAAACCCTAGTCATTTTACTTGTCACCGGTGACGAAAAAAAGACAACCTTCACGTCAGAGCAGTACAAATACAAAGTGTGTCAAAAAAGTATCGATATTCTTTAAAATTTTAGACACACCTTGTATTCTGAAAAAAATCAGGTTCATTCTTTATTTCAATCTCGGTAAATACAGCTTTAAACCTAGTACATTGTTGCCAAACCTTGTATTCTGAAAAAAACATAATGACTGGAACGTTTGTTTTGTTTATTTGTTTTTGTTTTTTTTTTGTTTTTGTTTTTTTTCAGAATACAAGGTGAATAAAAAATACAAAAACTCTCGATATTTTTTGACACGCTTTGTATAATCGGAGACCATTGTTTAAATGATTTCGCCATGAAAATACACAAGAAGTGTTGACATGCCGTAAAACAAACCGACCAGCAAACCAGCCAACATTACAAGCTAAACATTATAGATTATTTTTCTGTGGAAATTTATTGAAAATTAAGGAAAAGTGCTTAGTCTGTTGCCAGAGACTAAGGCAAGCGTAACCAACAAAATAGTTGTATTAAGAGTAAATCTACTTGCTATTAACTAGCAGAAAGGGGCATAATGGCTCTCATGAATAAGCCTCTGACTAATCCCGCCCCCCACAACCCAATGGAGTATGGTTGCCAAAAGCTAGAGAACTTGAGTAGACCACTCGACGATTAAAATAACTTTGTCTGCTGGACAATGACACAATAGAAAGTGAGTAGAAGCTCGTGACGATAATTGGATTTTTAAGCCAGGAGACGAGATAATTAGTAGATGTTTGGGTATTTATCCACTGGTCTGGATTTTCGAGTAGTCACATAACAAGTCAAGGCTTCAGCCAATGAAAAACACGGAAATGATTGGTGATAAAGTTGACTTCTCATGTTCAACTGACGTTTTACTCTAAGTGTTTTACACACACACACACACGCACACACGCACACACATACACGCACGCACGCATATATATATATATATATATATATTATATATATTATTTTATATACATATATATATATATATATATATATATATATATAGAAAGATACATAGAGATAATTTGATATAATAGAATTAAATAATCACGATAAGCAAACTCGGCAAATACCACGTGTGGCATGCAGAACACTGGACAACTGTTTCGACCTAATTAGGTCTCATTATAAGTGTATATGAGGTCGGAACAGTTGTCCAGTGGTCCGCATGCCGCACACGGTATTCGCCGTGTTTGCTTGTCGTGATTATTCATTTTAATTATATATATATATATATACATATATATATATATATATGTGTGTGTGTGTCTGTGTGTCTGTGGGTGTGTGTCTGTGGGTGTGTGTGTGTGTGTGTATATATACAGTAGTATCCGGACTTACGAGTTTAATTCGTAACACAATTTCCTCGTATATCAAATCATTTTTCCCCTTTGAAATTAACAGAAATGCTATCAATCTATTCCAGCCTCCTCACCACCACAAAGAAAACATCATAATTTTGTTATGTCTCTTAAACAAAAAATATATTGCTATAAAACAGAATGATATAGAATATAATGAATTATTTACTGTAATGTAAATTAATATTTTTTTAAATAAATTATAGTTTTCTTTATTCTAATAAATCTGGAGACTCAAATGTTTTTAGTGAACTTATTAACATAGGTATATCCGAAGCATACTCGTACCTCAAATGTTAACTCTCAAACTAAAGCAAAATATCAACCTAGTTTCTGCTCTTAACTCTATAAAACTTGTAAGTTGGGCTCTTTTTAAGTCAAGGTACCATATATATATATATATATATATATATATATTATATATATATATATATATATTAGCTAGGTATGATACTGTACCAGTTTCAAGAGGAAACGAATTGAGCATGAAAACCTCAAGAGTTGACTTCGAAAGGGATACACCTGTCATATTGGTGAGAACACGGAGGGCTGGAAATTTCAAACATGTGGTCAGATACTGCTGGATATGTCAATCATTGAAATTATCATCAGAAACAATTCATGCACACTCCAGGAGCAAACAATTTGACTAGCACAATCTATAACAGAGTTTGTTAGTCAGTCTCTAGTGTTAAGAGATATATGGTTATGCACAAGCATCAAATTTCACCATCTGATCCATTCAATGCAGTGGAAGGACGTTCTTCCTGTGTCACATTTGCATCAGACTTTAATGAACTGCAGCGGAATTGATGAGTCACTTGAAGGGTTATAAGATGAATGGTTCTGATGGTGAGGTTGTAGGATTGTGAGGAAAGGCAGTGATCTGTAAAAATTATGCAAGTTCCATATATTTGAGTATGTATATTACGCAGAATTTCGAAACAACTATTTTAGGGAGATGTCTCAACTAGGAATCGTCGTCCGTGAAAATCCAAATTGAGGACAGCCTCAAGGGTGACTGATAAAAGCTAGCTTCTAATAGACCTTGCTGGAGGGCCACCATTCACTGGTCTGTGGATGGATTTGAGTCTAATTGGATTAAACACCAACAATTGAAATGGGCTGTTAGAAAGGATGAATTGTAGCCCATCAACATACAACGTGGTACATTTCCAACATGTATTTTATGTGGAAGAGTGTGTATCTCCAGGACTGTTCATCTGAGAAAACACAAGGATAAATTGCCAAGTACTACTGGAACTCACCTATGTTTACTATGTAATAGATTCTTCCGAAGTCTCAGTGGACTAAATAGTCATTTTCTTGCTTACGGTATCTCAGATGCTTGCAAATGAACAAAAGAAAACAGAAATTGGTGTTGCTCATGCGCGAGTTGATAGCCAACATAAGACGCAGTCTAATACGAATATTAGCTGCATTCCAATCTGGAATTTTCACTGTATAATGTTCTTTACGAATAACTATTCACGATTGAATTAGATGCATTGGCAAAAACGGAAATTATGTTGAAAAATAAATGTTTGTTCTGCAAATTAAATGTTTTTGCATCATTAGTCTGACGCACTGATGTACACATATATAACTATACCCTGTAGCACACACACACACCACACACACATATATATATATATATAATATATATATATATATATATATAATATATATATATATATATAATTTCTGTTCGCTATTCTGAATGTTTCCATTTGCATTAATTTCTGAGTATGTTTGTAATAAGTGGATATTTGAAGAAAGAAAAAAGCATTTGCCAAAAGTGGCCAAATATCTTGAATAGAAAGCAAAACATGATGTGTATTTTTTATACATTTTCTATTCGTTTAGCGTCTCGAGAGCAAACAACCCCGTTTTTCATTTTGACTTGTTTGCATTCATTCTTCTATTTTACGTTTACTTTTTTTCTTTTTTCTTCTTCCTTGATTTTTGTGTATTTGTAGGCAACACGCAACGTACACGGACAGCTTTCTGTGTTTACGCACTTATGTGTAAGTGTGTGTCGTGAATTAATACACCGAAACGTTATTATTTCTTTGGAAAAAAATATGCGATGGCTGTATACTGTAATTGCATGCAAGATTATTTCATTCTCTTTTCTTTTTTTTTTTTCTTTTTTTTTTTTTGTGGATGGCTGCCAGGAAAAATAACATTGTTATTACCGTATTGATAATAAGGAAGGTGAAACGGAGTTTATATAAAGAAGAAGAAAAAGAAAGAAAGAAATGAAGGAATTAGTTAAAATGGAAGAAAAGATTTGGAAATGAAATAGAAAGAAAAGAAGAAAGATAGAAAGTTAATCATATAGAA
>CM042145.1:83622386-83627386 GCA_023376005.1 Doryteuthis pealeii
TGCCTATAAATTACATAACAGTCGTTGTTGTATATTGAAGATATTCAAAAGAAGGTGAAAACGGAAATAGGGTCTTCCGGTTGGATCGAGACTGGGAGAAGATGAAAAGAGTAACAAAGGACTTTTTCCGGGTAAAGCGAACAAAGAAGGATGGGTAACAATAAGTTTGGAAATAGATTTGTCCGGTGATAAAGATAACAAAAGAAAACGCATAGGCGTTTGATATATATAAAAGGAAGTCAGGGATCCCAGGTCAGTTAGAGAGTCAGACAGCGGACGGCGAACAGAGAACAAGTGAGCGACGAACGCTCACGGTCCATTGCAGCCAGCCTCCCCCACCTCACCCCCCACCACGTACAGCCGATGAGAGAAATAAAGTCAAACCTACTATACCCATGTGTTGTAGATTTCATTAACGACAACTACATATATCGTCGATACCGCTACGTATGCAGATACGATTTAGCAGCGTGAATTTGAAGCCGCTATATAACATATAGATATTTAGTGCCGGTAAAAAAGGCAATATGCAACAGTCGTAAGCGGTTATTTTTAGAGCAAAAAGCACACCGTGAGTTCAAATATTAACCGCATCGTCTTTATCAGTTTGGTTTGGTTTCGTGTTTTGTTTAATGGTATACAACCATCGTTGTTTATTTAATGTCCAAGTCATCCAGGTAGAAAGGTAGTGGTACTATTTAGGCTATATCAAATATACTTGTGTATAATGCGACGTTCTAAGACCTTTTTTAGCCTAATATTAGAGGGTCACACCATATGCAAGATAGAATATTTCTGTTTGTAAATAGTTGGCCAAGGTTCACTCTGATCCGAAGGGGTAGTACCTGTTATTGTCCCATCTGTGGATCAAACAGGTCTATTGAACAATATCTGTGGGTCAAATGGGTCTATTAAAAAGCATTAGTATTTGATTCGTGTGCAAAAAAGAACCCCAACAATATACATGCGTTTCCATTAGTGGCTAAAATTCAAGTCTTTACCTTTTTAAAAATCTAACACTTTTAATTTGCATGTGACTGTCTACAGACAATCACAAGGGATCACATACATTTTGTTTGTTATAAATTCCCATTGCTGAATATTGAACTTTGACCTTCCATCTGTCAATCACTCCTATGCGATATATTCGCCACATCCGATAAGTTGGTGGGGGAAGCCATTATATGAGAAAGGATTGGCATACCGTAAAACCAAACAAACCAACGAACTAAGCTAACGTTCGTGAACATGAAAATTAAAAGATAGGAAGATGAAAAAATAGAAGGAAAACATAGGAGGCTAAAAATAAATTTTTTTTTTTTTCAGATTTAATGACAAAATAAACAAAGATTTTTACAAAGATTTTTTTTGTTATTAAATCCGGATTCCTTTTTATATTTGATTCATTAATTCTTTTTTCTCTTTTTATTATTATTTTTTTCTTTTTTTGAGTCGTTCATCCAATTCTTTCTCTTTTCTTTCTTTCTCTGGATAGTTTCCAAAACTCTGGTGAACGCTTGGCATTTTCCGTCAGGCAGTTTATCTAATATGATGGAACATTTCCTTTCCATTTTTTATTTTCATTTATTTTTGGAAGAAAATAATCATCGTAAATAAAATTGTTCTTTTTTTTAATATCAGAAGTGAATCTTCGTCACTTAACCCTCTTCCCCTCTCTGCAGTGTGCGTCAGTATTTGAATATCTTCACTCGTGCCGTGTGTGGCTATAGTCGAATTGCAATGCAATACATGTTGCATAGTCGTCTTACCATATCCGCCTCTATCGGTTCGTATCTGGGCTTCTGCTTCTCTCGGGTAACGGTTTCGTCCTCGTATCGGGTCAAATGGATCTCTCTCTCTCTCTCTCTCTCTCTCTCTCTCTCTCTATCTCTCTCTCTCTCTTTCTGCTCTTTTTTAATTCATGGAACAACACGGAGACCTATTCTCGTGTGTACATAACTTTATTCCCCCAATCCTATTTCAACCGTTGCTTTGTCAACACGCAAACGGGGGGGGGGGCATGGATAGAAAAACTCGCCTTGTCCAAAACGAGCCGCTAATCCCACTCAACTAAATTATATATCTAAATTCCCTGCGTTGCCATATCACGTGATCCTTTAATTCAGCGAAAGTCTCGTTCAAGACGAACCTGAGTTCAAGACCTGTCAATCAAAACATTTGACCACGGTTCACACACGGAAGAAAAAGGACAATATTGTCCTTTGTGTCTTCCGTAACACATTACGAGATCCCACACAGTTAAAAATTACAAACGTTAATTGCAACAAAAAATACAATAAAATACAAAAATAAAAATACTCTATTCCCTACTTGAAGGAATAGAGAAAAATATCCATCTCGTTTAACTCGTGGAAGATTTTACACAACGTTACGCGTATGGGGCCTCCAGCGAGAAACGAACTCGCTTTTCAAAAGTAATGGTTCTGCGAGACTAGCTTGCTAACCATTACACAACGACGTCATAGCTGAGAATTGTATACACATTGTTTGTATTAGATATGAATAATTACCAAGAGGGCCGGGTTAGCTCAGTCGGTTGAGCGTTCGGCTAGAAATCACAAGGTTCCTAGTTCGATACCGGCCCTCGCTAACTCAGCGTATGAGAAGCACAGGGATCTCTGCAGTAAAGTAAGGAGCTGATGGTAGGTGTGGCGCTCCACCTCAGACGCAAAAACAATCTCCTTGGTCTAGTGCTAGTGAAAAGGGGATATACCCCCTCGCTGATTGGCTGTTACCGACATTAGGCCTCCCCGACAACTTTTCTTTTGTATGTGACATAATGAGACTCACCACATTCGGCACTGTGGATGGTAAATGTGTCGCACATATGTGAGGGTATAATTTACAAATGATAAGACAGAGGTCAGAATTTCGACGAAAGATTCAGGGAGTGGGTACGGATTCTGATGATTTGGGATGTAGACTTGAAGGGTGAAAGCAAAACAGTTTGTGGCTTAAAGGAAACCACATCCGGTCAATGGAGTGGAGTGGAGTAAAGGCTTATTGTAACAATTTATGGCGGGTCATAAATTTTGAAGCGTACCTGTAAGCTAAGAATTAAAAGCGGGTCAGTCAGGTTTGGAATCAAGGGAGCCAGTGGAAATTTACCAGTGACCGTTATAACCTTCTGATCCCTTGAAAGGCGTCATGACAGACACGTGATATAGTTTTAGTTTAGAATTTAGATTCAACCCGGTCGTCAGAGAGTTTTACGTGATTGTCGTCTCTTGCTGGGGATCTCATCCGCGCAGATTAAATATGGGCTAGATAAATAATAAAAGCTTGATCAAGCAAACAATAAGTCTTGTTCATTCATTGTTAGTTCATTTTAATTAAAAAACAAGCAAAATCTAGAGAAGACGTCAGCCCTTAGTTGAAGAATTAAAAGATCAGAGACAGGAACATATCGGCCAAAGAAGTTAACAAAAAGCAACTAAGACCATTCTCTCTCTCTCTCTCTCTCTCTCTCTCTCTCTCTCTCTCTCTATTGTATACCCGACCTGGGTATATAACATTTTATGCGCCATCACCGAAACCCATACACAAGCATGGTTACGCAGACTCATACTCACACACACACACACACATATATATGTGTGTGTGTATATATATATGTATTACATATCACTACTTTTTGTATTGAGCACTTTAGTATATTTAACTTAGGCAACTCTTACAGTATTTTTTTCCTTTTGCCATTTTTATAGTACCGTCTGATGTTTTTTCAGGAGGTGCATATGATTTGGTCTTTTCTTTTTACAAATATTTTTCTCCAGGCAAAAAGTTTTATTGTGTAATTACAAACAGTAAAGCCGGGCGTTGTTTTATACTGTCGGAGTTTAGAAATAAAAATAAGTTGAAACAGCTGTACAGTGATCTACGTCGCGCGCGTTATTTGACGAGTTTACTTGTCATTATTATTTTCCATAATTATCGAATTTTATACAATATACGCATTGTAATTGGCTTAAAAAATATAAACAATAATTACTTTACTTAACAATGCTCTAAAAAGCACATTTTCAAATTCTAAATCTTACGCTAGGACAAAGGCAAATTTGCGATCCCCCAACGCTTACTGTACTTTCTATAGTAGTGGCGTTTATCTTTGACAAGGTTAATTCGGCTTGTTTCGTGAGCCAATGGCTGGTGAGCTAGTGGTAGAATCTCTGATTCTGCGTGCTGGGTTCCCGGTTTCGATTTCTGTCGGAGGGAAATCGTAGGTATACACCGCTGATGAGACTTAATAAAGTTGAAACAGCTGTACGGTGATCCATGTCGCGCGCGTTATTTGCCGAGTGTACTTGTCATGATTATTTTCAATAATTACCGAATTGTATACGATATACGCATTGTAATTGCCTTCAAAAAATATAAACAATAATATACTTTACATAACAATGGTCCAAAAAGCAAATTTTCCAATTCTCTCTCTCTCTCTCTCTCTCTCTCTCTATATATATATATATATATATATATATATATATATATATAAGATAAATCTAATGAGTCAGACGAACCTACTAAAAGTTTCGCTTAATGCTCTCCAGGGCTGAGATCTGACTAAAGAGACTGGGAGCAAACGCTTTAAACATAGTACTTACCACCGTGATTCAAATAAATCATTTAAATTAGCATAAACTAAAACGACCAATAGAAAACAACAAAAAATAAAGGACACTATTAAATCTATTATCTTATTATATTATATTTAATTTAATTTTTTTTTTTTTTAGAAAAATTTTAATCTACTACATCCGTTCTAATGTCATTCATCATTGGCAATTCAGTCTCGAAAGACTATGATAAAAGTTTTTGTGTCTCCCTGAAGTTGCAGCGCCTCCTGTGACTATGAAGTCCTATGTTTGAGAAACATTCTCAATCACAGATTTTGCATTTGTAGGTGGTCCCTGTAGATGATGATGTTCCGATGCTTTGTTGCCGTTGCTTTCTTATGGACCTCTTAGCTTCATGATGTT
>CM042145.1:83629886-83659886 GCA_023376005.1 Doryteuthis pealeii
TATATATATATATATATATATATATATATATATATATACGATTTACCTGTGTTTTTTTAAAGATCAGCGAATGTTCCTTCTTGATGAACTTTAAGTGAAGACGTTCAAGATTTCTTATTGTTTTTCGTATATCAAAGTCCAGATGGTATAGAAGTTGTTTCATATGATTACCCAAGTGCTTACAACGATGGTTCAGGTTGTCCACAGGGGATTGTTGGTTGTAGTTGTTGGTTGTTGTGTGACTTGTATTTGGTTTATTGCAGCTCGTTATTATTTTTATTGTAATTTTTTCTGTGGTTGCTGGTTTATTCAATTAGGAGTGTGCACCATCGGTAGGGGTGATGTGATTACTACTTAGTTGTTAAAGATATTTAGTACATTCGTGCCGGTATTAAATGATAACTTATTTATATTAATATATATATATATATATATATATATATATATATATATATATATATATATGCAAGATATATATACGTATGAGCATTAAGATCAGTAGATATATATATATATGTTTTCTGTGTGTGAACGTTATTAATGTACACATAAGTTTCTTGCGTACGGGTGATGGATGACTTTTGGTAGTTGTCAGAACTCACCGGCTGAATCTGATAAATAGTTCCAGTTTTTTTTTACAAAACTACTGATATATATAATATTATATATATATATATATATATATATATATATGTGTGTGTGTGTGTGTGTGTGTGTGTGTGTGTTAGCGAGATGTTTGTGTTTATGTATAATTTCAAGTTTGCGTTTTGATTCAGTTTTACGAATCACTACAACCCTGAAATAATTTATTCGGTTTTATTTTGAAAATTTTAGTTTTAAACCAACCTTATTCTAAAGGCTTTTTTTTCACACGTTTTTTTTTGTGGTTGTATATATACATATATATATATATATATATATATATATATATATATATTATATATATATATATATATATATTAATGGATGAGGAGGCTGGAAGGAGGAGAATTTATAGGATAAGTGTTATAGGCATTTTAGAATGTGAGTACTGCATTGAAAGTTAATTTTGTTTAAGGATGGTTTGTATTGTTTGATGTATAAAGATTCTCGAATTCGGAGATTTTTTTTTTCTTTGTACAGAATGTGCGTATTTTCCGTTAGTATATTTCGGTAATCATATATATATAATATATATATATATATATATATATATATATATATATATATATATGTATGTCACCTGCGATTAACACACAATGTTAGATGAAAGATGTTGTCTGAACCTCATACGTCGAAATCGACGGGAGAGTCCATCATATATATATATATATAATATATATATATATATATATATATATATATATATGTATGTATGTATGTATGTACGTGTGTGTGTGTGTGTGTGTGTGTGTGTGTATTTTACATATACGGAAGATATTCTGAATAAATAAATATGTGAAAACCTTAACCCGCTATGTAGTTCTTGTCCATTACAAAATCAGACTTGAAGAAGCATAGGTAGCTGAAATACATATATTCTGATAAATCAAGGTTTTCATATATATATATATATATATATATATATATATATATATATATATATATATATTATATATATATATAAGATACAATCAATGGAAATGAGAAACGTTTGCAAGAAAAAGTGCTCGAAGATACTACAGCAGAGAAGTTATAGAGTACCATAAAATAACAAATTATGAATACTAGAAGTGCGTTACCTTGATTATATATGATGTGTACAGTACCCAACGGAAAAAGTGAGAAAAGGGGCCAATCAATCGTAATTATACAGTCACGTATTAAGATGGAAGTACACGTAACGTTATAGCCGAAAGAATACCTATACACAAATATGTATCTACATAGAATATTAGTGTTGTGATAAAAAAGACAAATATTTAAAAGAATCTCGAAAAATAAAAATAAGACATAAACAAAACATTATTATTATTATTATATAATAATAATAATAATAATAATAATAATAATAATAATAATAATAATAATAATAATATACTTAGAAAAGGTACACAATTCACGAAAACACAAGAAAAATAAATCACTTTCTGTACATGGATGATATCAAGTCTTTTGCAAAAAAACGAAATAGAACTAAAGACTCTTATAAAAAAAATAATATACAGCCAGTATATGGGAATGTAATTTGGCATCGGAAAATGTGCCATGCTATTGATGAAGAAGGGGAAAAGAGAAACAATGAATGGAATATAACTATCAAATCTGAGAAATATAAAAACACTTGGAGAGAAGCAACATTACAAATACTTAGGAATCTTAAAAGTGGATACCCTCAAACAAACAAAGATGAAAGAAAAAGTAAAATAGAATGGCTAGGATGAACAAGAAAACTTCTAGAAACTAAGCTCGGCAACAGAAATCTCATCGAAGGAATAAATACCTGGCCCGTTCTCATTATAAGATTTTCTAGACCGTTTTTAAAATGGACTTGAACAAAACTCCGACAGATAGACCAAAAGACAAGAAAATAAATAACAATACACACCCGAAATATGATAGAGACAGGCTATATTTATCAGGAAAGGAAGGTGGAAGAGTTCTCTTCAACATTGAGGATTGCGTAGATGTTACAATCCTAAACCTCAAATATAACACAAAAAGAGCAAGGAAATATGAATTGTATAGATTAGACATAAAAAAGACCTGGACATAGTTAAGAAAACGAAAACTCTAGAGAGAAACTGAGTCGCTGCTAGTTTCAGCACAAAACAATACAACGAGAAGAAATTATATCAAAGCAAGAATAGATTAGACACAATAGAACACTAAATGTAGGGTGTGTGAAGACAGAGATGATATTATAAACCATGTATTAATTGAATGTACAAAATAAGCACAAGAACAGAAGGCACGACTGGATTGGAAAGGTGATCTACAGGGAATTGTGAAAGACAGTCAATTTTACCATACAACAAAAGGGTATATTATATATATAAAACCAGAACCTGTTCTTTAGAATGAAACGCATAAAATTATCTGGGACTTGAGAATTACCTGGAACTGGCCAGAAAATTGAAAAAGCTGTGGAATACAAGGGTTAATTTTATACTAGTTGTTGTTGATGCGCTTGGAACTGTCTCCAAATATCTTGCACAGATAAGAGGAACTGGAAATCAGAGAAAGAACTGAGATCATCCAGACAACAAAATTGTTAAGATTATCTAGAATACTCGGAAGAATCTTGGAGACCTGAGGAGACTTGTTACTCAAACTTCAGGGAAAAACGATCATCTTACGGTGGTGTGAAAAACTCGCACGGAGTGAAATAATTATGAAGTAATAACTTGCCATCTAGTGTATTTAGTTGTTCCGGTTTATGAGAAAATGAAAGAAAACGAAAAGATAGAAAAATACTTGGACCTGGCCAGAGAACTGAAAAAGGTATGGAACATGAGAGTGAGGGCGATGCAAATTGTTGTTGGTGCCCATGGAACCGACCCCAAGGGTTTGGAAAACCGACTGGGGGAATTAGGAATCAGAGGAATAACAGAGACCATGCAAACAACAGTATGTTAATGTCGACTAAAATACTCCTAAGAGCATGTGGAGACCTGTGTGGACTTGCTTTCACTCATACTCCAGAGAGAGACCACCATATTATGCTGTTGTTAAAACCTGGCTAGGTATGATATAAGAAATAGGTTAGAATGAAGAAGAGGATGAGCAAGAACATTTAAACAGATTATAAGAAGAAATAAAGACAAAAAATAGATCATTACATTTTATGTTTGACTACTACTACTACTACTATTTATGTTTAACTACTACTACTACTATTTATGTTTGACTACTACTACTACTACTATTAATGTATAACTACTACCATTACTACTATTTATGCTACTACTACTACTAGCAGCAGCAGCAGCAGTAGTAGTAGTAGTAGTAGTAGTAGTAGTAGAGTTTGAATTCAGAGTTTTCCTTCTCCTATACCAGTTGTCTTAATACCAACGTTAAAGATCACAGTCTTTCATACTATTTGACTATAGCTGGAGGGAGAATAGCTGGATTCCTACGTTTCCAAGGTTAATAGTACCATGAGAGATGCTAACATCCTGGATTTGAACTCCGTTGTCCATTTCCTACGACGATAAGCATTAGAAGTCGAGTGCCTCTAGTACTGTTACAAGTAACTCTATTTTGATTACACTTAGTAGATGTAATAGTATGTATTTATGTATTTACCCAACACCTCAGCACGAGACGGATGCAACACAAGGTCATTTTTTTAGCAGGTGTGAATTCAGATTTTTCCTTTTCCTTGACTAGTTGCCGTATCGGAGTTAAAGAGTCCAGTCTATCATACTTTCCCAAGGTTTTTAGTGCCATGTGAAATACAAACATCCACGTCCAGGATTTAAACTCATGTCACCGTGTCCATTTCCCATGACTGTAATAATTACACGACGAATGCCTTTAGAAGAAGAAGAAGAAGAAGAAGAAGAAGAAGAAGCTCTGAACATTAACATCATCAACAACAACAACAACAACAATAATAATAATAATAATAATAGCAAAAAATGATAAGATGCAACAAAATAGTAAATGTAGACTGTGCGGTGACAGAGATGAGACTTTAAACCATGTATTAAGTGAATGTAGCAAACTAGCACAAGGGGAAAACAAAGCTAGGCACGACTGGGTTGGGAAGGTGATCCACTGGGAATTATGCAAAACCTTAAATTTTGACCATACAATAAAATTGTATATGCATAAATCAGAATATGTTCTTGAGAATGGAACGCATAAAATTCTCTGGGACTTTGAGATGAAAACGGATCACCCTATCCCAGCCAGGAGACCAGACCTAGTGTTGATTAACCACAAAAAAAGAGAATGTGTCAACTGGTGGACTTTGCAGTTCCAGCAGATCACAGGGTGAAGCTGAAGGAAAATTAAAAGATGTATAAATACCTGCCAGAGAATTGAAAAAGCTGTGGAATATGAGAATGAAAGTGATACCAAATGTAGTTGGTGCACTTGGAACCGTCCCAATAAACTTGGGAAAAATACTGGAAGATCTGGAAATCAGAAGAAGAATTGAGAACATCGAGACTACTGAACTGCTGCAATCGGCTAGAAAACTCTGAAGAGTCCTGGAGACCTGCGGAGAGTTGTCATCACTCAGCCTCCAGTGAACAAACGGCTACGGCAGGTGAGAAAAACTCGATAATAATAATAATAATAATAATAATAATAATAATAATAATGACGACTTCGTGATAAAGACGAATCCCTTTATCCCACCCAGGAGACCGAACCTATTATTGATAAGAAAAGAGAACTCGTCAACTGGTAGACTTTGCAGTTCCAGCAGATCACAGGGTGAAGATCAAGGAAGACAAAAAGGTAGACAAATACCTGGACCTTGCCAGAAAATTGAAAAACCTGTGGAATATGATGGTGATAGTGATACCAATTGTAATTGGAGCACATGGAACGGTCCCAAAAATCTTGGGAAAAAGAATGGAGGAACTGTAAAACAAAGGAAGAATTGAGACCATCCAGTCTGCTGAATTGCTATAATTGGCTAGAATACTCAGAAGAGTCCTGGACACCCAAGGATACTTGTTGTTACGCATTCCAGAGAAAGACCATCAGCTAACGCGGTTGGGAAAAATTCTATGTAATAATAATAATAATAATAATAATAATAATAATAATATAATAATAATAATAATAAGAAGAAGAAGAAGAAGAAGAAGAAGAAGAATATTCTTAAGTTGTGCGTAAGATAAAGTGTTTTTATTCTTCTTCTTTATTAGGTTTTCCTCATTATAAAACAATCTGAGAATTGCAATAAAAAACTACAATAAGATGAAAGAATCCTTAGTAAAAAAAAAAACATGAACGAAAAAAAAAAACGATGATAAGAAAAGATTTTTTAAAAGAAAAATAAGAAAACTGAAGTGAATTCGACCAAAGCGTTAGTAATTGTACAGTACAAGATAAACGACATCTATTCTTTATTTTACTTTTTTTTAACAAACGAGAAAATCGATTTATAGGGAGAACTCGAAAGAGCCTTATGAAAATGAAGGACAAAACGGAGCTATAATTTCATTATTGTTCTTTGGGTGAATAAAAGAATTCTCTGTAGCAAGCGAATAGATCTTATAAACAGATATATTTTATCTGTCATATTTTTTCAAGTTGCATCTTTTCTTTTTGTTTTTTACAGCTATTCTTCTATTGTTCTACACGTTCTTTGTTGATTTTATTTTGTTACTGTTCTTGTTTTCTTCTTTATCTGATTCTCGGAGTTGGCAATTCGATTTTTTGGACGACTAATTCTCCCGGAAATACAATGTATATGATTAATGAGTCTAACGGTTCTTCTGCTGAATTCACGTGAATGTGAATCGTCTTAAAATGTATAGTTACTCTTGCAAAACACGCCCTCGGAATTATTGAGGGCCTTCGTATTCTTAGATATTAGTTTATTTGTTTGTTGCGGTTTTGGTTTTGTTGTGTTGTTAACTTCTGCTTATTCTATTGCTTTATATAATTTTCTGTTATTATCTTTTTGTTCTTTTTTGTTCCAGTTCTGTTTGTTTCGACGTTGAAAAAACGTTTTTCATCTTCATTTCGCTTTCTTCATTTCAAATTTTAGATGGTTTTTTTAGGGTTCACTTAGCCGGTTGTATGCTGTATTTTACAGGGGTTAGCTACGTCTGACACAAGGCCTGAATTATGATCTCACTAACAAAGTTGAGTTGGAGGCGTGTGGTGTAATGGTTAGAGTCGTGGTGAAATGGTTAGAGTCGTGGGAAATGGACTCGTCGATCCCAGTTCAAATCCTGGACGAAGCTGCAGTTCACATAGCGCTAATACCTTTTGGAAATATATACATCCAACTACTCTCCTCCAGCTATGGTTAAATAGTAGGGCAGACTGGGCTCTTTAACCTTGGTTAGGCAACCAGTTTAAGAAGGGGAAACTCTGAATTCAAACCTGTTAATCTCCGCTTGGGGTGGTCACTACTAGAATAGGCTCAGTCTTAATTAGTGATCTGGTTAACTAATTTAAAAAATAATGTTTATGTGTTTATTCAACCAGTCAACGCGAGCAGGATTCGACATGAGGTCATATTTTAAGCGGAGCTAAAGAGGGGTGGATTTAATGTTTTCCATCAAAACAACAGCATTATTAAGATCTTAGAGCTTAGTGAAAGACCACCAGCTAACGCTAGTGTGAAAAACCGCAAGGAGTGATATAATAAAGAAGAAATAGGTGATAAGAAGTTATTGAGCAGGAAGATCTAAACAGATCATTTAGAAGAAATGAAAGAAAAACAAAAATAGACTTTTTAATTCTTTCCTTGATTACAACAAATAGTAGTATTAATATTAGTATTAGTATTTGTATGTATGTATGTATGTATGTAAGTAATAATGCACTTACCTAACTTTTACACAAGATCAGGGTGCGGTACAAGGTAACGTTTTAAAAGGACTTAAACGGGTTTGAATTCAAAGTTTTTTTTTTTACTCCTAGCCATTTTACCATACCAAGGTTAAGAAGCCAACTTTGCGATACTATTTACACATAGCTGGAGGGATACTAATTGGATTCATACCTTTCCCAACGGTATTAGCACAGTGTGAAATTTGGTTCGCCGCATCAATTTCATACGACGAATAACGATTACGCCACAAAACACCTTCTAGCCTAACTATTACACAACGCAAGACGTCCTGGCACAGGTATGTTTTTGTCTTTTTTAAAAAATTTTTGTTTCTTAATTTTGTAGAAACAATGATACTCACCATCGTGAAGAATAAGTTCCAATTACTGTCGAACTGGGAAGACAAGGTAGCATGCGATTGTAACTCAATACAAACTCGAAATGCTACAAAGTACACTGCAGAATGACCAGGTATATATAGGACTCCACAGTGTCATGCAGATCAACCAGTCAAGCAACCAATCAGAACTCAAGGAGTGGAATGACCCAAGTCACCCTGATTCATGAGTGGATCATTCTTGATTCCTATATTTACCAGCTGTCTTGGACACTGCAAAGGTTCTACTTAGCTGCTGTTATTAAAACCAACAGTAGGCTAACTGACTTCAATAATTTTTTTTGGTTCAGTTAAATGTAGTTTTAGCTTTTTAGCTTTTTCTTTGTTTTTTGTTTTTGTTTTTGTTTTTTATTTTTTTTTTTTTTTTTAAACTCATTTGCTAATCTTGCTAATCTTAGCTTGGCAAATATGTATAAAGCAACTACGATTTATTGATAGATTTTGACGGCATGTCAACCCGTCTGGGATTATTTTATGCCTAGATGTTTCGGAATCTCGTTCATTGTCCATGGATATTTATATATTTTACATTTTTTACGTGTTTTTTAAATTTTTACTGACGTATTTGATATCAAGTATTCCTAAATAATTTCTAAACTGATATATTTCAGCCACAGTTGTGATTATAGCATTAAGTAACTACTTTCACTACAAAGATTTTTTATTTTCCCCAAGCAAAACTGCACTGAGTAAGAACCACGTCTCGCTATAATCAACGCATTGTTCCAAACTGACTCCACACTCTCACCTCTCACTCTTACTCTTCCACATTTCCCACGTGACACCAATAGAAAAATACCATGTGGCATTGTGCTGACTCGTCCTCCATGCTAATCAACACGAAGTTTTTATATTCCTTTTAAAAACATTCCCATGCTAAACTACACGAAACTGTTACATTCCTGCCTTCTCTCTCTCTCTCTCTCTCTCTCTCTCTCTCTCTCTCTCTATATATATATATATATATATATATATATATATATATAAAAGTAAGTCGTCGGTATCAGTCAGACAGCGAGGGAGTCTATCCCCTTTTCACTAGCGCTAGACTAAGGAGAGTTTTTGTGTCTGGGTGGAACGCCATACCTACCACAGCTAGTCACTTTACCGCTCAGATCCCTGTGCTACTCATACGCTGAGTTGGCGGTTTGGCTCAGTCGGTAGAGCGTTCGCCTAGGAAACATAAACTTCCTGGTTCGATACTGCCTTCACCAACAATATATATATATATATATATATATATATATATATATATAGGGATTGACATTTTTCTCGATTAGTTTAGCCTTACATTTGAACATATATGCCCGCCTAAATTCATTAATTATTAACTAATTAATTTTCAAAATTAGGTATGACTTCAGTTAAGCACATATCCTCCAACTCCCTTGAACCCCTCACATATATAAGAGCATCAACAAAATAACCTACCTCATAGAGGTTCTTCACGGAACAAATGGACATGCTACTATTAACACACTCGTCTACTCGGATTTTAATAGCATGTCAAACCCACAAAAACACTTCAACTTTTATAGTTCTTCTATAATGCTCCCTTTCTAATAATCTATCAACAATTTCTTCAAATAAGAAATATTCTCCTGACGATGACCTAAGGTCGAAACTAGTTGAGAATAAACAACATACAAGAAATATTCCTGATTGTCTTAATACTTTTTGTTCACACACTATATATATATATATATATATATATATATATATATATATATATATATATATATATTATGTTACACAGAGGGATAGCGCATGGGTAAAAATAGATCTGTTTAAAAATTATTTGTATTCGATGTAGTATAGTGTCATTCGCAATTTATCCCTTTTTTGGATGTTAGGGGCAGAATAGAGGTCTTACACTTCTGCAGAAAGGGCGAGTTAATCCGTTGTCTTTCGATTGTTATATCGGTCCCTGGTGATATTGATACTTGATAATTAGAAGGAAATTAAGGTTTCTTTAAACACATTTTTAAAAAGCCTTCAACCATTTAAAAACATTTATATTCTTATTTCTTTTTTCTTCATTTATTTTCAATTTGATTTATTTTACCCTTCGTGTTCCCCCCCACAATTTTTTTCAACCTATCCCCTAAAGTTATTTCTTGACTCATTTTGTTTTCTTTTCTTTGTCACGTTTTAACACCACCTTCTTGTAAAATCAAGTTTGTTACTTTTTCTTTTAATTGAAATCGCGTTTATATCTCATTCATCATTTATTCTCTCTCTCTCTCTCTCTCTCTCTCTCTCTCTCTCTCTCTCTCTCTCTCTCTCTCTCTCTCTCTCTCTCTTTATTCTTTTTTTTCCTTTTATTAATCGATAAATAATTTGGATCAGAAAACACTGCTGATATTCTAAAGTTGCTTCTTGTTTTTGCTTTGTCTATTTTAATTTTTTTTTCTTCTCTTTTCTAATCTTTTACTTTTTTCTCTTTACTATTTTCAAAAGACAATGCTTAATTCACTATTGATAACTGCCGGCAGAACTGACTTGAATGGCGTCCGACTGTCCAGTTTCATTAGTACAGATAGCGAATTCTAAATCCTTGCTAGTTGATTTTTAAAAGAAACTAAAACTGCGGAATAAGCCTTGAATCAAATTAACATTATATCTCCATTTATTTGAATTATAATGCAAAGATAGAACACCGTTCCGCTGTGTTAATTAAGAGGTGAAGAATTTCAACAAAGACCCGGTAATTCTTGGCAATTATCTTTAGACGAAACAGGATTAAATGGAGACAGCAATCTATGGAACTTTGATTGTATTTCGTCATGGACGCCGAAAGGCTAAAAGATCAGGTCGAATTCAAAGTTGATTGGCAAGAAAAAAGAAAAAAGAAAAGAAAAAGAAAAAATTGTGATTGTCTCCTACAGGGAGGGTTTCTCTGGAAACCTCTGAAGGGCTTCTTCACGTTAGTATCGTTTCATTTGATTTAATTGTTTTATGGTACATCAACACCTCATGGGTCATTTGATACCGAGCTTAATTTCTAAATATTTGATTATATATATATATATATATATATATATATATTATATATATATATATATATATATTAGACAAGACGTGGCCCATTGGGTCACACATTGAGCTCTGGGTAGATAATTGGGATTAGTGAAAAAGATATTGCTTATGAAACTTAACATACAAATACATTTCAAATTCTCTCTCTCCCCCTCTCTCTCACTCTCTCTCTCTCTCTCTCTCTTCTGTCATTTTATTCTCACTGAGAAATTAACATATATAACGAGGAGATAATCACGATATAGATAGAGAGGGGGAAGTGATAAGCAGAATGTTAAGTAAGAGAAGGGTAATCTTTTTACTTAATTGCAAATTACGACTAATTAAAACCAATTAAAATAGATTTTTATAAAATAATTCAATCCTAGAATTAAAGAATAATCTAGTATAATTTTATGTCATTGGACTAAACAGTAAAAAGTATTTAGGAGACAAACATTTATTCGCTCAGCTTTAATATTATATTTCTATTATTATACTAAAGCTGAGATAATCACCTTTTATTGCCTAAAGGTTTTTTTCCTGTTCATTTTAATGACACAAAATTCATATAAAAATATACCTTGCTTTTAGAATTACGTTATGTTAGAAAAAAACTATATTTTAATTGGTTATAATTAGCCGTAATTAGCAATTAAGTCAGAAAGTGATCAATCTATTACTTTACTTTCTGTCTATCACTCCCCCTCTCTCTATGTATCTTTTGATTACCTTCTCTGTATATAGATATTAGTCTCTCTGTGTGAATAAGCGGGAGTGGGAGAGTCGCTGTGATAGAGACATAAAACTACTCTCTTTTATTTACATATCAAGATTCAGGTACAACCTGTAGTTTTTATTAACCTACGGGTTGTCCCTAAATCTTGATATGATCCATTTCAATTGTCCCACCCTCTTTAATTGTTACCATTTAAAAACCCATAAGTGATAATCGCTATCACCATTTCTTACTACAACTAAAAATAAATACACTTAATTTTGTTTTTTTTTAAGAAAAAAGGGGGGTGTAATTTCCAAATCAATTTATTTTGTTATAAAATCGATTTGTGGTGTTTGAGGATTAAAAGATGTACGAAAAAAATGAAACAAAATTCGACGCAATACCCTTTTCATGATAACTTACTTTTAAAATTTGATTTAATTTTTTTTGTACAGTTTATAATACAAAACAATAAAAATCCAGTTCTTAACTTCCAAATTATCCAGTCGGATTGTCTCATTAATAATTTCATTTACTTATACTTTTTTGAACATTTATGAGTATTTTCATTTTTTTTTAATTATCCGGCCATGTTTCTTTTTTTATTAAATTAGCTTACTCTCAATCCTACTTACACTTTCCAATTTTATCATAGCTTATAAGTTTGAAAGTATTACCAAGCTCTGTACATGACTTAGAAGATAAAAATACAGACGCTTCTATCGGAAACCATCACGAAACTTTGAACCTAACCCTTTTTCAATCCATGGGGGTATCCTGTTTCATTCCACTAACCATAGCTGGGGTACAGGTGATGGCTCCCGATTACGACAAGAAGGTTCCCGATTACAACAAGAAGGTTCCTGAGTCCGAAAAGAAGGTTCCCAGAAAGAAGGTTCCAAGAAGTCGCCGATTTCGACAAGAAATATCTGAACAAGTACCGAGGGCACATTGGCCAAAACGTTGTACTGATAACAATGAAGATGAGGACAATAGTCAGAATAATCCAAATAATACTAAGATAGAATATGTCTGTATTTTTATCTTCTAAAGTCATGTACTGTGCTCTGTACCCATTTCAATCTTACCAACTATAATAAAATTGAAATGTGGATAATAGTCCGAACATTCCAAATAATACTAATTATCAAGCCTCATCTCAAAAATTTCGAGAAAGAGCATTCTACCTTATTGGTCTGTCAGGATCAGAGTATTTAATTGGTTTGGTCTATTTGTTTAATGGCTTCTCAACTCTATTTGGTTTATTTAATTTGATGGGGACTGTAACAGGTACTACCAATCCAGATAAGAGTGGACTTGAGAGCAATGGTGATGAAGGGGTACTCCACATTCTACAGAGCTCCAGAACTGGAACTTCACCATCAGATAGTTAATCGTCATACCCAGGACAATAAGACCTTCAACCACCACCTTCGAGCACATTTCTAAATATTTTGGAGAGACTCTCAGTCGGTAGAGCGTCAGCCTAGAACTATAAGATTCTTGGTTCGATCCTGACTCTCGCCAACTCAGCGTATGAGTAGCACAGGGATGCGTGCAGTAAAATGAGGAACAGGTGTTAGGTGACGCTAAAATACAATCTCCTTTGTCTAGCGCTTGTGAAAAGGGGATAGACTCCCTCGCTGTATGGCTCATATCGACATTAGGCCACCCCGACGACTTACTACCTGTGGGATTACCCTCGTAGTAAAACAGATATATTTTACAATGTTTAATAATTGTCTAGTTCACTGTTATAGGGTGATACGTTTCCCAGTGCCAAGATATAGTAATTGTGCTTACTTGGGGTTATTATCGCTTTCAGTATGACATTCTCGGTTGGAAAAAAGAAACGCCTTGTATATTGGATGAGACGGGAGTAAATTCTTTATCTATTTACTTCATTCTCCGAACTTTGAATGTCGAAGCTAATTCAATAAAAAAAATTCGTGATAGAAAGCAACCATAAAATGAAAGAACGAGCTGGCCAGAAAGTAATAAAGTTAATCTCTGAATTCAAATAATTTGCAAGCCTCTTCTCTTCAGATTCAACCTATTGCAATGTCTTCTCTAAAGGTAACTTGGTTAAATCAGCGACAATTCCTGGCATCATTGCCAGACAGACAGAGAATATATATACATATATATATATAATATATATATATATATATATATAACAAGGTGTGTCAAAAACTATCGATTGAATCTGTATTTACCAAGATAGGAATGAACACAAAAGGTAACGTTAATTTTATTTTAGTATCCTAGATGTGTCAAAAAGTACAGATTTTAAAGATAGAAATGAACAATAAATGGAACGTAAATTTTTCAGAATAGAATATGTCAGAAAGTACCCAAAATCTCGATACTTTTTGACACACCTTATATATATATATATAATATATATATATATATATATATATATATTATATATATATATATATATATTGAAAAATAACAAATTTTTCTATCTTCTATTTATCATATTGTCCTGAAGAAGGTTTTATTTAAACAGAAACATTGACATAAACATAATAAATTCATCTTTTATGGGGTATTTTGTTTTTTCACATTATATATATATATATTATATATATATAATATAATATATATATATGTGTGTGTGTGTGTGTGTGTGTGTGTGTGTAAAGGATTTTAAAATATGAGATACCATGTATGCTTCAGGTATTAAATTAGATATATTGAAAATTAAACTGGATTTATCGAAGCATGAAATTATAAAGATAAAAATTGTAAATAGGAATTATAAAATTTAACATGGGGAAAGCAGTTGCTTACCTAACTTCGTCTTAATTAAACTACGGGTTAAACGGTTATGAATATAACTGTTCGATCCATTGTTTAATTCAAAGTTAAATTCTAATTGATTTTATATATTTTCTAGCGGTTAAAAACACAATTTGTTTTAAATAGGATGTTAATGAATACATTTTGCTACATTTAAAGGCCATCTCAATTGATGTCATTTCGTCACTAGCTTAGAGGAAGTTAGGCGAAGTAACTGCTTTCCTCATGTTGAATTCTAAAATTTATTTCCTGCTTCGATAGATCCACTTTACTTTTCAATATCTATCTATCTATCTATCTATCTTTCTTTCTTAGAAATATATATTTCAAATCTCCTCGTGGCCAATGACGTCTTGGCTTTTCGACTTCATGTGTTCATATCACATTTTGATTTTCGCTTTCGCTTTGTACCGATTACGTCATCAACATTCAATTATAAAAGCTAATCAACAAACGGTAAGGAACCTTTTCTACACACTTTCCAAAATCAACGCATTTAAAACATCCACCATGTTTAACTACAAAACCTTTTTTCTCCTTGATTAGTTTCATTGCCCTGATGAAGGTTTCCTTTGTAAACCGAAATGTTCAAACACCGAAACTACAACTAATAAATTTCCATCCATTGTAACATCCCGTGTTTGTTCTACATTTTTCCATATATATATATATATATATATCCCTGACAATCCTCACGGTGAAACCCGGGTAGACATATTCTGGCTATATCACTTTACTATACCAGCTCAACATACGTATTAAGCACTTTTATATTCATTCATAACTCCGACTTATTCGGTTAATTATTTCTAATTAAATTTAATAGCAACTCTATATTTTGCCTTCTCCTTTGAGTCTTCAAACACACACATACAGAGAGGCACACACACACACACACACACAGACACACACACATATATATATATATGTGTGTGTGTGTGTGTGTGTGTGTGTGTTGTGTGTGTGGTGTGTGTGACAGACAAGGATTTAGGGTTTAGCATTGTAATCAGCTTTTATTTTTGCTGAACGAGATGTCGCAACTGTGGTTACAGGTAGTGTAAAAACAGACCAAAGTTTCTGTTTGTATTGTCCAAGTACGGCTATTTCTGTTTACTATCTTCGTAAGTGCATCTAGATGATGGAATGCTGAATTGATTCTATGTTCAACTAATTTTAGGGAGACTAGTTTCAAGAAGTGGGCGAGGCTTAAAACTTTTGAACGACCCTCGTACAACAGTAATAGAAATCCCATCCTGTGTTTTTCTTGGTTATTTAGACTTTCCAATAACTGCAGGTTGAAAGTAACTATTTTCGACGTTTTTTCACAATTTATTTCAGTTCGACCCCTGACCTGTCCTCCTTATGGATTTAGGCAGGATGAATACGTATGTAGCATGAACGCACTCCAATTGTTTCTGGGGATACTGAAGGTCACACAACACTTTTTTGTTTTAAATTTCTTGTACAAAGCGTAGGTGAATTTTCAAAGCAGTCATGATTTTGTGAAATGTGCTTTCTGGTGCCGTTGGACAAAACATAACAGAATTGATTTTTCTTGATTTCAGGAACAACTATCGTTATTTCTTCACTCTGACTGCCAATAAAATACGCGGTGCTGCGAAATTCTTGCTAATTAACTTCCAATGTTTTTCTACAAAAGTGTACATATCTAGTGTCAATATTTTGAATAGTATGTTTAATAAATATTCAAGCTTTTTTATCTGATATATAACACATTTACTTATTTTTGAACTGCTATATATTTATATATTTGACAGGTTCTTAAATCATATATATATGTATATATATATATATATTATATATGTGTGTGTGTGTCTCTCTCTCTCTCTCCCTCCCTCTCTCTCTCTCTCTCTCTCTCTCTCTCTCTCTCTCTCTCTCTCTCTCTCTGTGCGTGTGTTTCGTTAAACTGTACTGACGATTCTTGTCAGACGAGTTTTTGTTCGACCCTTTCTAATTTTCTGGACATCTTTTTAATGTCAGGGTGGAACTGGTGTAGCAATCCACCAAAGGTTTCATAACGAGCGCTTTCGGCATGTCCATCTGCCATCTTCAGGTATGAAACTGATGGGGTGTTTCAGGTGTCTCGTTTTTAAAACAACGAGCAGTAACGTAGGAATTGGTAGTGGGAGGTAGTAAGAATTACTATATATATATATATATATATAAAGTAAGAGTAGCGTAGTCATGAATTCAACGGTGTTTGGTAACAGACAGTTTCTCGCCAATGCAATTTTCAAATCAAGTGGATGTTTTTTGTTTTGATATACATATTCCATCAATGATACTGAGTACTCTTTAGTTATAAATATAGGACACTATATCATCAATATTTTATGGATGGGTATACGTATATATTGCGACAGCGCAAACATCATCTACTATATCTACTGCTCGAAGTGCAAAAACAGTGGATATCTAGGGGAAACACAAACACCATTCAGATTCAGATTAAACAACCATAAATCTACAATAACACAAAAATCTGAACTGAGTAGCATTGCACAACACTTTAACAAACCACTGCACAACCTCGAAAACCTGAAGTGCATTTACGCACACATACACAAGGATTAAACACAGATTTAGGATTTCTTAACCCGTATAAAATTTTCTCCACGTCTAACACTACTAGGACAGCAGAGGGCACGAAAGGCGATCACACAATCTACCACAATCACAACAGAAACAACAACACGGACAGTGATGACAGCCGGGGCACATAAATAGACATGCCGACACGTGGAACACAGACAAGCACCCGCACAAAACAAACAAACGATTAGCAAAGGATGTCACTAAGAGCGACCATCCCCAATGCCACCCAACGAGGTCACTGGGATGATGCCATGAACACCGGTAAAGAGTATATATAGATATCATAAAGAACAGATCAGCCAGTCTATTCGATTTGAAGAAGGGGTATAAACATCCCCAAAATATAACGAAATAAAACGAAACTTAACATTCAAAATCTGAGTCTCTTATATTTCCCAATCAATGTTTCATACTAAATCTCAAAATATTTCACAATCAATTCTTCATACAAAATACCAAACAATATATATTATGTAAAATACCACACACACACACACACACACACACACACACACACACATATATATATATATATATGATAATACATTTTTGATAAGTAAAAAGTGCTTAATATGATTGCTGGGGAATTGGTACCTATGTTAATGTAGTGAGGATATAAAATCAATGGCGCTGGCTAAAAGTCAGTGTGTTTGTGTCTGTCTGTGTGTTCTTCAATAATATATATCATATATAATATAGAATTTTCAAAAGAAAACCATATATATATATATATATATATATATATATATATATATATATATATATATATATATATATATATATATATATATATATATATATATATATATATATATATATATATATGGTGGACTCTCCTTTCCAGAACGATAGATGAGGGTCAGCAGTGAGTAGTATGAGTCCTTTTATGTTGTGCATGCTGTCAAGAAGACATTTTATGTTTCCTTGAGTGTGACAGCAGCCCAGCCCTGAAATATATATATATATATATATATATATAATATATATATATATATATATATATATATATATATATATATATAATACATAAAAGGCGATAAAAGTGTTTCACTAGTGTTTCACTGTGTCTGCTGAAGTCCCGGTTTCGATTTCTGTCGGAGGGAAATCGTTAGTATATACCGCTGATGAGACTTAATAAAGTCGAAACAGTCTGTACGGTATTCTACACATCGAGCCATCCTTTGCTGGGATTACACTTGTCAAGTTCATTTTCTATAAGAAAAAGTATCGAATTTTATGCGATACATGCGTTGTAAGTGCCTTCAAGTAAAAATTTTATATATATATATATATATATATATATATATATATATATATATATATATATTATGTATATGATATATTTATATATAGTTGTACTTTGACTTGCGAGTTTAATTTATTCCGCCGTAACTCAACTTCCACGTATATCAAATCAATTTTCCCGTTGTAAAAAAAATGTAATACCATTAATTCGTTCCAGTCCCCCCCCCAAAAAAAAAACTGATTTTATGTTACGTTTTTTAAATTAGAAAAAATAGCATTGTCTTGTATAAAGACATAATGAATCAATGTAATGAATTATATGCTGTAATATATCTTAATGTTTACTTTTTTTAATAAATTTCTATTAGACGTAATGAATTTGGAGACCTAAATATTTTTAGTGAACTTATTAACATAAGCCTCTCTGAAGCTCACTGGTACTTCAGATTTTATTACTCAAAACAAAGCAAATTCAAGCGAGCTAATTTAAAACTAACGGGAAATCACGTTAGTTTGGACAGTCGTAAATCAATTTATCACTGTATATGATGTGTATGCATTTTAACCCTGTAAAAATGGCATGTTGCTGTGTGGTTTTATTTGATCAATAAGCTTAAATGTTCTTATTTAACGGACAAGGAAACACACACACACATACACACACACACACATACATACACACACACACACAGATATAAATATATATATATACTAGCAAATATAATCACCCTCCGGATGCAAGTATTTAAGTTTTAAAGTGATAAAATATCATATTAAATTAGAAAGGCTAATGAAACTAAACAAGAATGCAGATAAAAAGATTTGAAACAGAGGGGGGGTTATAATCGAAAAATTGAACAACTGAAACTTACTATTCCACCACTCCCATCTTTCATTGCTAAATTTTCCTAATTTAACTATTGAGTTAAAATAGGAAATAAATAATAAAATTACAGTTAATTTTTCTTGTTAATGGATTTCTTTTAAAATTTATTGAAGAGATCTTTGCTTATATTCATTAAGATAAAACCGAACAATTAGAAATCAATACTACCAAGCGCATATTTATTAAAATCAAATTTTTAATATCAATATGCAAATTAGCCTTCCCGTTCACAGTGTAAACCGCTATTTTTTGTATATATAAGTACGTTCGCATGTTAATAGTATGCAGATGTGGCCAACAGTATTAATAATATATAACAGTTTTATTGATAATTGAGGTTTAAATAAAAATAAAATCATGGAGAATGTGATGTAAATAAGTAAAGGAATTGTGACTTGAGTGGTAATATAGTTTCGGTTACAGACAGAAAAACACACAATCTCTGTTATAATAAGATATATATATATATATTATGTCTGCCTAACCCTCCCCTAGCCACCACTCCCCTTTTATTACTTCCTTTTGCTACTGCTTTGATCACATTTCTCTCCAAGAAGGCCACCCACCTCTGCCTCTACCCTGTTTCTTTTACAATCTAACTCTCTACTTACTCCCTGCTCACTATCTCTATCTCTCTCCCCTTCTGATTTCCTTCTCTTCCTCTCCAATGATTCCTGCTTGACCATTCAAAACCTCTCCTCACTAACGCTTACCCACCCACTTGACCTCCTCTCCTATCTACCTCCTCCCGCCGCACTACCCCTTCTATAAAACACTTGTATGAATACCTGATATTCATTAAAACGACTGATGATGCCGAGCTCAAAGCTCTAGCGAAATATATCCTACACACTTTTGTCTGAGTTTTGTTCTTTTGTTCCTCACATCTCCACCACATTCTGTCGAATTCATTCCAATCCTCTTTTCACATATATATTATGTGTATGTTTGTTTTCTTTTAATTACTAACATATCTTTCTGTTTAATTAATTGTTCAACAATAATTTCTGTGTCGTGTTCCATTCAAATCCCAAATGTCATTGAAGGTGGGAAGGCAATTTATTTAAGTGCAGAAAAAACACATTTTCATATGTTATATCGTTTAATGAACAGCTGTGAAAAGCATCCAAAAAAAAAATGCAAAATTACAATTAAATAATGAAATTAGCGCTTCCGTCAATAAATGCTTTTCTACTTTTTATTGCAGTAATTATCTTCATTTTCCGACACGTCTCAGTCGATATATTTTCGTCAGCCCTTAAACAGTAGAGTGCAACATTCAAGGGAAGCCGAAATGTTTTTGCTAAAAATACGAAAGTAATTATCATCAATTTTGACGAGCATTTTCTTTCATCTTAATCTTCAATAGATTATTATTATTATTATTATTATTATTATTATTGTTGTTGTTGTTGTTCTTCTTCTTCTTCTTCTTCTTCACTCCTTTTGAGTTTCTCATAATTTTATTATTATTATTAGTAGTAGTAGTAGTACAAAATAAAAACACCCTCCTGGCGATGTAAAAATAGATTTTTGAAACATATTGCCTGAGGGGTGGGAGTAAAAAAATTCAATGTCAGCGAGTTTGTACCCTAAGTAAGTAAAATCATCAAATTCATTAAAAGATTAAAAAATAAAACAATTTGAAATGTAAACTTTAAATATGTATTAAAATAAAACAAACTATATATAGATATATAATACCAGTCATGTATTTATTAAAACTTGTTTTTAAAAGACAATGAGGACTGTCTAATGCTGCATGTTCAAATTTTGAGCGTATTTATTCTATGTTATGACGATTTTGGGTAATGTGACGTAAGCAGAGACGTAATTTTTGTTACAGACAAAAACCGGAAGCGAATCTCCATTATTATTATTATTATTATTATTATTATTATTATTATTATTATTATTATTATTTCCCGCAATTCACTCGGGGCGTCGGTAGAAAATGGTGCTTAGCAACGGTAGTTGTTGGAAAGTCTAAGTAACCAGGACAACAGCACAAGTTGTAATTGCTATACATAAACATTAGACTATGCGGGAGGATGAGGATAGATGTACGAAATGTCTTAGGTTTCAACTGTAATTCGACATAATGCAACTGAAGATTTTGCACTGAGGTTCCATGGTAGCCCAGGAAGTATGATCAGTTCTCCCGTCCTGTTGAGCCCAAATGTGTAGACTATTTTCAACAGCTGGACCCAGAAAGTTTTAATAATGGGTCTGTACAGTCTAAACTAATTAGGCTAACGGCCACATCACGCTGAGAACACCGGTTCTCGTCCAGTCACCGAAGTTAAGCAGCGTCGAGCCTGCTCAATACTTGGAAGGGTGACCGCTTGGGAATACCAGGTACTGTAAGCATTACTCTTTTTTTAAAGGGTCGGTTTAGGTCAGTTGGTAGAGTATTTGACTAGGAATCGCAAGGTTCCTGGTTCGATACCGGCCCTAGCAATATCAGTGTATGAGTAGCACAAGGATCGGTGTGGTAAAGTGAGGAGCTTATGGTAGGCGTGGTGCTCCATGTCAGATTCTAAAACACAATCTCCTTGGTCTAGCGCAAGTGAAAAGAGGATAGACTCCCTCGCTGGTTGGCTGATACTGACGTTAGGCGACCTAACGCCTTTAGAGTCTAAACTTTTCCGACACCATTCTCGAAGAAATAAGGAATAATCGATTTGCTGGTCATTACTCCACACTGTTCTACACGTATACACGAAAATATTAAGGATATAAGTCTCTATAAAACGTGTGTCTAGCAATTAGTAATATATCTCTATAAAATGTTTTCTTCTTCTTCTTCTTCTTCTTCTTCTTCTTCTTCTTCTTCTTCTTCTTCTTCTAATTCGTTGCTGGTCTTGCTGGGATCTTCTCTCTGTCTATCTATCTATCAATCTCTCTGTCTATCTATCTATCTCTCTATCTCCCTGTCTATCTATCTATCTATCTATCTATCTATATGTCTATCTATCTCTCTGTCTATCTATCTATCTCTCTGTCTATCTAAATATCTATCGGCTTAAGTATAGGATCTATCTCCGTCCATCACTGCTAGGTCTTCTTAAAATCAAGAACCCAGACATCTGATATTTTAATTATATATTGCATCCGAGGTGGAACGTCACACCAATGAAAATTGTTTGATAGGAATACTTGATATAATACAAATGAATACGATAAATATCTGCAGCAGATTTAAAATGTAACAACAAAGATGGCAGACTAGTTGAAATGCAATAATCAAACCATACATAAAAAATAAAACTACAACAGTTGAACTCCTTGGTCTAGCACAAGTGAAAAGAGGATAGACTCCCTCGCTGGTCGGCTGATACTGACTTTAGGCCACCCCAACGCCTTTACAGTCTAGACTTCCATGTATTTTTGCTAAATGATACTTTCATTTGTTCAACGTGAATGATTAAGTTTTAAATTTTCAAACTGCTGCAAGACTTTATGAACAATGTATAACTGCGTGCAAACAAATGTTTATAGATGAATAAAAAGGTGCAATTTTGAAAGAAAAATCAATATAAGTTTGAAACTATGATGATATTATATGAATTATGTTCGTGGTGTAATGGCTACCGTTGTAGTAAATGGACCCAGTGACCTAAGTTCGAATGTTGGATGAGGTTGTTTGCATTTCATATACCACTAATATACATGGGAAAGGTATGAATCCAACGATTTCTCCCTCTAGATATGAGTAAATGACAGGACAGCCTGTGCCCTTTAACCTTAGCATGAAAACCAGTCCAGGAGAGGCCAAATTCTAAATTCTGTTATGTAAAAAATTGACCATGCGTCACATCCTGCATGTGTGGTGGGGTTGGGTTAATAAATATGATTGAAAATATATTTGATTCCGATAAAAATTAAATTAATCATATTCCGGCATTAAATAACCCATAAAGAGTTGATAAGCCGTTAAACCAGTAAACAAAACCATTTATTTTCGTTGAATACTCGTATTCTTATTATCATTATCAACTTATCTTTCTCTGCTATTTCCACTAAGTCTTCTATCTGGGATGAAATTGGTTCCCATGTCCTCATCTGGGTCGGGTGTCATCTGCGTCCGTATGTCCGCGTTCATTTCTTGTCGTTATTAATGAACACGAAAACTCATTCTAAATTTGACGTCTTTTATTTTCCCAGACCCAATATTTCATGGGTGCTGAAAAAGACTCATAGGGCGCCATCATTTACCATCTAGTTCCTAGAAGAATCTCAAGCCAACTCTAAGCATTTTTTCCTAGAAATGTTGTTATCATGTGACACTACTAATCCATAAGAAAACAACGTTATAGGTCAAGAACAGGTCCAAAAGTTATCAATCAAAATCTACAGTTCTTTTCCATAACCCTTCCTCAGAATTAAAAGTTAATGTTTACATTAAAATATTACACTTCATTACAAAATGAATAGGCTACCTATCCATTATGTAAAATTTTGAGCTCTGTCCAAAGAACCAAACAATTGATTGAAACAAGTCTGCCTCAGAAACAAATACATTGAAAACCGGAAATTAACAATAGAAATAATCCGGAAGTAGTCAACAGTAATAGATGATATACCACATAGATAACACGAGACCGTATATTTCTTTTGTGACTAAGAAAAAATATATGACAGCTTTTCTGGGTAGTTATCATACATTTTTCTGTATTCACATGATATGACAATTTCGGATTAAAATTTATTACAAACTTTACAGGATTCTTCAAATAAAAACCATTCCATTTTTGGAAGTCTGTGAAATGTCCTGTCAGACGTTCTTTTCTATGCAAGTTAATAGTTTTCTGGTAGGGTGGAATTATGGAATTGAATTGAAAGATGACAGAAGATAGGGAAGTAGAAAACATTCAATAAAGTCATTGTCAAAATATCTGTTTGTTAGTTGGTTTGTTGGATTTTACGACATGTCAACCCTTGGGTTATTTTATGCCGAAGACGTTTTAATTCATTCTTATAGGGAATTTTTTTTCAACACATTTTTTTAACTCATTTTTATCTAACTCTTACATGGGACCCATAAAGGTACCACCACTACGAGTCAGAGTGGACCTGGGAGTAATGGCGATGAAAGGCTACTCCAAACTCCCTAGAACTCCAGAATTTCACCACAAGATGCTGTTTAACGTCATACTCAGGACTCGAAGACCCTCAGATACTGCCTTCTAGCACATATTTGATAAAACGGGTTGTGGGTTTAACGATAGTATATGCGCGATATAAGTGATACGTGATATGTCCGGATAGGACAGGGGAATGAGAAGAGTTTCACCACGCGGATCGAATAAAAGTTTTGGTTTAAAATTCTCTGAAAATTACGAACATCAAGAAAATAAAAGATGCCTGAAGAACGCCAGAGATCACAGCGGCCGAAACGTTGTGAACATAAAAACCAAGTTGGGGATAGTAGTTCAAGAAAACCGAGAGTAGCAGATCATTATTCTGAGTTCGATTCTCATTGCATGCCTCATACAACTGACCAAGAAACTAAGCTTAATGACTACGGTTACCGTTATTATGCGCCTCGTTAGCAAACAATATTAGACTAATTTTAGTGAATTCGATTCTCATCGGATTTCGTGTGGATTCCTATCCAAGAATAATTTTTGAAAAGATGTTTGATACATTGATATGACTATAAAAGGTGCTACCACTCCGGGTCTGAGTTCACTTGGGAGGAATACCAATTAAGGCATAACTCCATACTTATCAGAGCTCTAGAACCGGAGACTCGCCATCGGTGCAGTCTAGTGTCATACTCAGAAAACATCTTTTAGAGAGTTTTTTAAAACTTGCGCCGAGAGTGCAGTCACTATATTAGTAGGTGATACCGCCTATCCCCGACTTAGTCGACACAAGATTGCCTGTGTTGTGAACGATGAAGTCAACCGGCCCGAACAACACGATTCTCCTGTGAGGGATGATTTGCATAATGACTCCGCTATAAAAGCGGGTAGTCGTTTATACCTGGTTATTTAGAGTGATGCCGTCCCACGAGGAGGAACAATATAAAGACGTCGGAAAAGCAGAGCGTCAAGGCTACAGAGTTTTAATCGAGTATCGTCCTTGTTTTCGCTCGTATCGTCCACACTTACACTGATTAAACACCCGGACACTTACAATATGCTATGCTTTACCGACAGGGCCTACCATAATTGAGTTAATATACGTTTTATTCTGAACAGAGGGTGGGTCAAAGTTTATATACCAGACATGTATGCCGAACAACAAGGGTCTCCTTAAGGAGAAATTGTGATATTGTAAAAAGCACCTGGTACCCCTTAAGGGTGAGGGGGCCAATCCTAAAATGAGGTAACCAAGCAGGTGCCCGCTACAATTAGTATATTTGTTATTTAAGTATAGCATTTCTTTAAGACAATAGTAAAATAAATAAAATTAATCTAATTAGTTATTATTCTGATAATTTCAATTAAATCCATTAGATTTCTATATGCCACAGTTAAATGATGTGCCTATCTTTATTAAATCCGAAAATGACTTAGCTAGTTAAGTTAAAAGTTAAAGTTAATAGAAACAATGACATGATAACATGCATTAAAAAATGAAATAATTTATCATAAATTATTTTAATCTATTATTAATGTTTCGACCATGAAAGGGTAAGGAAAAGAAAAAGAGAAAAGGGCATGGAATCCGTCGTCAGTTATCCGGTTCTTGCGAAACAATGCCCGTTTCGCGACCCCTTGGCTCTATCAAGGGTCGATTAACTATCCAAGTAACAAAGATTCGATATCAAGTAGACTGGTCAAGTAACAAACGCACAATATGGCTGACGTTTATTTATACAAAGGAATACCCGCTCACATCCGGTAGCAAGGTATAAGATCTCCGTCATGCGCCGATCTCGACTTCGGTACTTCGTAATGGACACCGCCACTCCAGCCGACGGCATCCACGTGAGTAGAGGCCCCCCTCAATATTTTTTCTACAATATAAATAGATTATTTATATTATATATACATCTAAATAATAAAAAAAAATATTAGGTACCTGGTACTTTTTGAATATCTCAATCTTTCCATAAGGGACCATTTCCTGTTCGGCAAAGACTATGACTCCCCTACTCTGAAGAGTACTTCAGCTACTATGTTGTGTCATAAAGCATTGCCTGAAATCAGGATTAATTAATTTTCCAGAATACTTGTTACGGATGATTTAACTGCGTGTCTAAGTATTTTAGTAGAATCCTTTGATAACCCAATAGAAGGTGAGAATTTCACACTTGTCTGAATTTTAAATTCATTTATAGGGTACTTCGTGCAATATCTTTCCACTCTATACCCCAGTGTCCGTAAATATTATATGGTTCGTAGATATTATAAGGTTCTGCATGACTTTCAAAAAAGAATCCATCAAGGTCGAATGCATATTCGGCTTATCGAAGAAGAAGCAACAAATCGCCAGCCTGTAAGCCGGGTGCCTTCAGGGTAGACACTTATCTCTCATTGTTTACTAATGCTTATATTAGTCCGTTAGATTTCACGAATATCAAATGTAGCTGAAAATCTATCATCTTTCTGTCCGCAAGGAACTCTGAGCCAAAACTCAAACATCCGACAAAAAATGGCGCCAAAAATCTTATCAGTCTTTGGTTATTTTCGATAACAAGATTTCAGACAAGATTGGAATGAAATTTCTTGTTTTTATGGGATATCTTTCTTTTATAGAAATATATTATAAAAAGGGGAGAAATAATTGAATAAACTCGAAAGAACCATGAAATTTTTTTAATAAGAACAACGGAAGGAAAAACGAATAAAAAGAAGAAAAATGTAGGAAACATTTAATTAGGGGAAAAGGATAAAAGAAAGAAAGTAGGAAAAAGGAATAAAAGATAAGTAATTAGGAAATGGAAAGATAAGGAAAAAGGATGAAGGAAGGAAAAATTAATATAAAAACTCAAACCAAAGAAAAGTAGAAAGAAAGAAAGAAGAAAGAACTGATCGAACAAAATTAAGATAGAAAGAAGATTGATATGATTGAAGGATAAATTGATGGAAAAATATCAGAAAGAAAGAAGAAAAACAAAGAAAGCTCAAACAAAAGGAAAAGAGAAAGAAAGAAAGAGAGATGGGTGGAAGGAAATTAGAATATACACAACCTAAAAGTGGGAAAAGAACGAAGCAAACAAATCATAGACAAAAAGAATGAAAAGAAAGAAAGAATGAAAGAAAGAAGAAAGAAGAAAGAAGCAAGAAAGAAAGATAGAAAGAAAGAAGGAAAAGATCAAATGACATTAAAAACATGAAAGGAACGAAAGAAATAATGAATGAAACAAATAATGAACGAAAGAAATAATGAATGAATTAAAGAAAAAATCGTCGGAAATTATAAGAGAATAGAAATGAAAAGTAAAAAAAATGTAATAGAAGATATAACACAGAAAGAAAGAAAGAAAGAAAGAAAGAAAGAAAAAATTAAAAGCCACAAGATTTAAACGTGAAAATGAAGTGAAAGAAAAAAATCATAGCGAAAGAAAGAAAAAAGAAGAAAGAAAGAAGTAAAAATAAATAAATAAAGAAAGATATTCGATGGAAATCAGAACAAAAAAGATTGTAAAGCAAAAAAAGAGGAAAAAACACACAAACAAAAAAACAAACAAGAAGAAGAACCACCAGCAGATAAGAGTAAAACGAACGAACAAAGAAATATATGAAAGAAAGACAGGTTAGCGGGAAAGAAAGAAAGAAAGAAAGAAAGAAATAAGAAAAGAAAGGGGGTAGCAAAATAGGGTGGAAGGAAGTGAAAAAGACAAAGAACGAAAGAAAGAAAGAAAGCGAGAAAGAGTGAAAGAAAATGAAAAAAATATAGGGAACAAGAAAAGAAAGTGAAAAAATTATGGCAACTAAACGAAAAGAAAGAAAGTGAAAACATAAAAACAGCCACACGAACGAACGAACGAAAGAAAGAAAGAAAGAAAGAAAGAAAGAAAGAAAGAAAGGAAGGAAATTAAAAAAAAGAAAATAAAGGAAGGAAGTAAAATAGGATGGAAGAAATCGAAAAAGAAAGAAAGAAAGAAAGAAAGGGAAACACAAGGAAAGAAAGAAAGAAAGTGCAAAAATAATGGCAACTAAACGAAAAGAAAGAAAGTGAGAACATAAAGACAACACGAACGAACGAACGAACGAAAGAAAGAAAGAAAGAAAGAAAGAAAGTAAAGAAATAAAGGCAACCACACGAAAGAAAGACCGAAAGAAAAAATATCATCGAGAAAATGTGACAGAATGATTAAAGGGAAATAACCCCGAAAAACTCAAAGAGAGAAATGACAACCGAAGAAGAAAAATACATTGAAAGGGAAAAGTAAATATTTAAAGTTTTCAAGAAAATAGTAATTGGCAATTATTAAAGAAATAAATTATAATCAAAACTATATCCAATGTTCGGCTAAAGTTAGGAAATAAATATGAAAAAAATCTCAAATTGGGATCAGAAATAGAAAAGAAAAAGAGAGAGTGAGAAAATAAATAAAATCAGATTTTTACATCCGATTATATCAATCTTAACTTTGAACATCACAAACACTATTTTTATATTGGATAAAGCTCATCTTCCTTAGTGTGTTAGTGTTTATTTCAGGCTTACCCATAAATCATGTTCGTGCTAATTTAGATAAGGTTGGCTATAGGAACAAAGGATGATTATTAGCGAGTCAGATTTGTTAGTATATATTTTCCTGAGCTCACACCAGGCTAAAATTAACATAAAGTCTTTTATGGTAAGAAGCCACACACAAACCGAAACTCATCTGGCCTAGGCAAAAAATACGTGATCCCATCGGCATTCTCATGTTGGTGTGCCTCAGACACCGGTCAATGTACCGAGAAAAATTACGTACGTGGTAGCTCAATACGAGCACGAACATGTCTGGCTAGCAAAATGAGATCAGATGGGAGTGTAGCGGACGACTACAGAGATTGAACTCGCATCCTCCTGATCGTGAGTCATGACTCGAAGTCAGACGACATCGTTGGCGTGTATGTAAATTCCTACACTGTAATGGCAGCGTTTGGCGCGATTGACCCGGATGTAGGATCTTGGTCAGGACAGTTAATCAGTATTTAAGGCGTGCCTTCCCACACCGACATAGTTGAATTTCAATCTTGCTGGCAAAAACACAGACGTGCGACGAACAAGAGGAGAGTGGGCTTTGACGGAGCACTGCTGAAAAAATCATTGCATGCGGAATGACTTGGTCAGGGGACTTGGCAGTTGGGAGAACGTCTTTTTCAGTGGAGAGATCCAGCTGTCCGACCTGATGAATTTATGTTCTCTCGACCAATTTCTGTTCACATTATAACAAATAAATCTTTTGTTTGAGAGGGCAGATGCTGCTTGGGGTGGGGGGGGGAGTCCCCTGGGACCACACAAGTAATTCTAACTCATACACCGGATTAGAAGCCGAGGCTCTCGTGCCATATGAGTATGAAGTCAGCCTTGTTGGTACATATTTTCCTGATATTCCACCAGGCCGGATTGACACATGGATTTTGTAACATTTTGTAGCCATACACAAATCAAAGCTTATGCGGTGTTCAGTGCAAAACAAGCATGGTGCTATCTGCATTCCACTTTTGGGGTGCCTAAGACTCCGCACAATAAACACAGACATTTAGGTTGAGGGGGTAGGTTCTACTTGTTTTGACGGTCCCCTGTGACCACGCAGGCTATATTGTCTTGCGTTACCGAAGCAAACGCCGAGACTGTGCCAAGGGAGTTTATTTTCCTGAACATCCACCAGGCCGGATTGACACGATTCATGTGACATTTCAATTTTAGGGCGCCCCAGGTACCAGGCAATACACTAGACTATG
>CM042145.1:83667386-83687386 GCA_023376005.1 Doryteuthis pealeii
ATATATATATATATATATATATATATATATATATATATATATATATATATGAGAAGTAAACAAACAGACGATGTTTGTGAAATGGCTATTTTCAGCCGACAATATTTGGGAGAATATGTGCTTAATTGAAGTCGAACCTAATTTTTGAAAGTTAATTAATTAATTAGGCGGGATTACCTGTTTAAATGTAAGGCTAAACAAATCGAGAAAAATCAATCTCTGTATGTACATTTCGGCCTATTAGGCCTATTAGGCCTATAGCTCTGCTGATGAGGCCTAATAAGCCGAAATGTACATACAGAGATTGATTTTTCTCGATTTGTTTAGCCTTACATTTAAATAGGTAATCCTGCCTAATTAATTAATTAACTTTCAAAAATTAGGTTCGACTTCAATTAAGCACATATTCTCCCAATATATATATATATATATATATATATATATATATATATATATATATATATATATATATATATTGCCTTGTCTTTCTCTCTATGTCTCTCTCTTTATCTTACTCTTTCACTTTTAAATGCCTAACGCATATTTTTCCATCCATTTTATGTATATCTGATACTAGTCTAAAAGGAAATACACTATCTGGGATTCTATTATCAAAGTCGTTGTTTTCATAGTAAATACACACATAGCTCAGTTGGGAGAGCTTTCGGCTAGAAACCACAAGGTTCCTAGTTCGATACCGGTCCTCGCCAACTCAGCGTATGAGTAGCACAGGGATCTGTGCAGTAAAGTAAGGAGCTGATGGTAGGTGTGGCGCTCCACCTCAAATACCAAAACAATCTCCTTAGTCTAGCGATATTGAAAAGGGTATAGACTCCCTCGCTGATCGGCTGATATCGACTTTAGGCCGCCCCGACGACTTTACTGACTTTTACTTATATGTCCAATGTACCGTGTGGGACTCTGCTTATAATGTCCATCCTTATTCAAAATATTGAAAAATTAAACATTAAAAAAAGTACATATAATCTGCCAACCGCCTCGCTATATATATATATATATATATATATATATATATATATATATATATATATATATATATATATAAAGTTTGTTTCTCTATAATATCATTGAAGCATTATGTGATGTGTAATATAAAGATTTTGAAGGCAATTTACAATGCAATATGTGTTGAATTTATTTAACTTTCTTTTTTTTTTTCAAAACTAAATATTTTCGGAAGTAAAATTCCATCTTCAGAGTTAGTGAAAGTTGAAAGATTACTATATCACCGTGGGATAAGTACTATAAAAAAATCAACTAGTACTTTCAATACTTTCAACTTTCAATAACTCTGAAGATGGAATTCAACACATATTGCATTGTAAATTGCCTTCAGAATCTTTATATTATATATATATATATATATATATATATATATATATATATATATATATGAATTTTTAGGCGGGCATATATGTTCAAATGTAAGGCTAAACGAATTACGCCTAAAAATCCATTAATTATTAAGAAATATATATATATATATATATATATAATGGTAAAATATATATACATATGTGTGTGTGTTTAAACTAAGGGGCCGGGTTAGCTCAGTTTATTCTAGTTCGATACCGGTTTATAGTATAAAGTATGATAGGTATCATATATATTGATATATATATATATATATATATATATATATATATATATATATATATATATATATATGCGGATATCTATCAAATGTCATAATTAATGCGAAAAAGAATTCGCCAGCTAGATACATAAATGACACCGTCACATTTTCACGACGTAAAAGATTTAACTTGAATAATTTCTTTCTCTCATTACCTCATGCTTTTGGCTCTTAGAAACATCCCCCTCCTGTCAGAGAGCAGTTGGTAATTTATTCATTAAAATCTTAGAAAAGATAAATGCCAAGATTCTTTTGATATTAAAAATTCAGATTTCTGTCTCCTTATGCGATCAAAACTGACAGTCTGGCGACAAGAGGAAAATACACGCCTATCCGAAACATATTATCGTCTCTGTGATGTGTGTGTATTTATTGAATTGTAAATTAAACATATGGACATATGTTCGCTTAGCTTGTTGTATAATAAAAATCTGGTATCCCCATTTCTTAAAAAATCCATATAGATATTATAAGTCAAAACTCACATCTTATTATAATGGAGATTGTGTGTTTTTCTGTCTGTAACCGAAACTAAATCACTACTCAAGTCACAATTCCCTTAGTAATTGACGTCACATTCACCATGAATTTATCCTTATTTTAACCTCAATTATTGATAAAATTGTTTTACATTATTTATACTGTTAACCATATCTACATTCTATTAACATGCAATTGTATTTATATATACAACAAAATAGCGGTTTACAGTGTGAACGGGAAGGCTAATTTGCATATTGATATTAAAAATGTAATTTTAATAAATATATGCTAGTATTATTGGTTTCTAACTGTTTGGATTTATTTTTAATGAATATAAGCAAAAATCTCTTCAATGAATCTTAAATGAAATCCATTAACAAGAAAGATAACTGTAATTTTATTCTTTACTTCCTCTTTTAACTAAATACTTAAATTAGAAAAAATAACAATGAAAGACGAGAGTGATGGAAGAGTAAATTTCAGTTGTTCTATTTTTCGATTATATCCCCCTCTGTTTCAAATCTTTTTATCTGCATTCTTATTTAGTTTCATTAGCGTTTCTAATTTAATACGATATTTCATTACATTAAAACTTAAATACTTGCACCCGGAGGGTGCATATATTTGCTAGTGGTATATTACGTACATTAATACAGAGTGAAGATTTTACCAACTTTGTTTGATTGATAAAAAACGAGTTCAAAACTCATATCGAACACAAGTGGTTGGTTGGTTGATTTTTAAGACATGTCAGCCTTTGGTTTATTTTACGATAAAAGACGGTTTGTTTTATTTATTCTTGTTGGGTATTTAATTTTTGAACTCAATTTTTTAAACACATTTTTAAAAATCTCATCTAATCTATTTAACCCTTAAATGGGACCATAAGAAGTATTACAACTCCGGGTCACAGTTGACCAGGATTAATGGCGATGGAGGTGTACTCCACACTCCCCAGAGCTCCAAACTGGAACCTCACCACTAGATGCAGATTAATTTCATACCCAGTTCACTAAACTTAAGCCACTGCTTGAAAACAAAACGTTGGTGGATTGTCATAAAAGCAATACTGTCGGAAAAAAAAACATATGTGCTTGTGTTTGTGCTGATGAGTCGATTGATTGGAGAGCCTCCCGTCCTCCCGGCCTGTCTAGCCTAAGTACGGGCCCAAGTGGAGTGTTGCATGTATAGACTGCTCAGCCACCAGAACTCTGTCGTTAAGTATCATTGGTCGCCACTCATGACCAACAGATGACTCTATTGAAGGAATTTTACCCCTCGGTGGAGGTGCAGTTGGTGTATTCTAAAGCCCCAGTCGACAGTGCTGAAGACAAAATGGAATGATTGACTGGATGTTTTGAAGTTTCATCTTACGTGAGGCAAATGTTATTTTAAGAATATACAAAACCCTAATAAAACGTCATATAGAATATTGTACTCAGCTCTAGTACTTTTAATTTCAAATACGATTTTTTGCTAATTAATACTAGGTCAGGTCTTCTGACTGCTATAAGGTGATATCTTTGTATCCCAAAGTCCCACAGAATATTATGCGTCTCATCACTTGAACAGATTTATGTTTGTACACATACATTTTGGTGGCTTAGTCAAAATTAGTTTCTTGAAAATTCCCAGTGGATCAACTTTACCACCTAGCCGTGCTTAGTCTTGTACTCTCAATGTGCTAGTTTGCTGCATTAGGTTATTACATTGTAGATCGTTTCATCTAAACATACTATACTTGCTGTTCTGTTGTGTATTATCTATTTGAGCTTTGACATAATTTGTTCTTATGGCATTGTTTTAGCTTATGATTTACTTAGTTTCTCACTTGATGTTTTCTTTTCTTAATCATGCCCATGACTTTTCAAATGCAATCTCTCCAATTTGTATCCATATAATTGTTTTTATTCTTATTTCTCTTTTCTAGTTTTTTTGTTTTTCTTGTTGTTTATATGTTGCTATTTCTGTTATTGGCTGCTATAAATAATCTTTATTTGCTCCTTTTATTACGCTGAATTACGCTGAAAGCACCAATTCCCACAAGATCATCGAAGTTAAGCAGCGATGTCCTGCTAGAATATATATATATATATATATATATATATATATATATATATATATATATATCTTAGAAAGGAAGGAAAAACTCAACACCGTACTTCCATAATAAATTTATTTCGACAAAAATTGGGGCCTTTATATTATGGAATTACGGTGTTGAGTTTTTCCTTCCTTTCTAAGATAAATATTGCTCTGTATATAATCTAAAAAGTTTATTATACATTGAGCTCTTTTTAGTGATTTAAAGATTCACATACTGGATCATACAATAATAATACAGTGTGCCTTAGTCATCACATACAGAATCATCCCTTACTCCAAGTTTTGGATACCTCTCATCTATCTATCTATCTATCTATCTAACTATCTATATATATATATATATATATAATATATATATATATATAATATATATATATAATATTAAACTCAGGTTACGACTCCAGTGACTAGACATGAAAATTGGGATGTGACATTGAGGAGACTGGAGAGCATACAAAGAAGAGATAAAAAATAATGAAAAAAGTAAAAGATTACAGTAACACGGAGAGATTAGATACACTAGGATTAACTACTATACTAGAAAGAAGAATGGAAGGTGATCTACATGAAAAATTCAAAATAAAAGTATTTACTAATTATGGTATACATTTTTTTAAAATACTTCTCTTTAAACAGCAAAGAACTAAGTCTATTAACTAATCGGATTTTTCCTAACAGATAAATATATTTTTGTAAAAGAATGGCAAATCAAATGAAAAACAGAAATAGCGTACAAAATTTTAAGATTAAACTGGATGATTTCAGAAAAAAATGGTAAGAAGAAGAATTTAAGAGAGCAATATTGGGCACTATCGGATGAACAAAAGTTTTAACAAGATTCAATCGGTAGATAGATATCATATCAAAGGTGTATATATTACGTTCGATAAGATTGACGTGAGAACACAAAACACCAATTCTAAGTGCAAATATATGCCCTGTAAATTCAAAATTGATCACTAAGTAGAACTGGGCCTATACTAGTAGTGACCAACCCAAGTGGAGATTTAAGAAGTTTGAATTCAGAGCTTTCCTTCTCCTAGACTAGTTGCATAACCAAGGTTAAAGAGTCCAATCTGCCCTACTATTTACCCATAGCTGGAGGGAGAATAGTGGGATTTATACTTTTCCAAAGGGTATTAGCGCTATCTAAACTGTGGCTTTGTCCAGGATTTGATCTCGGGTCGACGAGTCCATTTCCTACGACGCTAACCAGTACACCACCGCGCTTCCTGTAGATTATTAAAGATTAATCTTGGTTTGTGTCTGAGACTCAGACTGCATCACTGCTCGGCAGGTCATGTCAAGTCCTAGCACCTATATGATGGTCTGGACCGTATTACCCTTATAGCAAACCTCCGAAACTTTTCATCATATATGTGCTAGAAGGCGATGGCTGATGGTTTTAATGTCCTGTGTATGACCTTAAACTGTATCTAGTGGTGAATTTCCATTTATGGAAATCTATGGAATCATTATTACTCCCAGGTCCACTCTAACCTTGTTAGGGTCCCACCTATGTGTTACATTGATAATTAGTTTTTAAAAATTAGACTTTTTAAAATTGAGCTGGAAAATATTTAATAAGAATGAATAAAACAAAACGTCTTTGGCATAAAATAACCATAGGGTCGATATGCCGTAAAAAACTACCAACCAACCAACCAACCAACCAGCCGTATCTGGATCTTTATGACTTACAAAGTTTTTAAAAATATGTTTTAAAAATTCAGTTTTTAAAAAAATTCAATACCCAACAAGACTGAATAAAACAAAACATCTTTGGCATAAAAATTACCTTTAGGCACCCCTTTTTGATCTCGACTAAGAAAGGGTATGTTTTTATATTTACACCGTCAATATCCAGTTGTTTGTTAGGGGTTAGGGTTAGGGGTTAACGTTAGGGTTAGGGGTTATGGTTTGGGGTTAGTTTTCTTTTTTTAATCTAAAAATCGTCTGTTAAAACAACCGGATATTGACGGTGTAAATGAAAAACATGTTCTTTCTTAATCGAGATCAAAAAGGGGTGCCTAAAGGTCATATGGTCCAAATAACCATAGGGTTGATGTACTGTAAAAACCAAACAACCAGCCAACCAACCAACATTTTACAGACTTTTAAGTCTTACAAATATAAAGGCAGTTGCTTAAATCGAAAAAGTTAGTTAAGAATTAATCCTACAGTCGACACTTGAGAAATGCGAACGATCATAAAAACGGGGTCCATTAGTAATGTAGACGGAAGTAGAAAAAGGAGGACGATGTCCAGCATTCCAGACCATCGGGCATGCTCTGTGTTTAATAAGTCTGACAACACTGCACTTGGAAGGGAAATTTTGGCGCGAATTCCAACGGCGCTACTTTATCAGCACCACAACCACCACGCCAGCACCGCCACCCCCCACACGCAGAGGCTGTTGGTACGCTTGGATGCACCCAATTAAAATCGTCTACTGCCAATATCTGACCAATCAGCTACCGGCTCTTTGTCGTTTCGCTCCCGCACTCTTGTCTCTTTTCGCAATCGTTTCGTTTTTCCTTTTGTTCTTGTAAAAGTGAACACTGTTATTTATGCACAGACAGAAGGATTAGGTTGCACGAAGGCGATCACACAAAGAGATATCATCTTCCTCAGTGTGACTCGGTGAACAGACTTGGAGGCCGCTGCTCTACTAAATTCAATCCTCATTGGGTAAATCGGTAGTTTTAAGATTCATCTATGTACAACTATAAAAAGTAAAAAGTAAAAAGTAAAGTCGTCGGGTGGCCTAAAGTCGGTATCAGCCAATTAGCGAGGGAGTCTATCCCCTTTTCACTAACGCTAGACCAAGGAGATTAGTTTTCGCATCTGAGGTGGAGCGCCACACCTACCATCAGCTCCTTACCTTACTACACAGAACCCATGTGCTACTCATACCCTGAGTTGGCGAGGGCCGGTATCGAACTAGGAACTTTGTGGTTTCTAGCCGAAAGCTCTACCGACTGAGCTAACCTGACCCATAAATGTGTAACTATAGATGAGAGATTTATTTTTAACTTTTTTAAATCCCGGGCATTGCCGAGTAGTTCTACTTGTTATTAGTAATTGACAATCTTTCAATTAAGAAATTCAATATTAATATTTTAAAAAGTCAATTCAGTCTTATGATTGTTTAGTCAAAGTTTTCTTTGTATTAATCATCTCGTTTAAACTTTGAAAATTTGGTTTAAACATCTCTTCCTGAAAACCTGTTTAAAGTAGAAAAGTAGAGAAGACGACCGATGAACCATTTATGTTCTCCTTGTTACAGCCGCCAGTTATAATTTCGATGTTTCTCTTAATATTCGCTACCCTGTTGACAGGATGGCCTAATGTCCATATCAGCCAGACAAAGAGGGAGTGTATCCACTTTTTCACTAGCGCTAGACACAGGAGATTATTTTAGCGTTTGACTTGGTGCGCCACACCTAGTATGAGCTCCTCCTTTACCACACAGATACCTGCGTTACTCATTTGCTAAGTATCAAACAGGAACCTTGTGATTTCTGGGCGGACGCTCTATTGATTGAGCTAAACCGTGGTAAATCCCCCAATTGGGCCACCTTTTGGCAGTGCGTTGGCGACCCGTGATGCTGAAGGACGGAATCATTGTGGATGAGCAGTGTATGACTTGTAACCTACACTATAGCTCTTACTTAGGCTAGAGGTACGGTCGGGAAGGCTTCCCTCAGAAAAATCCTCTGTTTACGCCAAGCCCTAGTACCTATACGATTGTCCCAACCCTAGTTTCCGGTTCCTGTATTTTGGAATCCTCTCAAAATTTCTTCACTCGTCCAGAAAATTCGTAGGCCTAATTATTCATAGTCATTTATCCGTGACTAGCTAACCTCAAACGATTGCTCTGACCTGTCTCGTTTAGGTATCAGTTCCAAAACGGTCGCTCAAGCCTATCTGTTTCCTAAAACATTCTTTTCTTTTTCTTTTTCTCCTCTTTCTTTTCCCACCGAAATTAGATTCACATTCTTTGCAATTTAAATTTTCTATAAACCATCCATTACATTATATTCCTTTCCCTTCATATCAGCTTTTATAACTTTCCGCTGTAATGATTACAGCCTAGATGTTGGAAAATCAAACATAGTAGTCTTTCCCTAGAAAGCCAAGTTCTTGCCTGAAGAGATAAACTATACGCGGAAAAAGGGAATAATTGCATCTAGTCAAGGGATTGGCCATCACCTTGTGCGTTGGTCGCTAAATCTGACAGATCTGTTCGATCTTGTACATATTACCCTAGGGTTAACGCCCCCGAACAGATGTATTCCCATCCCCGGATGGGCAATTGCATGGATGAGATAGAGAAGGCCTGATACATTGCGAAATGCGGTTTATCAAAGGTAATTGGACGTGCCTTTAACCAGCTAAAGCTAAATAAATTTCAGTGTTTGTAACCTTAATCTGCTATGGGTATTGCTTAACTGGGGTGGCATCTCTAGTTTTCAAGTTGTTTGATTAGGCACATCTTAAAATAGATATTTGAAACCTGAAATAAGGGCAGTTATCAAATGCTAAAAGAATCGCCATCTAAAATGGGCCACAGTCAAGACATATGTGAATAAAGGCTCATGCTGTCATGGTTACCGTTGTAGGTCATGGACACGGCGAGACGTGTTCAAATCTTGGGCGAGGTTGTTTGCATTTTCATATCGCTAATACAATTAGGAAACTATTTCCCTTCCAGCTATAGGGTAAATAGTATAGCAGACAGGGAGAAAGAAAAACTCTGAATTAAACCTGGTAACTCCGCTTAAGAAATTGATCAGGTGCCGCATCCTACTCGTACGGAGGGGTTGGTAGATATGCATATGGGAATAAAGCTTAAGTAAAGCAATTCTTTTATTTGTCCTTTTTATGTTCTTAATATCTTTTTACACATGGCCATAATATTCTAGCCGGGTTTGGTAATTACAATTCTTTATAATTATTACTAGCACACAAACTCCTTACACATTGACGTACACAATAATACAACAGTAAAGGTACTATTTAACCCATATTTTGGGAGAGGAGGGGATTCATATCGTTCCTAAGGGTATTAGTTAGAACTTAGCAGAACCTCTCAATATACCACAGTATGATAATTTAATTATTACAATGTTTGATATGTTTACTTAAGAACTATTTTAAAATAGTTCAATATGTAAAAAGTATAATAATTTTGATTTAACTCTCTCTCTCTCTCTCTCTCCTCTCTCTCTCTCTCTCTCTCTCTGACATACTTTCTTAAAGGGAGTTGTAAAATATCTTCATTAATTTGCCGATAAAAATCCCGGCGGAGGCGTCTAAAATATCAACATTAAATTGCCGACAAAAAGTGACAAAAACACGACTCGAAAACTATCTAATGTGGGCCGAAGGTTTGCCTGACGCTGGCTCGCTATACCATAGCGTAAATTAAGACAGAAACCAGAGACAACATAAGATTAAACTTATCAAAATATATTTATCACAATTTCAATATTACAAATAAAGCAAACATGTAACTTCATTTTTTTTTCAATTCATTTTAATTTTACGTTAGGAATTTAAGCGACGCAAGACCATTTGGAATGTTTCATTTTTAAAATTGGGTGAAATAAAATGGGACAAATTAGAGACAATCTGTATTTACATTTTGAACGATTTGGACGGAGTCATTTTTAACCATAGGGTATTACTGGATGATAATAGACGGAAGATTAAGGAACAAGCGTATTAAAACATAGATTGAACGTAATAGTGAAACTGGAGAATGAACTCATTTATTATGATGGCACAGTCTAGCACGTTAGCCACTACGTTACTGGAACGCCACCCCCAAATCTCTGAATAATTTCATATTTTTTTCAGACAGTTATTCTTTTTTAAATACACTTGTGTATTTCAGTAAAAAAAAAAAAGGAGAAAAAGTCAATAATATATACAAGTCTAACTACTTGCCCTAGGGTACGTGAAGTGCATTAAGTGCAAGAGGAAAACGATTCGATTGAAGTGAATGTTGTTATAGAAACTGATTAAGAAATCCTCGTGTAATTCGTCTTGAGAGACGACGGTGCTGGTGCCCTTGGTATTATTCTACAAATCGATCGACACTTTCAACTCAATTTCCCATTGAGTCGTGCAGCACGGATCTATGACGCCGGTATTTCTACTCTTATATCTTGACAATGATTGCAAGAAAGTTAAACTCCATCAGATTAAGAAACGTTCCTTTGGATTATTACAATGTCAGTCGTACTTGTACAATTTTATATGATTTCACCAAAAAGAAAGTAGTAATGACTATTACATTTTAACTTTAGATGAGAGACAATACAGTACATATCAAACTTATTATTTGTCGGAAAGTTTTAAGTGAAGATTGATGATTTGTATTATCTAGATTTTTTTGGATTGTTGTCATCATCGTTATTGTTATCGGATTTGGTCGATGAGCTCTCTGGCATTTCTTAAGTGTTACTTGTCGCACTCATTAACCTCCTCGTTGAACTCGGAACCTTTCATGTCGTAATTGGGAGTTTTCACGGAATTTCGGAATTGTTATTCAATCCATCATGGTAGACAGTTCTCACCCGTTACCCATGACTAGTTAAATTATTCTATGTTAGTATTCTATGTTACTATATTATAAACAAAAATACCATGATTTTAATTTTTTTTAGTGGGACATCAAAACTGTTATTACAGTAGTACTCATAAATAAGTACACCCTAAACAATTTTTCATAAAAACAAGTTAATTTCCATTCTAAACAATGAGTTTATTATTTCTAGTGAAAGATTATACAATCAAAACAGATTTTATTAAATGTGAGAGCGGTGCCCATAGATAAGTATATCCCTAGCCATTTATTTTTAAAAGTTCATTTGCTTAAAAACTGTTGTACCTAGCGTAGAGAGGGAATGCGCTGAACTAATATATATGTATACCAGGACTATTTATACATGGCTGTCTGAGAGCATCGAGGTTTAGTCTGCTTCAGAGCGCATCGACCTCTGGGGTGGCTAAATAAAATTACCAGCGTTGATCCCAGGGAGCTATCCTCCCAAGCAATACCTGCCTACTTGATGGACAGGGCTGGGTTTATTGCCCAGCGCCTGAGTAGGAATGCCGACGGGATCAATGCATTTTTGAACCCACCACTCATGAGCTTTAACTTTTGGGTGGACCCACATAAAAAAGTTTGTGTCACGCCCTCATAGGAGGGATGAGAGGCAAATATCATGAGCCTGCTTCAGAGTGCTTCGGCCACTGGAGTGGCTAAGTAAAATTAACAATGTTGATCCCAGTGGGCTCTCCCCCCCCCCAGGCAATACCTACCGCCTTGATTTAATAGAGGCAGGGCTGGGTTTATTGTCCAGTGCATGAGGCAACTCCTGGGGGGGATTTCGACGGAATCAACGCATCTTTTTTACCTACCACACATGAGCTTCGGCTTGTGGGTGGGCCCATATAAAAACGTGTCACGCACTCATAAGTGGGATGAGAGGTACATACACCGAACCTGCAAACACCCCTCGGGACCTGTTCCAGAGTGCTTCGGCCTCTAGAACTGCTAAAATTAACAGCGTTCATCCCAGGGGGCTGTCCCTTCAGGCCATACCTGCCCCCTTGATTTAAAGGGACAGGGCCGAGCTTATTGCACAGTGTCTGAGGCGCCCCTCTTGAGGGTAAATGCCGACGGGTTCAACGCCTGTTTGTGCCTACCACCCATTAGCTTCTGCTTGTGGGTGGGCCCACATAAAAATGTCCTTGTGTCATGCCCTCATAAGTGAGATGAGAGGCAAGTACCCTGAGACTGCAAATATTACGAAATCATTACGCGAACCGTATACCTTGAGGTTTTATCACTCTGTTGCGAGTTACTAGATGTCTGGGGCACATGTAGTTTGAATGTACCAGTAGTATACTGAATACTGTCTGATCCAGTATACAACAAAAAAAACACAGGTACTAAAGAAGAGATTATTTCAATGATGAAAATTGATTTGATATACGAAGAAGTTGAATTATGATCGGAAACGAATTACACTTATGAATAACGGTATAACTGTATCACTGAATAGATAAACATGCTAGTTGTAGCAGATTTTCGCCCAATTTTTGTGACTTATCAAACAAACATTTTGTAAATTTTTTAAAAGTTTTCTAAAAATAATTCATTCACAAAAATGTTCTCCTGCCGATGACAAAAGTTCAAAATTATTTGAGAACAATTAAAAAATAAAAGAAATTTCCCAGTTTGTCTTATCCCATTTTATTCATCTTATATATACGAGGTGTATCATAAAAGTATCGAGATTGAAGCTGTATTTACCAAAATGGAAATGAACAATGAATGGAACGTTATTTTTTTCAGAATACAAGGTGTGTCGTAAAAGTGCCGATTTTGATGCTGTATTTAACAAGATAGAAATGAACAATGAATGGAACGTTAATTTTTTTCAAAATTCAAGGTGTGTAAAAAAGTACAAAAAATCTCGATACTTTTTTAACACACTGTATATATATATATATATATATATATATATATATATATATATATATATGGGAGGTTGTTTCAGCAAACAGTCAATTTGCTTCTCCTTGGTTGTTTTTGTGAGTTTAAATCAGGGCCATTACGTAATAAGAATGTCCTGTTAATGCAATTAACATAACTGGATCTTTTATGTGTCTGACTGCTAAATGACTGGAAAGACTTTAATAGAATTCTCTTGCTAAATAAAAAGAAACCGCCATTTTTTTTCTCTCTGAAATGTTTCTCAGATCCGATTAACAGGATCAGAAAAGCTAACTTACACTGCCATTTGGCAGACTTTCCAAACTAAACGGTCATTCAAATATCCCCTAGTAACGATTCTGCAATCTTTATGTTTGTTTTGTTTGTTTGTTTGTTTTATTGACTTTAACGAAATAACAATCCATCTGGGGTTATGTCATGTCTAACGTTAGGAAGTTATACATATTGTGTATTTATATTTATACTTTTTAGTAATTGTTTTTAAAAATGTGTTAGCATTATTGGGGATTATGTTGTATGGTATTGATTTGTTTCATGTCTATATTCTATGGTATAATTTTATTTCACTCAAAAAAGAGAGAATATCCACCATGTTGACATTTTCAAACAGTTCTTTCATATTGTTTGCTTTAAAAGAAACCTGCATCCCATGAATAAGTGTTTAACTGTCAAAGGTGTTTGACATGTTCCACATTGTGGTTGTTGTTCTTGTTTGAGTATATTGGAGTACGTTAGTCTTGTATGACCAATGCGTAATCGGGATACAATGACTTGTTCCTTTCTAGACTTCCTTAAAGTTGGTCTTTAGCTTCCCAAAGTGGGTTTGATTAAGAAGAGTTTATTGTGGATGTTGTTATTCCAGTGTTGTTGCAATCTTTAGTACATTATTCAGATTGCTTGTTCAAATTCTTCTGACAAGAAATTTCTATTACTTTTATGAGATTCATCCTACTATGGTTGTCCTCTTGTATTTTCATTAGATTTTAACATACATATATTTTTAATTTAACAAAAATGTCCAAATGACACTTATCAGTTATAGAGCGGATCCTATAGAGGTTTGCTTTATGCAACAGTTGCAATGTTATATCTCTCAATTTTTTTGATGAGGCTTGATAATTAGTATTATTTGGATTATTCAGACTATTGAGAGCACATGGGTTGAAACATTGTACAGAAAACAATAAAGATGAGGACAATAGTCCGAATAATTCAAATAATACTAATTTCAATGTTATTGTACTAGTTTTATGGTTTTGTACACAAGTTTTTTTTTTGGGGGGGGGCGAGGGAATGGGTTAATAAGGGCAGTCAGTAGAGCGTTTGGCTAGAAACCACAAGGTTCCTAGTTCGATACCGGCCTCTCGCCAACTCAGCGTATGAGTAGCACAGGGATGTGTGCGGTAAAGTAACGAGCTGGTGGTAGCTGTGGCGCTCCACCTCAGACGCTAAAATAGTCTCCTTGGTCTAGCGCTAGTGAAAAGGGGATAGACTCCCTCGCTGCATGGCTGATACCGACATTAGGCCGCCCCGACGACTTTACTTTTTTTTTTACCTAGTAAAAAGTGGTGGCGTTGGACGTGCAATTCTGAAATTTTAACATCCACAATTTTTTAAGATTTCCCCAAAGATTTCGAGCTTAACACTTATTATATATGATACTACACTACATAGACTTGTTATAAACCACAGTTTCAACGTTATTTTCCTTGTTTTAACACTTAAGTGTTTTAAGTTTTAATTTTTAAGACTTTTTTATGGTGGGGGCATTAATACTTGGTGAAGACTGATCGTTTTTGAGGTTTTTCTTTAGATTTTAACATACATAATTTTATAAGATTTAAACAAAGTTTTCCAGCTTGACATTACAGAGAGTTGTAATGTTATTTTACTACCTTTATGTGTTTGTAGACAAGTTTTTATATTTTAATTTTTTAATAGCTGCAAACACCTAATAAAAAATCGGTAGTGTTAGATGTTCACTTCTGAAATTGTAATATACATATTTTTTTTAAATTTTCACAAAGGTTTTGAGCTTAACACTTATCATATACAGTGCGATACTCTATAGACTTGCTATTAATATCTTACATGAATTTAGTGGTGAGGTTCCAATGCAGGAGCTCTGGAGAGTGTGGAGTACCCTTTCATTGTCATTAATCCCAGTTCCACTATGACATGTAGTGGTATTATCTGTTAGTGTCCTATCTATAGGTTAATAGATTTTTTTAAAATGTGTTTCAATTGAGTAAAAAAAAAATTAAATTCTTAACAAGAATGAATGAAACGAAAACGTCCTAGGCATAGAATAACTCAAGGATTGACTAGTCGTAAAATCCAACTAACCAGCCATCTCACTTTTGACCTCATCATCATCATCATCATCCCCAGAACTCTCTCTCTCTTCTCTCTCTCTCTCCCTCTCTCTCTCTCTCTCTCTCTCTCTCTCTCTCTCTCTCTCTCTCTCTCTTTCTCCGCACGTCCTTATCGATCATCGCTCCTGGCAAGTCCTCAGCTGACATCCAGTATTTATCAATGTAAGTCTTTGCTGGTCAGTTAACTCTGGTGTGTCCACCGGAGAACGTTACTTATGAGATGTACGTACTTACATCTCCAACAGTGTCAGCATGCCTTGCCTTCCTTTATTTTGATGGTTTGTGTGATAGAATTGAGTACCCTTGAGTCCGAATGGTGCAACCCAATAGTTGCACTGGATCGGCTAGAGTTTGAAAGAATTCTTGCATTATCTTATCCAAGAGACCCGGTTTCTATATGATCCATAGTCTGTCTATAGCAGTCCATGACTTTACTATGCGTATATTGACATCGCTTCTAGTGGAGGACATACTCCTACCTTTACGAATAAGTTATTTTCTTTTAATATAGTAGAGAAAACTTCTAAGCCTAAAATAAAGTATATGATCAATATGATCAATTAGAATTTCCCCAGGCCAATCCAAGAACCCGTGACCGTTCCAGCAAGGAAAACACAGTACCATTTGGACAGAACAAACCAGTTTGACAGTGAAGGCAGAAACTGCAGACCTCCCTGAAAACACCATTTGGTACAGGGAAATTAATGCCTGTAGACCCATCTGGTAAAAACACACGGTGTCACTTTTTCTATCTGCGTGAAATTGTAGGAATATTGTCGTATATAAGGTGTGCTTAAAACCAACACTTAAACTTATAGATTCAGCGTGGGCACGTAGATTAAACTTAGCCAATCAACAGCTCGAATATATGGTTAGGTAACTATTTAATCACCGATTTGGAAAGCCGTTCATTTGCATGTATTCACCATTATCGAACGGACCTGAAACTGAGGATTTTGCTCAACCGAATTACCACCAAGAAAGAACCAAAGGATTTTACCCAACACTAAGGGACCCCAAGGAACAACCAAATGATTCTTCACTAAGATCAGTCTCTGCTTAACACAAGGGATCTCCACTGTAAAGTACACTCACTTGAGCCTAAAAACGCCACAAAAATTGTAACATTTAAGTTGAAATTTCTTGTAGACACGGGTGCCGCAATCAGTGTAATACCTTATTCAAACATAGTCTCCGCTAAGCCCACCCTGTTCAAACTACAAACTTTAATATTGAATAGTTTTAAGATAACAATTTCAAATGTGGAAAATTATTTTTTTAAATAATACATTTCTATATTCTTTAAACCTTTTTTAATATTTCGTGTCATTTTATAGAAATTGCTCCCAGGAAAATTAGTTTCAATGAAAAGCCTTTTCAATAAAGATAAAAGAGATACGATTAGGTTAAATGTCTGTCGTTGAAAAACCATGTTCTGCTTCGGGGCGTCATTCTGCAAGATCATGTTTTTAATAGAAGAAATATGACCGTGTTGATAGACAGCAAACAAGATATATATAATAATTCTAAACTCTCTTAAGTAGTTTTATTTTGATAAGTGCATATATTCTATATAAAATAAATTATTTGACACCATCAGGCTATAAACGTACTGATTTACAGTCACTGCACACACACACACATATATATATATATATATATATATATATATATATATATATATATTAAGATAATATGAAAAACACACAGAGGTTGTTCAAATAAAGTTATTTATTATGCTGATATAGCAATAATTTGATTTGTTAAAAATCTTCCCCAGAGCATATGTTGTGCAAAATTCGAAGTCACTTTATGAAAATTGTGACCCTTTTCCTAAACTGTCTTCAAATTTAACACATGTGCTCTGAAGAAGATTCTTAACAAATCAAAATATTGCAATATCAGCATAATAAATAACTTTATTTGAACAATGTCTGTGTGTTTTCATACTATCTTACCCTTATATACCGTCGGATTCATTTCCTTACTTTTACCTAATATATATATATATATATATATATATATATATATATATATATATAAGATTTTTGGATGTTTGTTTTTTAGAAGCATTATTGGATAAATATGTATTATATTTCTGCTTGAAGGCAATTACAATGCATGTATCGCATAAAATTCGATACTTTTTTAATAGAAAATGAACTTGACAAGTGTAATCCCGGCAAAGGATCGCTCGGTGTGTAGAACATCGTACAGACTCTTTTGACTTTATTAAGTCTCATCAGCGATGTATACTAACGACTTCTCTCCGACATAATCGAAACCGGGACCTCAGCAGGCATAATCAAAGACCATATCGCCTCGGCCACAGTACATAGCTAACAATCCCTGCGAAATTAACCTTGTCAAATGATATGTTGTCGAAACAGTCTGTACTATGTTCTACACATCAAGCGATCCTTTGCCGGGAACTTGTCAAGTTCATTTTCTATAAAAAAAAAGGATCGAATTTTATGCGATACCTGCATTGTAATTGCCTTCAAGCAAATATATATATATGAGAGGGAGAGAGGGAACGACGGAAATGAATGTAAAATTCGACAATGTAAATACATACAATGTTTCTGAAAAAAACAAGAAAATATGTAAAAAAATTGGCATTTTGAAAGCTGACGTTAAACCGTTTCGGTTTTATTTAAACCATCACCACCGTCGCTAGGAGCCTTTAAACATCATAAACAAAGGCTTACAAGATTTTCCTTGTTCCACAATTTTCATTTCATATGATTTATGACTATTAGCCCAGTTGAGCTCTGTTGATGGTTTAAATAAAACCGAAATGCTTTAGCATCGGCTTCCAAATGTCAACCCTAGACACGTTTTCCAGTTTTTTCAAAACCTTTGTATATCTTATATATATATATATATATATATATATATATATATATATATAATGTGTGTATATGTATACACAGGTATTTAGACACAAACTCCCTAGTTCGGGGATATCCTGAAAATTGAACCCAGTGAATTAATTGTCTGCTTGCAGGACCTGTGGATATACCACAGTATGATGATCTAATAATTACAACGTTTGATATGTTTTCTTAAGCGTCATAGCAAATAGTTAAATATGTAAAATGGATAATAATATTGATTTCTCACACTTTTTTCTTTCTTTCCTTCTTTACATTATGCTCGATGGAAACATATTAGCGCTATCACCCATTCGCTCTCTTTTTCTCCTACTTTCCTTCTTTCTTTTCTTTCTTTCTTTCTTTCCTATTATATTTTGTCTGTGAGCACGTCCTTTTCTTCCTTTCTTTCTTTTTAATAAAAGCGGAATGGTGCAGTATTTAGCTCATAAAAATGAGAATTCTACAAATAAGCAACACCAGATAGTCAGGATTTACATTTTTGCCTTTCATCTTAGACGATTTGGACGATCTGATTTTTAACCACAGGGTGTTGCAAGAAGTTAACAAGCATATTGATATATAGATATACAAGTCTCCTCACCGCTACCCATAGCGTGGGTATGTATATTAGGTAGGTCGATTTTTCACTTTTTAAAAATATCAAATCGTCCACTTATGCAGAAGTTGTGTTAGTATACTAAATACCGATACCAAAATTAGATCTTTTACTTGTATGTTTGAGGGAATAGCCTCAAAGATTGTCTATTAAAATGCCCCAAAATCCTTATTTTTACAACATTTGGCCAAGAAATTGGTTAGAAAATTTACCGTTTTCAATATTTAATTCAGAAATGTTATTTCATTTTATCATAATGAAACGAATTAAATATTATAAATAGAATTCAAATTGAAAATGTTCCCTCATCACCACCGACACCTCTGATGTGCTGCTTTTTACCTCATCAATTAAGCTATACCATAAGGTCTTTGATTCTATTTCCTCAAATAATGGTACAAGTAAAATATCAAATTTTTAGTATCAGTATTCAGTATAATAACACACAACCTTCGCATAGATGTAAAATTTGATATTATCAAAAAGTGAAAAATCGAACTACCCTAATGCATATAATCAATCATCTAAGAGTGAAGTGGTATACCTCCGTTCAAAAAACAGCATTCGATCTATCTGATCTCTAACAATGACTCATAACTTATGAATAAAATACTATCTAAATCTTCAAAGGATTTTACACACACGCACACATACACAGCTGCGTGCACTTGCGCGCCCACACACTTGTACGTGTATGTTTGTTTGTGTCTCTGACCGTACGTTTATATAGGAGAGTTCAGAAGAGATTAGTCTTTCTAGATAAAAAAAAATATTTAAAAAAATTCACCTGAAATATCAATATATTTGCGTAGCAAAAACGGCAGACATGACAACAAAACAATTTTTTAATGCAAAAGTATTAAACAAATTTAATAGAATATATTTTCATGCTTTTAACTGTTCATAGAAGATAGGAAAGATTCCGATAGATATATAGTTAGATATAAGTAAATAGATAGATAGATAAGAAAAGAATGATATATATATATATAATATATATATATAATATACATATATATATATATATATATATATATATATATATATTATATATATATAATATATATATATAAAGAAAGAGAAAGAGAGAGAGAGAGAGAGAGAGATTAACAAACTAAGATAAATAGATAAATAGATAAATACATAAGAACAGACAAAATCGATAGATAGAAAGGGACAGAGATAGAATATATATATATATATATATATATATATATATATATATATATATATATATATATAATATATATATATATATATACATTCAAATATGCAAACATAAACAGGAACTGACAAAATAGATATGGAAAATGAAGTGAATTCTTGTATATGAATTAAAATCCGATAT
>CM042145.1:83692386-83704229 GCA_023376005.1 Doryteuthis pealeii
CAGATGTTTTGGCATAGCCCATTCCAACTGGGAAAATTTTGCTCAGGACCGCCCTCGGTGGCGGCAGACTCTCCGTAGAGGATTGCTCATGTCAGAAGTCACCCTGACGCAACACCTTGAAGCTAGGAGGTCCACAAAAAAGCAGCAGCAAAAAAGCACCGGCACATCAACATCTTCAGGGAAAGCTTTCAAATGCAACATCTGTGGTCGAGAAGGTTTTTCAAACCTCGGACTTCACAGTCACAGGAGGCGCTGTAACTTCAGGGGCACAGAAACTTGATTATAGTCTTCCGAGACTGAATTGCCAATATATATTCTACAACGTGTTGTGCACGTCATCAATGTTTTAAAGGCATTTGATATATTATATGCTATTATATTCAGGCGCAGACATGGGATATATTTGGAACAGTTGGTAAATGTATTTTGAAATAAACACAATATATATATAAACTATTATACCACTATATATATCATAAAGAACAACATTGATATTCTCAAGCACCGCTAACGTCTACGATATCTCTAAGTTATATATATATATTATATATATAATATATATATATATATATGAGTGTGTGTATGTGTGTGTGTAATTGTGTAAAGAATTATGGGTCTACCATAGATTCGATTTTTCATGATCTCAACAGGACCCTATTTTTTCCTACGCATAGAATACTAATGAGATTGGGATTGTACCACAATTATTATAGCTGTGGGTTTTTTTTAATAAATTATTGAGCACTCTTGAATAAATTGTTAATGCCAATATAATAGAATCGTTCAAAGGGCACCCGGTCACTATCTATCTAGCCATCTATCTCTCTATCATACATACATATATATATATATATAATATATATATTATATATAATATATATAGGTATCTTATATTGGAGAAATATATATATGTATATATATATATATATATATATATATATATATATATTAATATATATATATATATATATAAAGTAGTAGTTCACCCATATCCTGCAGAGGTATCTTGAATACCAAATACCTTGGTTGATAGATAATTTTTTCTACAACTATTAATGCTCTATATTTATTAAATATATTGAGCACTTTTTGGATGAATTACTAATGCTATTATAGAAAAAAACGCTTGAAGTATTATATATATATATATATATATATATATATTATGTGTGTGTGGTGTGTGTGTGTGTGTGTGAACTTAAAAAAATATATATCTGGTTATAGGTAAAAGTTTGTAAGTTGAAAGTAAAAGTAGGAGATAGTGCGTTTGATTTTTCGTTCAGAAAATGAAAGATAAAATAAAAATAAATAATGGAAGTGACGGATTCTTTTGGTAAAATATAAAAGATTATGAAGTGAAGGCAAAGTCCGTCTCTGATACATATTGAAATGACAGATATAAAAAAAAAAGATTTAAAAAAGAAGCCGACAAAAACAATTTTCGTTCACTTCATAAATTCTAACTTAAAATCATTTTTACAAACGAAACCAGTTTTCTACTTGACTCGATTTAAAACGCTTAGCCGAAAAAAAAAGGAAGAAAGAAAGAAAATATTCCACTTATTCAATACTTCACGTTGTAATACAATTCCGCAATGTATATTCATAACAAAATAAAAATAAAAAGAATTCTATGATTTGAATGCGATTTACTGTTACAAAATATTCATCGAAGTTAAGCAGTAATGAGCCTGTCTAATATTTAGTTGGGTGGCCACTTAAGCAATAGCAACTACTATAAGCAACCTGAGTTCATTTGTTTATAAAAAAAATGTCCTGATTCTACATTAAATAACTTCTTCTGGCTGTGATAAGGTGGTCCGTCTGTATCTCAAAGTTCCAGAGAATTTTATACGTTTCATTCTCAAGAACAGAATCTTGTTTGTGCATATACCATTTTGTTGTATGTTCAAAATTTAGTTTATTTGACAATTACCTATGGATCGCCTTTCTAATCCAATTCTGGCTAGCCTTGTATCTCCGATACATTTACATTTCTTCAAGCGGTAAGTTATTTATTTAAGAATTTCCCACAAAATTGGCTATTTATGAGATTTTAATAAGACTGGCAAAAATAGGCGCCCTCCGGGCAAAAGTATTTAAGTTTTAATATACTCATGTATTATCAGAAAGACTAATGAAATTAAATAAGAATACAAAAAAGATTACACTTATTTTTACATTATTCTAATAATTAGAATCTAATTGATTTCAATATAAAATTATACATAGGATTGTTTTTAATACATTTGAGAATAAAACAATAATATTAGTGTGGTGTATTTTTCCCAACCGAATTCCATTTCTATACCATAACTGTATATTCTTAAGTTACATGGGTTTCCTGTTCATTTTTCTTTTTTACAAAACACTTGATATTATCCATGTGTATAAGGTGGTTTATTTTTTCTTGTGATTTAGCGAATTTTTATCACCCTGTAAATTTTCTAAATATATTGTTGACTGGTATCATTGCTATAACAAATAGTCGTGGTGATACTGAGTCTTTTTGTAAAATGCCTCATTGGATTTTTACTTCTGCTTAGGATCGCCCTCCTGATGTTAATTGTACTTTGCAGTTTTTGATAGATTTTTTAATGAAATTTGCTTTGCTTTCCATAGCTTCTTCTATAAAATTTTACTTTGTCGGATTATTATTATTATTATTATTATTATTATTATTATTATTATTATTATTTCCCTCATTTCGAGCTTTTCACACCTGCAGAAGCCGGTGGTTCACTGGAGGCTGAGTGACAGCAAGTCTCCTCAGGTCTCCAGGACTCTTCTGAGTATCCCAGCCGATCTCACTAATGCTGTAGTCTGGATGGTCTCGATTCTTCCTCTGATTTTCAATTCATCCAGACTCTTTTCCAACCCCTTGGGGATTGTTCCAAGGGCCAAAATTACAATTGGTACGACCTTTACCTTCATGTTCCACAGTTTTCACAGTTCTCTGGCAAGGTCCAAGTATTTGTCGATCTTTTCGCTCTCTTTCATTTTTAATCTGTGATCGGCCGGGGCGACAAGGTCCACTAGATGACAAGTCTTCCACTTCTTGTCTATCAAAACTAGATCCGGTCTCCTGGCCGGGATTAGGTGATCGATCTGTACCTCAAAGTCCCAGAGAATTTTGTGTGTCTCATTCTCTAGGACATATCAGGTTTGTGCATATACCATGTAGTTGAATGGTGAAAATTGAATTTCTTGCGCAGATCCCAATGAATCACCTTTCCCACCCAGTCGTTTTTAGTCTTGTACTCTCTTTGTGGGAGTTTACTGCAATTATTATTATTATTATTATTATTATTATTATTATTATTATTATTGTTCTTGTTCTTGTTCTTGTTCTTGTCTTGCTGCTGTTGTTTTTCATCTACTCTATGAATATATACAAACACTTCTAGGTCTATTATCGTTATTCATGTCACATTCCACCATCTTTTGTCGCTTTCGTTCGCAATATGTTTCCCCAAACGCGCGTAGAAGCGACCATTGCTCGACGCTTTCACGTACAATGGGCCGTGTCTCTGTTACTGGCTGTCGCTTGTGATTCAATCTCTCTCTTTTGGATTTCATTTTCAATTCCCTTATGTTATTGTGCATTCAGGTTTGAGCACGTACCGATACTGTCATGCAATTCGTTAATGTCTTGATCGCTGTTATTGTCTTGCCACTGTGCTCTCTCTCTCTCTCTCTCTCTCTCTCTCTCTCTCTCTCTCTCTCTCATTCTTTCTTTCTCACACACGGCTTTATCGGCCTATAGCAAACTATAAATCGGTTTCGAGTGTGAATTTGTATCGTTTGGGGATATTTAGTCAGCTCGTTGAGTCGAATATGGATGGCTAGATCAGCGAGTGTAAATTGTTTGCTTATGTTGGCCTTTGCAAGAGTAAGTTTGTTAGTTAGTTAGATATTACGACACGTTAACCCTTGGGTTATTTTATGCCGGATATGTTTTGTTGTATTCATTTTTTGTGTGTGTGTGTATTCAATTTGTTTTAAACTCAATTTCTTTTTCGAACACATTTTTCAGACTTATTTTTGTATCTATTTAACCTATAGATGGGATCCTCACAGGGACTACCCCTTTGAATCTTTTATACTCATTCTTATCTATCTAACCCACATATCGGACCCTAACAGGTAAAACACTCCGAGTCAGATTTGACCGAGAAGTAATGGCGCGTTGGGGGGGGGGGCACATTTTCCAGAGCTCGAGAATAAGAACTTTACCATTAGATGCAATTTAACGTCATACCCAGGGTTCTAAGACCGTTAGCTACCGCCTTCGAGCGCATATATGATAAAAAGGGTTGGGTTTTTTTTCCATAAGAGAAATAGGACCTTGATAGTCCTATATGTCTAGGACTTTATGTAACCATCCGATGAATCGGCTGGAGTCTCTCCAACTGCCCGTCTCGTCAAAATCAGGTCCAAAGGATAGCGTTGCATGTCATGGATTGCTCAACAACAAGGATTCTGTTCTTAAGCACCACGAGTCGCTATCCACTGTCAACAGATGGTCCCACTGAGGGGTTTATCCCACTGCCAGAGTTGCCCAGATCCAGACCGGAGTGTATTCTACCCAGCCTAAGAAGCCCCCGATAGTTCTGCAGACTCCTGAAGAGTCAATAGCACAAGTAACACAATAGCACTCACAACCACACCTCTCCACACGGCCCCTAGAGCCTCTACCATGAAAGGCGAAGTGCCCTCTCCCGGCATCTTACAACCTCACAGCACCCACCAATCACGCTGCCCATAGCGACTCTAAACTTCAAGGTGATTCACCACAAAAACTTTTTTCAGCATAACATGCGGCGTCGAGCGTCCCAACTCTTTTAATTTGAAAAACAATAACCTGAGCCGACGCGAATTCACATTTCATCCTACAATGATACTACTACTGCTTCAATACTGCTAGCCAGAATCAAAATCTCTCTGCAGCAAAACAACTGACTCAGACTCAAATATCATACAACACTAATTCGAATGGAAATCATATATAGCTTCTTATAATAACTATCGGCGCTTAGCCTCTTACGAAACTAACACTTTCGGTGTAGCTCTTTATTTGCATACAACAGACTAACACTGTGTCTTTTTAACAATGAAAATCCCGGATTGCCCTGTAAATTACAGATGTGAAAAACTCGCGCAAAAACAGCACGAACCACTTCCTTTTAAAATCGTGAAACCTACGAACATAGTCACAAGTAACCCAACAAAACAATACCCAGTATACAATTCTGATGTATATAGTATATCTAGAAACAGGCGCAACACCCCAGCCTACCATCTACCACTTCTCTCAATCACCTCCTACAGCTAAACAACACCACACCCACAACCCTTCCAAAATACCGTTATGAGCCCAGGAGACCACCCCTGGACTAAAATCTCCTATCTTCACCCGCCCCGAAATACTTCGATATTGACAATTCTATCAGTTCGGACTTCAAGCCTTATAGACTACAAAAAAGTGGGTTTCTAACAAATATATGAATACCCGAGAACAAAAAGACATAACCAAAACTGAATTACTTTAGTCAATTGTTCAATTCATAATATATTTGTTTTGTTGCGTCCTCGTTTACATCAAGATATTTTGGTCCACAATGTGCATATTCTACTTTGTGAAAAGCGTGCAGATAAAAAAAAAAAAAGAGATGAATCAATACCTGTGCATCTCACACTAAAATGGTTAAGCCTCTAAATCCCAGTCCGACCATCCTATTCGACGATAACTCTCAGAGTATAGAAAACTATGCTCGATCTACGGAATGCGATGTCAACTATACTCAGATATGTTATCTGTCACTCGATTAGATAGGTAGCACCATTATATATCTGAGTGCTTCGTGTTAAATACTATCTTAGCATCACTTGATATCTGCCTGGCAGGCTCGAATATAAGGTTGACCCCTGTTAAGATACTCCATACACTAGTGGTTTAAATATATTCACACATAGAACCACATGCATCATTAACGCGCGAACAAAAAAACAGCACCCATGTCTCTTTGGCTAGTAACATAACAATACACGGTCAGCGATGCAGGAACTTTACTAGCATAAGAAGATTTAGTGTATGAATCTTTCTCACTACAGCTTATATAATGATAGTAATTATGAAGTTTATAGGGACCTATACGACTCGATGGGTAACCTACTCGTACACCCATCATAGACTAATTGTTTCAAAGATTCTCTAACTTCATCATAACAACAAATACCCTCCCTAACTAGCCACACTACACCGCGCATAATTACAACTACAACACTCAAATCAACGTGACTGACCATCGACACTTAGCACCGAGAGGCTAAATATCAGAAACATACCGACACCCATATCACAGGACATCCTATGTTTGAAATAATCTACCGTTAAGAACTTACTACGAGAACTCAACACTTTATATACTCTTAACATACTCAGACAACCTATAAACTCAGACTCTCGCATCTCACACCCACCCACCCCTACCACCTACTCAGCTACACTGCACTCTACCACACAACACCTAACCCAAAAATAGACCACTAGACGCGACACCACACAACACAGGCAATACGAATTCCTCACACCACTCCACTTCCTCCCCTCAATCAGCGTAATTTCCGATAATCACATAAACACTGAACATCTGCTTATTAATATAAAGTGAAAGTTTATTACAAACCACCGTGTCATATTTGACATATTAGAAGTCATATATCAACATAATATATCTCCGAGCAAGCACGAAAAAAACCAAAACAAAAAACTGCTACTTAATACCTTTTCAAAAGCCACAATCCGACATTCAGTTTGCCTCCGAATGCTCCACACATAAACATCCTATCTCCTCCGCATTAATAAAAACAATTTTGTATCCAAACAAATGTCACCTCCACACAAAACCCATTTCTACATAAGGCGCCTATCTATCCACCATACCACAAAGCCTTTACCCCATGACACCACGCGCACTATATCGATCGCCACACGTGGTCTCCTTCACCACCTATTATTACAGACTATTCATTCTTAGCGTCCAATTGGCTTTAACGTTGCTGCGTAATGAAGCACGTCCACGTCTACCCCGTAATTGACATTGAAAAAACTACAACTCAACAACATACCAAAGAGCTTACCTATCGCACATCGCTCATGTAAACAGGTTTCAAATAAGAAAATCTGCCCCCCCTGTCAAGTCCACCCGATACGACGCTCCTCTATTATCCGCTATGACTCTCTCAGTACTATAAGCTAGCATGCTGAGCGTCCTACGAATGACCGCGCCATTTCTATTCCTAGACCACCGGCCAGCACTATCAGCACTCAAAGGCTTCGCTCCTTCTCTGAAACAACTGTATCCCCGCAACGCCCTGCAGCGCGCCGATCCATGTGAGCAGCTTACGCGCCATCCATTTCGCATTAATACATACGCCTACCTGCGATAGTTCAATGCCGCGAAGCTATACCTCCATCTCCACGGTAGACGCCTCACCACGTCACGAGTACCTCAACACGAGACCTAAAGTCCATATCGACCAACTAAGTACACACACAATGACCACACAACCAAACTACACTCGCATGATCCTGCTTATCACCTACAAAATCGTGAGAGCACACTACACGCCATCGTTACTCTTTTCTTTCAGAATCTACTCCATGATCAACATTATCAAATTTTCTTACTCACTAAAGATTGACAGCATCTATTACGCTGTTTGTTCTCTTTATGCGTTGGCTTGGCTTGGTGTCAGTTTGGTTGGTTTGTTGGAATTTACTGTCATGGCAACCCACTTGGTGGTATCACTCTCCGTCGCTTTTTTTGATGCCACCATAACCATTATCACGCTGACTATGTCCATACGGACCATTCTTGAACTAGGCCTACTAACAACCAATCCTGTAGCATCTCTTCAGCACATTTTTCTTCAAGACCCTCTTTTCTGACCTGCTAAACCCCAATGGCCACCAATGTGGACGCCACAATCGACAGGTACATACCTACTCAGCGCTACTCCATGATCTCGCTGTTAGGACTCGAAGTTTGAAGTGTTACGTGAATAGGGGTTTATCACACTCCCCAATGCTCCCATAAAATTGAATCTTTCACTTTGGATGCAAGCGAGTTGATTAACATTCATACTTCGATCAAGGAGGCACTTTGTGTAATGGTATGGTTATTGGTTATGGTTACGTCGTAGGAAATGGACACGGTGCGACGAGTTCAAATCTTGGACTGGTGTTTGCATTTCACACAACGCTAATACTCTTCGGAAAGGTCACGATCGAACACTAGATATCATCTCCTTCCACAGCTAGATGTTCAGCGCCTATAGCTAGTGCGTGGAACGGCACTGGAGTCTGTCTACAACTTATGAATATATCGTAAGCACAACAACCAGCGACTAAGAGATGAACACACTTCGCGAGATTCAAACCAAAGGTGCTTCTGTTCTCGTTAGACTCTAAGTAAGCTCTCATCTCAGAGAGCTCTGCACTTCGTCAGCACTTCTAAAGGCCTACTCCACTAATGAAAAAAAAAACTCCTTTTTATTGATTGCTCACTTTCGTCTTTAATTTCATTAGTTGTTAGTGAAATACAAATTATAGTTTTATAACGATTATTATTTTTGAATCGTATTTATGAGTATGTTGAGCTGCCTTCTCGAAAGAACTAGAGATGTATTATTATCAAACAGCTAGCTTAGAATTATGTTCGTAATCTTTAGTCTTTATGACCTAGGGAGCACATACACATAGTGTAAAAAACGATTACTACTTCCCTCAACATACGGCGATCTGCACACATGAGAAAGTAATCTATTTACATGTACACAGAATATTATGCACTAGCAAAACATGAATCAGCCAAACCGACTATTTTTCTATTGTAGTGCATATTCGTTAAGTTTTGTGACAACATATTACCTTTACCTTTCAAAAAACGATACTTGATCCAAACCAATCCTTCTTTCATACGAAAATTTTTCCCACTTAAGTCAAATGAACTAATATGTATACTAAGCCATGTATCACTGTATCTTTCATTACATTTTCTTACACACACGTAGCATCACTACACAAAGCATGTCTTGTACTATACATCAATCTCCTTCTCTCTAATGTAAGAAAATTGTGTTGTTAAATTATATCAGAATAGGAACCTGCAGCTCGTATTATATATAGGTGAAAAAACAATCCCAAAAGCGTAGTTTAACAAGTTTAGGAATCAGATTTTCTTTCTCCTAGATTGTTGCCTAAACCAAAGTTAAAGAGCCCTCACTCTACTTGCTCCACTAGACTGTGCCGATGACAAATATGTGTGTTTCCAATACCTTGTCCCAACAGGGTAATTAGCGCTATGTACAACCTGTTAGTCTGTTGTTTCTACGATGATGATGAACTCTGTTGCGCGCCTGGTTCCAGTTTCCTATTGACTCAAACCATTATACACGGCCTCCAACAGACCGGATTTGTTCACACCAAACGTGAAAGTGTCCGGCCTGCTCTATATTTCCTCATAGCACGGTGGGGAGAATATTTGTATTCGTACCTTTCCCAAGGGTATATTTGCGTTATGTGAAACCTGTCCACAAAAAGCCGCGTATCTCAAAGAATGATCCTTTAACACATCGATACCGCATACCAGTGAAATAGATTAATTTGCGTGATGCTTGTGTTCTTAATTTTGCACTAATCCCCAGCGACCTCCATGGCTGTGAACGCTGACTCTGGGACGAGCAACACGATTCAACAATCTTCATCACTGGTCGATCACCTCGGTGTACACTCTTGACTTAAAGCCTCTAAGCCATTTCCACTGATTCAGTCACGTACCGCACTATTCTAAAAACTTGAATGCATACCACATACACGCCTCCACAGAGCTTAATAAGGGCCTTATGAATAATTGGTGTCAATTCTAAGATATTCTACTTGATTTATTTTTCATATGACTCCTATTCTAACGACCGGATTAGCACTCAGGTTGACGTTCCTCGTATTGAATATCTCTCTGCTGTCTCTCCATGATATTAGGTTTAACACACGAAGGGAATATTTCTTCTTTAGGATTTTGCAAAATTCTATTATGTTCAAGCCTCGAATTAATTTGTTCTCTATTCCTATCGTGGTTCAAATGGTTCAACCACGCGTACATGTTTATTATTTTGTAGGATGCTATATCATGAATATTGATGAGTTTGATTTTTTTGCATCCATCGCTATATATTCTAGATACCACTGGAATATACATGTAGTATATGTTATTAAGCAGTATAGCAGTTACTCTAATATATATATATATATATATATAGTTATACCTATATGTATATATAAAATATCGGGATTGAAGGCTGTATTTACGCAAGAAGAAATGACAATAAATGGAACGTTACTTTTTTCAGAATAGCCCAATTTGTTTGTAAAAAGTACGATGACTTCATATCTACACTTTATATACATAATTATAACTATATTATATATATATATATATATATATATAATATATATATTATATATGCAAATCCATATATTATCAATATGAATTTATTTTCAATCTCTTGCTTTTTCAATCTAATTTTGAAATCTGTGTTTTGGATGGCTTGAAAAATCTGAGCTGGAGGAGATAATACATACGCTTAAATTATCTATCAATATGTGGATTTGCTTTACGCTGCCTATGTTCAGCAATACCCGAATCAATCGTCAGCGGGACACCCAGCTAATCAAGTCACAACAAAAGGAAAACCTTATAGTATCAGTTTTAAACATTATTTCTATTACTCTCGCCCGTTTCAGACCACACCAAAGAACCGATCTGACGCTAAAATACGCGAGAGGTCTACACAAACTCCGCAATAACACCTACACCAACATAACTCATCTCGTGAGTACATAACTCTCGCGACAATATAAATATTCAAAACACACAAATACTATAAAAATACTAACTACAACCACATACAACCATACAGCCCAACGCGACCCACAGCCACACATATTCATCTTCGAGCGCCACGCAACCAGAATAAGTTTCCGTTTCAAGATTCGTTTTTGTTTTTACTTACCCATTTAATACATTTGAATTGAATTACTTACTTTTGATTACAAACCCTTTGAACATTGATTTACGCCCCGCTCAGCCATTAAATTTATACAAATTAAGTTTACACGCTCGTTGGCGTTTTTCTTCTTTTTTTTTATTTTTTATTTTATTTCACTAGTTCAAAACAATTGTGTTAATATGTTATGTTATCATGGTCCTCTTAATGTCAAATTAAGTTGACCATTCGTTAACAACAAAACTCGATAGAAGCAATGACAATGTACAACATTCATTAATATTGAAGTATTCAACTAATTACAAGTTGCAGGGTCTTGCCGACACACGAGAGACAACTCGTGTCGTCCCAAACTGCTAGTCCAATTACTCATCCCAACCACTTCCAACCCCAGAAATTCATTGAGGAGATAAAAAACAAACATCAAGTACCGTTTGGGGGCTGATAAAATGTCGCAGTTTGGTGACTTTTGGTTAGATAGATCAAAAATGGTTTAAAATAATGAATACCCTGAAAGAATGAAAACAAAAACTGTTTCCCATAAATTGTGTTACATCAAGAGGTCCCAATGTGCATAATCTCTGGTGAACTCAGATAAAAAAAAAAGAATTCAAGACGGTGCCATCTCCACATAAATGGTAAGCCTTAAAATCGATAACCCTTTCACGTACCTCAGTAGAAATATCTCATCTACGGAATGCGATGTCAACATACTCATAGGTATGGACTGCTATTGATAGGTTATCGACCATATGGATATCTGATCTCTTTGT
>CM042145.1:83704239-83756739 GCA_023376005.1 Doryteuthis pealeii
AGAGATGAATAATCAGCATCACTTGATGATAATGGCAGCCGGAGAGTTAGTACTGTTAGGTCCCATACACAGGTTAAATAGAAAAAATTCATTAGTAAAAAAAAAGCACCCATTGTGGTAGTAAACAAACAAACACGGTCGGACTTGCAGAAGCTTTATTCTACATAGAATACAGTGGTGGATTTTTGACCAGTTTATATAGTTATTAGAAGGGTAGGGGAGGTAACTCAGTTACCTATCACACCCATCAAGAATTAATTTATTTTAAAAAATTGCCGGTATTAAATGATCCACCGAGGTTGATATGCCGTAAAACAAAACAAAACGAACAAACAAACATGCGTATGAATACGTAAATAGAGAGAGATTAACCACTTCGCTTGTACTTATAACAAGTTTTGCCTAACAAAAAGCTATTGAGAAAAGGCAAAGGATTTGCCACGATATTTTTCTCAATCAGCGTAATTTTCGTAAAACACGAACTCTCTTATTAAAACAATTATTTCTTTAAAGGTGTCATATTTGCATTGAGAATATCAACATATTGGCAATGAGAAAAATAATACAAAAAACTGCTGACTTAATTACTTTTCAAAAGCCAAATCGACATTCATTCTCATTGTTACACTAATTATTCTTGCCGTTTAAACATTTTGTAAAAATGTCCTCCCCATTATTAATAAGCGCTATTATCACGTACAGGTTTACTTGACACGCGACTATATTCGGCTTGTTTTATTATATTACAGATATTCTTCTTAGCGTCAGTTGCTTTAAGTTTCTGCTAATGAGAGAGTAATTCTACGGTAATTAATTTGAAAGAAATACTAATACAAATTACTCATGATTGACAGTCTAATAGAAATTCAGTAAGATGATTATAATGGTAGTTACCTCCCTTGTATAGAGGAGACGGTCTATTGAGGCGCCTTTATTGGTAGAGCTTCCGCCTAGGAATCGCAAGGTTCCTGGATCGATACCGGACCCCGCCAGCTCAGCGTATGAGTTGCGCATATTGATTAATCTGATCTGTGTGTTAAAGTGGAGAGCTTACGACAGGTGTGGCGTTCCGCCTTAGCAAAGACCTCCCTGTTCTAGAGCTAGCAAAAAATGGATAAACTCACTCGCTGTCCGACTGATACCGACAATAGGCCACTCCGCCAACTTACTTTTTTTTATTATTGTATTATCAAATTTTTATAGAGGAGATGGTCTATTGAGGCGTTTTGGGTTTGTTTGTTGGTTGGTTGGTTGGATTTTACTGCATGTCAACCCATATTGGGGTATGTTATGCTAAAAACATTTTTTTATGCATTCTTGATGGTATTCAAATTTGTTTTGTAAGCACATTTTTTTAAACTCATTTTTCGATTTAACCCATGGATTGGACACTATCAGGTACTACCACTTCGGGTCACAGTAGACTTGGGAGTGACGGTGATGTAGGGGTTTATCACACTCCCCAATGCTCCAAAATTGAATCTTCACTATTGGATGCAGTTTAACATCACACACAGATCAAGGAGGCACTTTGTGTAATGGTTATGGTTATGGTTATGGTTACCGTCGTAGGAAATGGACACGGTGCGACGAGTTCAAATCCTGGACGTGGCTGTTTGCATTTCACACAGCGCTAATACTTTAGGGAAAGGTACGGATCGAACTGTTCTTTCAGCTGTGGGTAGATAGTGGGACGGACTGGGCTCTTTAACCTTAATATGGCAGCCGTTCTAAGAGATGGAAAACTTTGAATTCAAACCAAAGGCGCTCTGTTCTCGTTAGTCAAAACTACCTGAGAGCTCCTCCTTTCTCACACTCCACCTCCTAATGAAAAAAAAACCTCCTTTTTATTGATTGCTCACTTTCGTCTTTATTTCTTTTGAGTGAAATACATTAGTTTTCAACACTTAATATATTTGAATCGTTTTAGTGACATTTACGCTCGAAGTACTTGTACTAATTCAAAAGTGCTTGCGTACTGATTAGTCTTGCCTGGGAGGCACATACACATAGGTGTAAAAAACGTTACTTTCCCTCAACATAGGGACGCACACATAGAAAGTCTTTTACATACACAGAATATATTGACTAGCAAAACAAAACAAACCGACTATTTTCTATTTAGTGCAAATGTTAACGTTTTGACAATATTACCTTTACCTTTCAAAGAAAGAGACTTTCAAACATTCTTCTTTCAACGAAATCTTCACTTAAGTCAAATGAATAAATTATAATAAATATGTACAACTGTATTTTATTCTTTCTTGCACACACACACACACCACACACACACTCACACACATACTCACACACACACACACTCCGTCTCCTAGAATTAAAAAAAATAGTGGAATAGATCAGTAATTAGGACTGCGCCTATTCTAATAGTGACCACTCCAAGCGTAGTTTAACAAGTTTGAATTCAGAGTTTTCTTTCTCCTAGATTGGTTGCCTAACCAAAGTTAAAGAGCCCTACTACTTGCCCATAGCTGGATGGACAATAGTTGGATTCATACCTTTCGCAAGGGTATTAGCGCTATATGAATTGTAACGTCGTTTAGGATTTGAACTCTGGTCGACGGGTCCATTTCCTATGACTCAAACCATTATACCACGGCCTCCAAATAGACCGGATGTCACACCAACGTGAAAGTGTCCGGGCTGCTCTATTATTTCCTCAGGTGGGAGAATATTTGGATTCGTGCCTTTCCCAAGGGTATTAGCGTTATGTGAAATGCAAAAAGCCGTGTCCAGAATCTGAACTCGTCGCACCATGACATAGTTAATTTTCGATGTTTGTGTTCTTAATTTCCTAATCCCAGCGACCTCCATGGCTGAGACGTGACTCTGGGACGAACACCATTCACATCTATCTTGGTCGATCACCTATTTCACTCTGACTAAAACCAAGCCATTTCCACCGATTTCAGTCACGTGATATTCTAAACTAATCATAACATCACGTCCAGGTTAATAAGGGTTGAAAAGGTGTCAATCAAAATCTATGATTATTTTCTATGACTCTTATTTTAACGAATTAGCAGTTGACTTTTGTATTGAAATATTCCTTAGTTTAACACAGGGAATATTTCTTCTTAAGGATTTTCAATTCATTATGTTCAAGCCCTCGAATAATTTGTCTTATATCGTGGTTCAAATGGGTTTCAACCACGTCCATGATTATTTTTTGAGGGATTATTTGCTGTAGTTGTTGTTTGTTTTTTGGGGGTACACACACACACACACACACATATATATATATATATATATATATATATATATATATATAATATATATATATATATAGGTGTGTCATAAAAGTAATCGGGATGAAGCTGTATTTACCAAGATAAGAATGACAATAAATGGAACGTTACTTTTTTCAGAATACAATTTGTGTTAAAAAGTACGATACTTTATTTATATTATATATATATATATATATATATATAATATATAACATATATATAATATATATATATATGAACCATATATTTATCAGATATGAATTTATTTCAATCTCTTGGCTTTTTCAAATCTAATTTTGAAATCTGTGTTTTGGGATGGCTTGAAAATCTGAGCTTGGGGGATATACATACGCTTAACTTATCTATCAATAATGGGGATTTGCATTTTACGTTTGCCTATACCGAAAATCGTCAATATATAGTAAAAGGAACCCTGTAATCAGTTTTAAACATTATTTTATACTCTCGCCTTTTTTCAGTAACAAGAGGTTGACTAAATAGTTTACAAATAAATTGATACCTACAATTTTGTGTGAAATTTACATATAGAATATTCAAAAATCATTATTAAATTAATAATTAATAGATGCACGCAACATTTTATTTGAGGCGGACAGGACTAAGTTTCCGTTTCAAATTGTTTTTTGTTTTTTACTCCTTTAATACATTTGATGAATTTACTTACTTTTGAAACAAACCCTTTAACATTGATTTTACCGCCCCGCTCAAGCAATACAATTTATACAAATTAATTTTTACACCGCTCGGTGGGCGTTTTTCTTTTTTTTTTTTTTTCTTTTTTCTTTTTTTCACTAGTCAAAACAATTTTTAAATGTGGATCTGGCTCTTTCTATTAGTTGCTTCTTAAAAAAGAAAAAAAACGCTGAAAGTAATGAAAAAATATTTATTCTCTTTCATTGCAGGTTGGGACACTGAGGAAAACGTGTCGTCCAAAATGTTAGTCAATTAACCAATCCGCAACCCCAAAATTCCAAGGCGACGAACTATTAACCCACCTTTAAAAGTTCCTGAAGGAGAAGCAACTCTCCAAAGAGACAAAATCAATATTACCATTTTCGCAGAGAAACTAACACTAATTATGGCTTCGTGAACTAAGGAAACGTATGGGTCATTATTTGTAAGGCTTAAGCGATCCGACGTGCCGTGAAAGGTGGCAGAAATGTCACCATAGTGTATATAGTTATCTTGCTAAAATTAAAGATGGTCTCCTTTTTTCTCCTCTCCAATATTGTCAAGTATTTGCTATTGAACTTATCAATCCGACGCGTCCTGTTGAGCGATGGGATTCCAAAGCTGGAGGCTACCTTCATTATGCGCAGAGTAAATGCTGGAGTTCCTGAATGTCTTGAAATATTGTGATTACTGAATACGGCTGGTATTCTTTAAAAACGGTTAGCCGGAATGCACAGAGGTTCTGAAAGGATTCCATGAATATGTTTCTAAGCATGGAACCTTTGAAAGGTGGTAGTCAACAATTTTAAATAATGGGTATGTAGTTAATATCAGATAAATGAATGAACACGTACACCTCAATGTAGTCTGTCACTGTCTCTCTCTCTCTATCTCTCTCTCTCTCTCTCTCTCTATATATATTATATATATATTATATATATATATATATATATATATATGTGTGTGTGTGTGTGTGTGTGTGTGTGTGTGTGTGTGTGTGTGTGTGTGAAATAATACAACTGACTGGTATGTATTAGATTATTCTATTTGTGATCACCAAAATCTCGCTGTAACATCGACAATACATGCTCATGTAGTTGCAAAATTATAGATTTTTATAAATCCCTTAGAGTGTTCAATGTATAATAACTAATTGATTATTTATAACAGAACAATATTTATACTTTCAAAGAAAGAAAAAATTAGTATTATTAATATAGCCAAATGACGGTTCGTTAAGTTTTTTTCTTTCTTTGAAAGTATCTATATTTACAGTTCTTTGTATAACGTCGGTAATACTTTTTTTTAATATTGGTTTCTTTTATGATGATAATGTCACACATACTGCAACTTGTATATTATTACAGTCACATGCAAAAATCAAACCATTGTAATATATTTGTCTGAATTTTTGTAATATGGCTTGATAATTTGTATTATTTAGATGTTTCGAACTGTCATCCTTATGTTATTAGACAAGGTTTCGGCTAATGTGCTCTCTGACCTTCTTTAGGTGTTTTTCCTGTCGAACTCAGGAAGCTTCTCGTCGAACAAACAGTTGGGTTGAGTTTATACAGTTCTAAGTAACAATCATCTGTAGGATGCAGGTTCAATCCTGGCTACGGGAGATAACATTGTATTCTTGATGCAGCTTAACACTTCTACCGGGTGAAGGTTAAAGGAATGAAAACAATCTTTCCTAGTGGGTTAAATACAGTGTTCGGTTTGAATTTCTGTGAGGGCTCCCGATTAAGAAGTGTAGGCTCCTGAGTTCGACGCAAAGGTTTCCAAGTTCCTGTGCTGAGGCCAGAGTCAGAACACACAATATGCAAACGTCCCTTCGATGGTAATCTGCTCTTTTATGGATTAGTAGGAGAGCCGAAATATTCATTTGTCACATGATCGTCTCGCGGGATTCACTTTAAACCCGAGACTATTTTTTTAATAAGTTATGACTCCGGAAGCGACCATATCTTGCATGCAAGATACGTGTGCGCCGTATTAGGTAAGTTGCTTCCCGCTCGCTATATATATATATTTCTTTGATCTGAAGATCATCGTCGAAAAACAATCAGTAAATTCGGTGACTCCATTTCCACGCTACCTTAGCTTTTTATATAAATGCTCTATCATGATATTGAGCACTGGCTACTTACAAATAAAGCACCATATCATCACACTGAATGGAGCATGATAAGCGATGTGTGTTTAAAACAGCTTATTCTGTAAGTGAATACATAATGGTTAATGCCGGACTCGGAGTTCAATTCCGGCTGTAGGTATACAAAATGTGTACTACTTGATAATCGAAAGCACGTGTCTGTGGATGACCCTATATATATATATATATAAATAGTTTATTAGTACTGAATTTAAAAGGATAAAAGCATATGCATGTTGTAAATTTTTTTTTTGCTTAGTAAGGGTACCCTTGTTAGATTTAAATCTAAAATGAATTGTGCTGTCAGAGAAAAAATAACATTGTATATAATTGTAGACGAATAGAATAGTCAGAGAGAAACGAGAGGATTTTTTTCTCATAGGACTCGTAAACTAAGAAAATTACGAATCATATTATATATATATAATTTGTAGTTAATATGGGTGCTAATATTTGTTAGTGATGGCATTTATATCTAAGTTAAGGTGCGTAGACATGGAGTCAAACCATGTTACTGAATAGATTTTCGCCTATGTGATCGTCAGATTAAGAAAATCGCATAGGCGAGAAACTGTCAATAACCAGGTGATGACTCCATGTCAACAAAACTTAAATTATATATATAATATATATATATATATATATATATATATTGCAGTCAACATCTAAGGCATTTTGTACTGATGATAAGCTCTAATACGCTGGTTTGAAACCAATGGTATAAATAAACTGACAAAATATACTAAAATAGAGAAAAAATATACTAATTTTTCTTCAATTTACTATATCTTCTTATCCATTTTATGGTGACTATCTGACGAGACTGGGCTCTTTTATTGAATTTTAGCGGTCAGAATAAATGGATAATAGCCAAATGACGGTTTGCTGAGTTTTTATTTCTCTATTGAAATCTCTGTATATAATTAATTTATATTAAATTAAGTTCTCATAGGGACTTGAAATAATCCTTGTATAAATCTATAAGTGTGCATCTGCGTGGGAATACATTGTGGATATACAGAGGATATGGAAAATCTTTAAAAAAAACAACATATTTATCGAGCAGACAGAGGTCAGCTAAGATTGGATCCATCACTGTTTTCTTTCATTCGTCTAATTTTGTTTTCATTAACGATAACTGTTGCGCTAAGAGACATTGTACTGTAATTAAAAAGCGTTATTTGTCTTACCCGTTGCGTGAAACTTTTTAAAGTATTTATTCTTATAGCCATTTTGTTTTCCTGCAAGTAGTAATTAGTGGCTTACATAGGAGATCGAGTAATATCACGTCTCTTGAATAATTATGTGTTCTAAACATGTAAGACGAAAACAAAGAGTTCTAAAAGCTTTAGAAGTATACGACTGAATAGCGTAAAGAACTGAATATACCATTGGAATACGCGAAGACATGTAATTAGATAAGCTGATAGTAAGAATCAGTGAAGAAAATCACATCAACATTGAAATAGAGAACGAAATGCGAAGATGCCGAACTACTTAATGAAATAATGATACATTTATCTTAATATACAAGGATGTTGGGATTATTTCCTTTATTTCCCGCGCTTTTGGGTAAGGCAGGTGGCGTGGCAATCGGTTGTATATAAATACAGTACCGCCAAAATCCAACTCGCTTTCTTTTAGACACTCCAGCCGTCAGAGTTAACACACAAGTTGTCTATCTGTCCGTTAGGATTAGGGTGCTTTGCTCCCCAAAGGCTTCGTGTGCCTTCCACATCTGATTCATCTGACATCTGACTGCACACAGCTTTTCCGCATACTTGTTAAGCGGCGATTCTTCGGGTGGCCTTGAGTCGATATCAGACAGCGAGGGAGGCTATCCCCTGTTTTATTAGCGCAGACCAAGGAGATTGTTTTTGTCGTCTGAGGCCACACCTACTATCACTCACTTCCTTTCCCTGTGCTACTCATACGCTGAGTTGGCGAGGGCCGGTATCGAACTCGGAACCTTGTGGTTCTAGTCGGACGCCTCTACCGACCGAGCTTAACCGATATCCATGACAATCTCTCGCCAACCCTCCCTATCATTCATTAAGCCAGAAAGGTTCGCTACGCAGCATCCAGCATCCTCGCAGAGTTGATCAATGTAGGTCCTTGGTGGGCGGCCCACACTAGCATACCCATGTGTTGGCTTCCACAGCTCGTCCTTGCTTCTGCAGCAGTGTCCAGCATGCCTCGTCCGTCTCACTCGGATGGTTTGTGAGATGGGGAGCAGGTGGCCATACAGCTGTTTTCTTGTGGGATGTTCTTGTGCAGCTCCCATTTAGCTTATTCTCAAGGCGCCTTGTTAGGGTCCAAGTGGTGCAGCTGTACAGCAGCACTGATACAACCACAGCCTTGAAGAATTGTCGCTTGAACTTGTCAGTAAGATCGGATTTCCATATGCCTCATAATTTGTTGTTGTCGACCATGCCTTTGCTATTCGTGTATTAACATCGCTTACCTATGGCATGAGATATTACTACCTAGGTATGTGAATTGTTCTATTGGCCTTAAAGGCTTACAGTTTTATCCGGTTCACATAGAGGCGGATATTCTTTGCTGCATTCTCCAGGCTATGCAGTTGTGACTCGGCCAGTGCAAGGTCATCAGCGTAATCTGCATCTGTGATAGTCAGTGCGGGATATCGCCTGCTTCTTGCCTATTTTAGTGTGAAGCCTTTGTACGACATTTATTCTCCGTTTAGTAGCCTCAAGACTATAAACAAAGTCTCTTTAACTGTAGGACATTTAACCTATGTACAAAATATTATTTGTATTCTCCTATCCTGTTTTGCATTGTTTCTGTTAGAATTTGTTCAGCCAAGAAAGTCGATTCATTATTTGTGGGAATTTATGCGATATATATGTTCATACAACGTTTGAGGAAATGATAGACACCACCTATCATCACACTTCAACAAGAATAATTCCTATGGTAAGATCTCCAAAATATTTAGAAATCACCGAATCGTTTATTGTTTATTGTCAATGATGTTTACATCATTTTGAAGTTTCAACAGGCATCTATTTTTCTACATAATCGCCATTTCGATCGATGCGTTTTTGTAGGTGCTGCGTCAGTTTTTTTATGCCCATGTCATTCCAACTCGCCGTCTGGGAAACGTTAAATCTCGTTGTCATTAAAAACAAACTACACCACTTGCAAACGTTTTTGACATCCATGCACGACTCGCTATACACTTATATAATACGTGATAATTTTCAATTGCTTTAATACGTTTTGCATTCTAAAACTGAATAAAAGCGTCAACTTCACAGTTCATAGTAACAAAACCTATATATATATATATATATATATATATATATATATATATATATATATAAGATTTTTGGATGTTTTGTTAGAAGCATTGTTGAATAAAGTATATATTATTGTTTATATTTTTGCTTGAAGACAATTAAAATGCGTATATCGTATAAAATTCGATAATTATAGAAAATAACCACCCAAGAGGGAAATCGTTAGTATACTTCGCTGATGAGAGTTAATAAAGTTGAAACAGACTGTACGATGTTCTAGCATCGCATAATCGTTTGCAAAATTCACTTATGATTATTTTCTATAATCATCGAATTTTATACGATATACGCATTGTAATTGCCTTCAAGCAAAAGTATAAATTAATATATATATATATATATATATATATATATAATAATATAATATATATATATAATTATATATATATATATATATTTTATTCTCAATTCAAAATGGTATGAAAAAACCCAGATAACTCAGTTTGTAAAATGAAAAAGAAGACAAACTGATATCTGTGGAAAAAAAGACATCATAAAAAAGAAAAGGCCAACACACCCGTACCTTCTGAAAATAATCATCAGTATCGTAATGTAACGGATAAAAGAAAGAAAAAAACACCAAAGGAGTTTTTTAAGTTATATGTGTAAAAAGTGCTCAATACGATAAGTAGATCAAAATTATAAGTATATAATGAGTTAGACACTATCAACCTAGGATTCACCCGAATGGTTAATCAGGATAATTCTGGCAGAATTATCTTGAAGAAACATTCAAAGTGAATCCAAAGTAGATAGTGCCAGACGCATTTAGGTACATATATATATATATATATAATATATATGCGTATTTGTGAGAAGAGCTACATCATCTGCGTAGTCCGCATGCGCTATAATTTCTGTGGAATCTCACATGCATAAATATACCACCTACGCATATGCGCATATATAATCATACAGATATTTTTTCCTTTTCATACAAATAACAATGTTTATATGAAAAGCAGTTATCGCTAAAAATATTTTAATACGAATGCCGAGTAAAACGAAATATAATAACACGCTCAAGTCATCAGTGAAAATGCGTTGTTATAATTTGTCGTATTTGGACGACCGTAATTAATTACTAATTTGTTTGCGATATCCGTGATACGAATTTGTTGATGACACTACCCATCGCCGCCAGTGGCGGAATTCACGCCGTAGTCATAGACAGTTGTTCCCGAAAATACACCCTTTGGGGAAATAACATAGCACATGTCAGTTAGCCAATTGCGGGAATAACTTTACTCACCTTCAACGGAGGCGGATGACACTCAGACACGTCGCGGCAGCGTCGGTGACAGCGGGGTGCACTTGTAGTTTCAATTACTTGGACTAATTAATGGGATTCGGAACATCCACCAGTGTTACCACTCTTCATCGACTCTGACGGTGAAGACAAGCAAAGCTTTCCGACCCATTTTACTCCTTTTTAGTAGATTTCCCATGGGGGAGGGCTACGTATATTCTTGGCGCGCCAACGTCACACCAGGAAAGACGATACGAATATAGAATTAAAATAACGAGCGTCCAGCTGCACGGACGAAAAGTTGATTATTTAGAGGAATGTGGACTTCTTATCGAATACAGTAGAGGAATGGAGGGAAACGAAAAAGAAGAAGAAGAAGAAGAAGAAGAAGAAGAAGAAGAAGAAGAAGAAGAAGAAGAAGAGATTGAAAAAAAGAAGAATAGAGAAGAAAATAAGAAGGAGAAGTAAAGAAAGAAAAAGATGAAGCAAAAAAGAAAAAAAGAAAGTAAAATAAGAAGGAAGAAAGAAAGAAGAAGAAAGAAGAAGAAGAAGAAGAAGAAGAAGAAGAAGAAGAAAGAAGAGAGAGAGGAAGAAGAAGAAGAAGTAAAAATGAAGAAAAAAATTGAAAAAAATAAGAAAAAGAAGAAAAAGGTAAGAAATAAATAAAGGAAAAAATAAGAAAAAGGTAAGAAATAAAGAAAGAAAGAAGAAGAAAAAGAAAGTAGGAGAAAAGAAAAAGAAACGAAGAAGAAGAAGAAGAAGAAGAAGAAGAAGAAGAAGAAGAGGTAACTTTTTGATGGAAGAGAAATGGAGGAAAGCAACAAAACAACAAGAAAAACGATTTTGAAATAAATAAATGAAAGAGAATTTAGGAGAAATAAGGTAAGAGGAATACTGGAAGAGATCATTATTATCATGTCGCGCAATTAGCACGGATATCCATAACATCTCTCGCCAACATCCTCTATTATTCCTTTCCCTGGGAGGTCCTCTGCACAGCATCCAGTATCCGCACAGAGTAGGTCCTTGCTGGGCGGACTTTTTTCAAGATGTTAAATAAAATGGATTGAATATGGATAATGTTTTTTTGATTACTGGCAGATAAACCTTTGTGGGTTATTTAATGGTAAAACCATCCTGGTAGAAGAACAGCAAGTAAAAAGTAAAGTAGGCTAAGTAGCCTATTATTGGCATCAATCGGACAGTGAGGAAGTCTACACCCTTTTCACTAGTGCTACACCAGGAAGATTGTTTTTGCATCTCAGGTGGAGCGCTAGAGCTACCATCAGCTCCCAATCATAACAGCACAGAGCAAAACCGTGCTACTCATATGTTGCGTATGAGGGTCAGTATCGAACACGAAACTTTGTGGTTCCGTGGCGGATGCTCTATCGAGTGAGCAAAACCGGTACTATACAATGGCTGGGTGGATGACGGGGTTCATAAAAAGAAGGAGGTGTAGAAAAAGCAGGAAGTAGAAGAGAAATTATCGAAATTATAGATAGATAGATACAAGACCATATATGGAAAGAAAGAGTAAGCACTGCGACAAATATTTGATGTCAAATCGCTCTATTAGATATCTCTCCTCCTCTCTCCCTCTCTCTCTCTCTCTCTCATTCACTCATTCTCTCATTCTCTCTTTCTCTCAATTACTCTCTCTCTCTCAATTACTCTCTCTCTCTCTATCTACTCTCTTTCTTTCTTTCTTTCTCCTCTTTCTCTCTCAATTATCTCGCTCCTTCTCTCTCTCTCTCTCTCTCTCAATTACTCTCTCTCTTTCTCTCTACATGTCTCTCTCTCTCAATTACTCTCTCTCTTCTCTCTACATGTCTCTCTCTCTCTTTCTTATTAACTCTCTCTCTCTTTATTCCTTTCTTCTCTTTCTCTCTCTCGTTCTCTTCTTTCTCTCTTTCTTCTCTCTCTCTCTCTCTCTCTCTCAATTCTCTCTCTCTCTCCCTGTCTCTTTCACTTTCTCTCTCTCTTTCTTTCTTTCTTTCTCTCTCACTCTTTCTCTCTTTCCAAATTAGTCTCTTTCTTTCTCTCTTTCTCTCAAATACTCTCTCTCTCTCTCTCTCTCTCTCTCTCTCTCTCTCTCTCTCTCTCTCTCTCTCTCTCTCTCTCTGTGTGTGTGTGTGTGTGTGTGTGTGTGTGTGACTCTCTGTGTCTCTTTCTCTATCCCCCTCTCTTTCTCTTTCTCCTTTTCTCTCTCTCTCTTTCTTTCTTTCTCGTTAAATGCCTCACTCTTCATCTGCCTGGTGTAACGTCATTAAACTTCCTCCCATCATAACATTATTTTATTGCTGAAAAAGATTTCAACCTCAACTTGCGAAACACAATTCTATACTGGTTGATCGAAGCAAAGTTTTCTAACGATAAAACGTCTCGTAAAAATTCTCGAATCGCGTCTGCGCAAATGGCAGATCGTCACAAGGACGAATGGAAAAAGCAAATAAAATTAGCGACACAACGTCTGATTAAATAAAAGTTAATAACACGTGTTGGAACACACTGTGGGAATAAACAAAAGAAATGTGGATATTCATAAACATTAAAAGATGTCAATGTTGTCAGGGAAGTATTAAGTCTTGTCACTGGCAAACCACTAAGGACAATTTTAAGTCTGTTTGTCGCAAGAGGGGAGTCAGGTTGCAAATTGATTTCGTTTAAAATGTGTGGCTAAATCTCAAAAGAATCAACAATGAAATTCAAATCAGGATCTGAGCTAATTAAATTCAACTTTATGAATTTAAAGAAAGAAAAGAAGAGGGAAATTAGGTGGAGTAAGAATTATAATTGATAATAATAATAATAATAATAATAATAATAATAATAATAATAATAATAAAAGAAGAAGATGAGGAAAAAGTAGCAGAGGGAGAAGAAGAAATGAAGTAGAAGAGGTATGAATACAATCAGAAATGAAAGATTTAGGAGTAACATTAGGTGGAATAATAATAATAATAATAATAATAATAATAATAATAATAATAAGAAGAAGAAGAAGAAGAAGAAGAAGAAGAAGAAATGAAGTAGAAGAAGATGGAAAAGAAAGAGAAATGAAAGATTTAAGAGTAACATTAGGTGAATAATAATAATAATAATAATAATAATAAAAGGAAGAAGAAGAAGAAGAAGAAGAAGAAGAAGAAGAAGAAAGAACGAAAAAGGAAAATAAAGTTGCAACAACAACAGAAACAGGGACAAGAACTAAAAATGAGATGAAGAGTAAAAAGATGATATAATAAGAGGGTTTGCTGAAAAGTTTACAACGAAAAAAAAAAGAAGAACAAGAACAAGAAGAACAAGAACAACAACAGCAACGACAACAACAACAACAACAACAACAACAACAATAATAATAATAATAATAATAATAATAATAATAATAATAATATGAGCCAGAAAATTCAATTCCGTTATTGTATAAACATTACACATTATATTAAATGAATCAGTTGGTTAAATGAAGTTTGTGTTAAATAAAAATAAAAACATCATCTTGAAATAAATATTCTGAAGCTCTTTTTAGAAAGCTGTGATTATTTTCTGTATTTCATTATTGCAATTCAATGAACCATTGATTAACCTGTTCCCGGTATAACAGGTGTTCTTTTAATGGACTTTACTTTTGATTACACATATCATGTGATGTCCTCTCATTACCTACTATAAATCCCGACCGGAAGTAATAAAAATTTGACAGAAAGAGAGGTTAGACAATTATTTTCTTATTGAAGTAACCGATTAGAAAATTTTTCGTTAAAGGAAACTTGTTTTGTGGCATCATTTCATTTAGCTAACCTTATTTTCATATTAGTATTATCTGCGTTATTCGGACTATTGTCGTCATCTTCATTGTTATCTGTACAACGTTTCGGCCGATATGCCCTCCGGCATACCTGAAGAAGGCCGGAGGGCATATCGGCCGAAACGTTGTACAGATAACAATGAAGATGAGGACAATAGTCCGAATAACGCAGATAATACTAATCATCAAGTCTCATCTCAAATATTCAGAGAAATAATTATTTTCATATATTTTGTATTATGTAGATTATTTAGACTGTTTTGCAAATCTGTATTGTTATATACACAACGATTCGGCCTTAGATATTTCTCGTCAAACTTGCGAACCTTCTTCATCAGGACTTTTCACGAAACTTTGAACCGAAACTTTCATCTCATTCATTGGGATAGATTGTTCTCATCCCTTTAACCATGGCTGGATACAAGTGTTAAACTATATTAAGTATTCTATGTTATTTTCGATCGTAGTCAGGATTGAACCTGTAACCTCCAGATGATTGTCACTTAGAATTGTATTAACTCAACCCTTATATCCGCCTTGCTGTACGTCCAAGTTTGACAAGAAGGTTTCGATTTTGACAAGAAACTCTGATTAAGTTCAGGGGGAAAATCGAACGAAACATTGTGTGTATAAGGATAAAAATGAGGACAACAGTCCTAAAAATCTAAATACAATTAATCGAACCAAATCTAAAAAATTCAAACAAATATTATTTTCATATACGTTGAAACTTTCTGTCTCGGCTTTTTCAGAAATTCTTGAAGTAAAAATATTGAAACTTTGAATAATTTAATTTGACTATTTTAAAGCATATCAATTCAGGGTTGATAAACAGTTTCTTTTTCCTGAAGGAGAGCCACGTGGTGCAGTAGGAAGCAATTTTCGAGTCTGTAATTTGTGACGAGTTCTAACTTGTTTTTGTCTTTTTACTATTTAAAAAGTTTTGTTGGTCTGGGTGTGTGATGATAGCTGCATTGGGTTGTATATAGGTAGGGAAAATATTTAGTCGAGTCATTAGTATATCCATGGTACATAAACAGTGAATAAACGTAACGTTAGACAAAATAAGATCATTTGAATATATACAAACGCTTAATATATTATATATATATATATATATATATATATATATATATTATCATCATCATCATGTCACGCAATTTGCACGGATATCCATAACGATCTCTCGCCAACCTTCCCTGTCATTCAGCGACTTTGGGAGCTCCTCCGCGCAGCAGCCCGCATCCCTACATAGTTGGTCAATGTAGGTCCTGGCTGGGCGGCCCACACTGGCGTGCTCATGTGCTGGCTTCCACAGTAGTACGTCTCTTACGATCTCGTCCTTGCTTCTCCAGCAGTGTCCTGCATGTCTAGTCTTATTCGTATGGTTTGTGAGATGGGGGGGCAGGTGGCCATACAGTTGCTTTTTGTGGGGTGCTGCTTCCACGACTTATTCTGAACCGCTCGCAGCATTCTTGTGTAGCTGCCATTTAGCTTATTCTCAAGGCACTTCGTTAGGGTCCAGGTGGTACAGGCATACAGCAGTACCGACACAACTACAGCCCGGAAGAATCGTCTCTTTAGCTTGTCGGTATATATATATATATATATATATATATATATATATATATATATATAGTGAGTCTATTTCTCAGTGTGTATATATTATATTAGTATATATGATATGTATATATATAACTGTCTATAATATATATTATTTGGGATTTAGTGTAAAGCATGGGGTGTGAAATATGTAAGAAACACAGTTTGTAGGATGTTAAATTTCGTTTTATTTCATTCTGATATTTAGGAGATTTTACTCTCCTTCTTCAGAGGAATATAGACCGACTGTTTTGTGTTGTTCAAGAAGCATTGACAAAAATACACTAATGTGACCTAACGAATAAATTATGCACTTGTCCTAGGGAGAACCAGTATGTGTACAATATGTTTATGCAGAAGACAACATCTTCACTGTTCAAAGAACCGAGGCAAAAGAGGACGAGTGGAGATTTTGGGGATTGTCATGCGACTGTTCATGAGCCCATAAACTAAATCTCAATCTTCTAGGGAGACAATAAATAAGTACCTCACTAGAGCCATTTTCTTTTCAAAGCTAAGTAAACTTTGATTTTATATTATATGTAGGTACAGGGATTTTTATCTTTTTCCCATAATATTGTCGGGGTTGCTTTGCTTTTGCGACCCCATATATATTAATATGCCCGTATTAGTTATGACCGTATTACTTAGCGGTGATTGACAGTTTATGGAAATATCGCCGCTTTTTCCAGGGTATTTTCTGTGCTACTTATGTAAAAAAAAAAGAAGAAAAGATTGGTCACCTTTATCATTGATATTAGATAACTCCTGGAAACATTCCCATCAACGGGAAATCAGAGCTTCCATCTCCAATTACAGGCAGGGGTTATTGGTGTATCTGTCATGTGGCGATAATTTTGTCTATCAATTTTACAAATAGCATAACTATATTTGTTTTGATGGTGAGCCGGCCGAAACAATGTTACTTTTTCTGTTGTTTTTCTTTATCATATTGAAGTTAAATGCTATTGTCGTTAAGTGTCCGTTATTTTAGCGATATTTTATATAAATCATTTATTTTGTTGAAGATTGTTTCGAAGAAAGAATTACTGGCTAATCTGTTGATGACGGATTATAGAATTTTTTCGATAATAGAGGGGAGGTGGTGAGACGGAGTATATCTACCGAAGAATGTGTCATTTATTTCTTAAAGTTCAAGTAAATTTATTTTTCCAGATTAAATTTTACATCTGAGTAATCTATTATTTTTTAATGAGTTTTAAAGTTTATTTTAAATCCTGTCTATTTAAAAGTTTATATTATATGCACACACAACCACCCACCCACACACAAACACGCATCTATATATATATATATGTGTGTGTGTGTGTGTGTGTGTGTGTGTGTGTGTGTGAAGTTTGTTTCTGTCCATCATTATCAGTTTTTAATTCATATTTTTCAATTCATTTTATTTATCATGTCTATCTATTTTCTCAGTTAATATCAATCTATAATTCCATCTTCATATATATATATATATATATAATATATATATATATATATATATATATATATATATTATATATATATATATATTGTTTAATCTGGTTTTGTGAAACACCACAAAATACTTATTCTTTATAATTTTCAAATGTAGACGTTTAAATCTGTTTTCTGTACATCGGAATGGTAGAGAAAGTGTACCATTGTCTTATCTAAGCGCTTTCAGCTATTTTTGCGGTTCCTCCTCAGTTGAATTATTGGTTCGAGTGTTTGTTTGTTTGCTGTGTGTCTTATTCCTTTCGAAATTTTTTTTGTTATATATATATATATATATATATATATATACGCACACACACACACACACACACACACACTATATATATATATATATATATATATATATATATATATATATATATATATATATATATATATATATATATATATACCAGTTCGTTCTTATATAGCTTTATATCAGTTTTTTATCATATTTACGAATACACTGCGTTTCAAATTATTAAAGAGGTGACCTTTTTTTCATTGTGTACAAAAAAAAACGATTGCAATTTAACGAAATTTTCACAGTATAATGAAAATAGGTGTATGCGCAGACTGTATTGTTCTGCCCAACAGGAAACAAACAGTGGCCATTTGCAATATGAACACGATATGAAAGGTGAAGCTGTAAATAATCCAGGTCTGGCGAGTGGAGCACTTTTCAGAAGCATTGGAGAAACAACAATGTCCAGAAGTATTCGCTGTCGTCTTCTGAAAAAGGTCGGGGTATCAGTGAGACCAGTGACAAAGCCTCAAATGACAAAAATATACATGCAAATACGTTTGAAATGGGCAAAGGAGAACATGATGGTCGATTTCTCAAAAGTACTGTTCACAGATGAAACTCGTGTAACACTTGACGGCCCTGATAGCTGGAGAAAAGGTTGGGTCGTAAATGGATGAGATATTCATCACCGCTTTAGACGCCAACAAAGAGGAGGAGGTATAATGATTTGGGCAGGTATTATTGGAGGTATCGTGGTTGGCCCGTGAAGAGTGCCTGACAGTACGAAAATAACCACAGATGCTTATATAGCCTTCCTCAAAGAGCACCTGGAATCTTGGTTAAAAAGGCAGAGAATCACCTTCGGGAGAACTATCACATTTATGCAAGATAATGTCCCTTTTGCATTCAGCGCCTAAAACTACGGAGTAACTGCAAAAATTAGGCTTCTGTAGACCTCGGAAGATGAACTGGCCGGCCAATTCTCTAGACTTAAACCCAATTGAAAACTTGTGGAGCATTCTGAAGCGACGTGTTTATGAGAATAGACGCCAATTCAGAAGCAAAGATGACTTGTGGCAGGAAATAGTCAACGTATCACGTGAAATTACATCTGAGGAGATCCAGAAATTGACATGTTCGATGGACCAGCGCCTTTTCGAAATCATTTTAAAAAAGGATCACATATCTCATATTACCTAACTTCACTATCATTTTTTTAATTCTTTTTACTTTTTTTTATTTCAATTTAATTTTATCTTAGTTACTGTTTGTATCCATAAAATCTTTAAATGAAACAATTATTATTTTCTTTTTTACCGGGGTTTTTATTACAGCTTGCTAATAATTTGACACAAAAATAATTTAAGTAAATTAGGTAAATGGCCGCAACTTCTGTTTCTGTTTGTAGAACCTTACAATTCTTACGGAGTAGGTGTATATACAGGTTGTCATTATTCTCTGATAACTTTGTTAAATTCCAATCAGTAGTTTGTTGATAGGAGGGAAAAATGTCACTTCTTTAATAATTTGAAACGCAGTATATATATATATATATATATATATATATATATATATATATATATATATATATATATATATATATATATATATATATCAGTCTTTTTAATCTATCTATATCGGTTTTCAATTCATATAAAAATTCAGCTTTTTCCATGACTATTTTGTCAGGTTGTATCCAGAGAACGAACCATTCATTTGGGGACACATATTTAGCTACGATACATTAGTTAAGATATTTCTCTTTCAGACTTACCGAGCTGGATGGGTACACCAGGACAATTTTCGGCCGAGTACGGCAGTTAAAATTAAAGGTTAACCTCATAGCCCGGTAGTTATACCGAGGCTAAAGATTACTACTTATGAATAATTGTGATGTGAGAAGAGATTGATTCATTTAAATCACAAGGACAACAATATTAGTGTGAAGTGAAACGCAAATTGTCTGATCGGGGATTTTAACGTGTGTGTGATTTTATTTTTTATATCTTGTTTTCTTCTCATGATTATTTGTTTGTAATGTCTCATTTTGCATCTCCCCCTTTTACTATTCTGCTCACATCAACTTTGAAAAATAAAAAATGAAATTTTACAATGTTAATACAATATCTATATACAGATGAAATTCAGTTTTGTAATACATCAGGCAGTTGTAAATAACCCCTCTTTCTTTTATTACTATTATTCTTTAGATTATCTACATTATTGCTGCTTTTCATGTGATTAGGCAATTTATTCCAGTAATATATTACACTTTACTTCGCTCGTTATTTAATGGTTATCGTCGTAGAAAATGACGAAGGTGACCTGAGTTCAAATCTGCGACGGAGCTTTTTGCATGTAACATAGCTATTACCTTAAGAAAAGGCATGAATAAAACTAATCTCCCTCCAACTATAAGAGTTGGATCTTTAACTTTGGTTAGGCAACAAGTTTAGCAAACCAGTTAAAGTCCGTTTAAAAATGACCTTGTGTCACACCTGCTTCTGCGGAGGGGTTAAGTAAATATACATGTTACTCTTTTAGCGGAAAAAATCCAGTTGATTAGTAAATAGGTTGGTTGGTTGGTTGGTTGGTTGGTTGGTTGGTTTTTACGACATGTCAACCCTTTTAGGGTTATTTTATGCAATAGACCTTTTTTTTGTTTATTATTGTCATGTATTCATTTTTTTTAACTTAATATTTTTAACCACGTTTTTCTTAAACTCATTTTTATCTATCTAATGGGACGATGTCAGACACTACCACTCAGGATCATAGTGGAACTGGGAGTAATGGCAATGAAGTAGTACTCCGCACTCCTCAGAGCTCTAAAATTGGAACTTCACTAGATGCCATTTAACGTCATAGCATGGATACTGAGACCCTCAGCCACCGCCTTCTAGCAGATATACTATAGAATGGGTTGGAGATTTGTCTTAAAAGCAACAGGGTCGGTGCAATTTTATAGTTGCTAAGGCTTAGTGTTACCAGTTGATTAATCTGAGGTGGGATCTACGACCACTCACATTGCCTAAACAAGAATCAAACTGGAGTGTTGCATGTCATGGACTGCTCAGTCACCAAGCATTAAGCATCGCAGGTCGCCAATTACAAGTGCGCCAGATTAGGGGGTGGGGTCTTACCACTCTGCCGAGGTGCAGTCGATGTATTCTACTGCCCCAGCTGACAGGGTTCTTAATAGTTTATTACTACAATTGGTACTTTAACTTTTCCAGCTTCTTCTGTCTTCTTGACTTCATCTTATTCACGTAATGCATTAGTAATTAATTTTAATATTAATAATTTTAATATTAGTTATTACTCCGGTCGCTGATATTATTTTAATTGACGTGACAACAAAATGAAAAAAAAAAACAGCTTTAATCTTTTGCTCGAGAAATTTGAACATTTTTTTTCATTCCATATGTTTCCTTATAATTCCTTTTTTTTTTTTTTCTTGACCAAAATTTCTTGTCTCTGACATCTGCTAAGCTTAATTAATAATTTTCCTGGTCATTTTCTTGCATTATAAAAAGTCAGGCTGACATTTCTATAGTTCTGAGATGTCAACGTGACCTACCGACATCCATAAAAACCAAACATAGGCCGAACGATATCTTCTTTTCTCAAAGAAAGAAATCAACTCATTTGAAATCGATATATTGATAAATTTGATGGTACCAATCCTTAACAAAAGCAAAATGAATTAGCTTTTAAAATGATTATATATTCAAATGCAAATATTGCTCTCCATCACCAATTGTAACAGCAGGTCAATTTCCTTTCCGCATACGGGTGTGTGGTCCCCAAAATAGCTAAGCTCCGTCGGCATTTCTCCTATGAATGACTCGTGAAGTTTGAGCGAGTCTAGTTTAATTAAGGATCTGCTGCAATTGGTGGACAGCCCAATAATTATCCCCAACAACGGATCTTGAGTTTTCTAGGACTCGGTGCGTGATCGCTTTCGAAGTATTTGCATAATAGAATATATTGTTATAATTATGTTACGATTTTTGTCGCCATTTTTAGGCTGCAGATGAGAGCACTTTACAGTGGATATCCCTTGTGTTAATCTGAGGCTGATCTTTAGTGAAGAATCCTTCGGTTGTCCTTAGGTTTCCTTTAGTGTTATGTAGAATCCTTTGGTTATTCTTCGGAGAAGGTAGAATAGTTTCCTTTAGTGTTGGGTAGAATCCTTTGGTTGAGCAGAGTCCTTGGTTGCAGATCCGTTCGTCTGTGTCGAATACGCGCAAATGAACGGCTTTCAAGATTGGCGATGAAATAGTTAACTAACCATGTATTTGAGCTGTTGATTGGCTCATTCTAATCCTCCCACCCACGCAGATTCTATAAGTTCAAGTGATGGTCTTCAGTACACCTTATATCACTCAAAATATTCCAACAATAATGAGCCAATTCCTTATCATGTAGATATTCAGGTCACTCCAAGAGAGCTATTGGTACTAGGCAACCCAGTACTATCTTCACGTTGTCCCGTGACCTGTGATTAAATCGATACTCTCTATATCCTATAAAGTCGACCAATCAAAGACGCGTGATGTAATGGTTACTGTCGTAGGAAATGGTCACGGCGAGACGAGTTCACATTCTGGACGAGGCTGTTTGCATTTCATACAGCGCTAATACTCTTAGGAAAGGTATGAATCCAATTATTCTCCCTCCAGTTATGGATAAATAGTTGGGTAGAAATAGGCTCTTAAACCTTGGTGATGCAACCAGTCTAATGAGGAAAAACTCTGAATTCAAACCTATTAAATTCCGCTTAAGAAATTGATGTTGTGCCGTATTCTGCTATGTGGAGGGGTTTGTATAGAGTCCACCTACAAACTTAAATTTTCGAGGGTGTCTTAATGATTTATATCTAATCATCACGAAAGTTAGGATGGAGTGGGAAGTGGAATTAGCATCAGAGAGACAAAAGCGAGCAGATGCTAAAATCTAAAGATGTTTCTTAAAGGGAGACTCAGCGTCAACACTACCATTTGTTATAGTTATAATGCTACTTAATTATACACTAATAACATTAATAGAAAGCTACAAATTTACAAAGTCACAGGAAACGATGAAACAACACATGTATATGGATGTTATTGCCCCCCAAATACTGAAACTTTTAGAAAATTCATAACACTCGTTTTTAATTTAATGTTTTTATATTATTTTTCAGATATTATAAATGACATAAACAAATTGGAAAGAACAAGTTAAAATAATATAATTTTACTATTCACCTGGGGGGTTTATGATTTCAATAAAAATATATCTTTGGTGGCAGCATAATTTCAAAAAATTCACAATTTAAATGGTTGCATAATCTATGTGGCAGCATAGATTATTGACAAACACCTGTAGAATAGGGCTTTCAAATCGGAGCGTAGACGGCAGTTTCCGTGGAAAAATACTGACCGTTGGTAAAAGCGGCAATCTCGCACGTCACGTGATTTGACTAGTTAGATTTTCAGTTCCAACCGAGATGTGACACAGCACAGACGTGTGACTGCGGGCTGGGTTCACTCCGCGCGAGGTGTTAGAAAAAGGGCTAAAATAAAATCTTTGAGCAAAGCAATAAGCCTTGTTAATCAATTACGCATGTCCTTAGTTAGAAGACCCAACGAAGATACAAAGATGTAAAGCAAGAACTTAGACGTAGACGATCATGGCCGGAATAGAATGAGAAGAAGTAAAGATCTAATATGGCGACTAGACGAAGAACAACCAAGTAAGTTACACGGCTCACTATCAGTATCCGTCTATCCCTGACTGATGTCTCTATGCTAGTACACACACACACTCTCTCTCTCTCTCTATCACAAAATAACTATTGTTTATATACCCGCAACATGGGTACATAACAAAATGACCTCCACATTTGTCTGTTTTGTCTTCCTAACTTCATTTTATGTGAATATTTAGCTACATTGCTACAGCTCAAGAATAATATTCGTGCAGACATAAGAGGATTTACACCAGAAACCTTGTGTCGTACAATATGTTCAAATTAAGGTTCAACTTTGTATCCGTAACAATGTGACAATCTACAAGATATCAATGTTTTATAATTTATGAGCAGTCATAAATTGAGAACGTTCCCGTAGGTAGAATTTTAGATAAAGTTTGTCAGATTTAAAATCGGAGGTGGGTAATTTTCCATACCCGTTGGAATTATGAGTGACGTGACGATGATCCCAACTGACCTCCGGTACAGACACGTGAGAATAAGTTTTAGTTAGTCAGATTCAATCCGGCATCCAAGGAGTGCAAACGCCATTGTTGGCCCTGGTGTGGTGGTCTCCCCGCCGCGGAATCAGATGGGCTGGGAAAATAAAACTTGATCAAGAAACACCAAGTCTTGTTAATTAAATAATTAAATAACTAATGTCCAGCCCAGAATAATGAAGAAAGCAAGAAAGAAAATCAACCCAGCCGAAAGTCCTGAAGTAAGCCCAACCAAAGAACATGACGGTCGATCTAGAGTAAGAAGTAGAAGCAGTAAGTAGAAGTCTAATCAAGTAAGGACTATCATCTCTAATTTAATATATGTCTCTCTCAGTTATATGCACCCGAGTAAACGGGTATATATATATTTACCAACCCCTCCGCACGAGCAGGATGTGACACCAGGTCAATTTCTTAAGCGGAGTTTAACAGGTTTTAATTCAGAGTTTTCCTTCTCTTAGACCGGTTGCCAAACCAGGGTTAAAGAGTCCAGTCTACCCTACTATTTAACCATAGCTGGAGGGAGAGTAGGAATCATACCTTTCCCAAGGGTATTAGCGCTAAGTGAAACATTAGCAAATAGCAAAAAAAAAAAAACATTTCCTTGGATTATATTTCATAACTCAAAAGACTAAATGATTGAATATTTGAGTCAGTCTTTTATGGGCCACCCTGTAAAAAAAAATTCTACAAACTATTCATATATACAATCAGGATATATTATGTTTTCATAACTTGTCATGATCACACCTGGGGCTACGACTTATCTTTCTTTTCTTTATTTTTATTTCTAAAGGACTAGACCTGAATTCTTCGAGTAGCAGCTAAATTACGTTGTACAATAGGTACCACTAATTTGCCTTCTGAAACATCCCCCTATATTTAACACAATGAAATTTGCATAAAAGTTAATGTTATCTTGAAAATTCTTTGTCCATTCGAAAGAAGGGACATTTTTTTTAATCCTGATGATTCTTTTTTAAATTTCCAGTTTACGGAAATAAAGAAAATTATGAACGACAAACAATGTCTACATTTTTGCGTGGTTAAATCAATTTAATTTTAACGTAGACCAATACAAGCTATGACAAGAGGCTTTTAAAAATAAAATCTATAAAAAATCAATTAATTGTCCGATTTTCACGAAAATTTCCATAATTACAGAATGAAAATATGTTGTTTGGGGCTGTTTTTTCAGCTATCACCACCTAGCATTTTTTAAGATGCAATTCTGAGAAAATTCCCTTATATACTTTCTTTTCTTTTCTATTTCGAAAGGACTTGATTTAAATTCCTCGAGTTGGGAGAATAATTTATTTCAATTTCAAAGCTTCTGGGAACTTTACTGATATTTTTTTCGTGGTGGACAGGAAAAACAAGAATCTGTCATAGAGATTATGAAAATGAAAATTACTTTCGAAAATTTACCACTTAGCTTCCATTTCCCTTAAAAAGCGATTAAAATCTCCACTCGAAACCTAAGCGTACATTTTCTTCCTGACTGATGTTTACAAGAAGGTAGCGGTTACCACAAAGGAGACCGTTTGTACTTTTCTCGTTTGTACGGCTACACCTTTTCCACGTTGAATTCGGTCACCATAACCCCGGGGGAAAATACCCTGGCATCAATAAAAATTGATACATTTCTCTTTCCACATTCGCTGAAAATCGATTCCGACGTCTTATTTAAGAAACCCACTTTTTCGCATGTGATACAGTAGGGCGTATTCTAAGCCCCGATGGTAGAACCGTCGTGGCTTAGAATACGCTGACTGTATCACATGCAAAAAGTGGGTTTCTTAGATAAGACGTTAATCTGTATCTGATGGTGAGGCTCCAGTTATATATATACCAACCCCTCCGCACGAGCAGGATGTGACACAAGGTCAATTTCTTAAGCGGAGTTCAACTGGTTTGAATTCAGAGTTTTCCTTCTCCTAGACCGGTTGTATAACCAAGGTTAAAGAGCCCAGTCTGCCCTACTATTTATCCATAGATGGAGGGAGAGTAGGATTCATACCTTTCCCAAGGGTATTAGCGCTAAGTGAAATGCAATTACCACATCCAGGATTTGAACTCGGGGCGACATGTCCATTTCCCATGACTTTAACCATTACACCACGCGCTTCCAGGCTCCAGTTATGGTGGTCTAGGGAGTGTAGGGAATAAATCCATTTCCAGCCTGATCTGTAACTAAATGATAGTAATGGCGGGGGGGGGTGCTCATTTGCTTTGAACGTCATTTTTTAATCAACTAAAATCTATGCTTTCTCTTGAACATTGGGCTCAGAGTAATTACCAGATATTTTTTCTAACCGACCACCAAACTAAATACTACGCCGGGCGAACTTTAATTTGTAACGGCTAAATGTAACTATTTAAATTGTTTGTTTTTGTGGAAAATGTTAAAATGTGTGGACTCTGTTAACATTAGAGAATCCCCAAAATTTGAGCTTTCAATTTCAAAAATTGGCGGAGTTATGTTGATTTTTATCTTTACAAATTTGGGTGATCGGTCGCAAAAAATGGCGACTATTTTAAAATCTATTTTTGTCTGTTAAATGAGTTCTAGAACTTCCCCACTACTAGAAATTGGTTTATAAAAACATTTTTGCCTAAGAATTCAGAAATTCTATGTAACAAGTCATAAATTACTTAAAACTGGTTGTTTTAAGTAATTTCTGATTTCTGATTTGCAAAATTTTAACTGATATTGTAACTTCGGTTCTGAGCAAAAAAAAAAAAAAACAACAAAAAAAACATCTTTTTGATACAAATAATGTTCAATATATGTGAAATAATTATAGAAACTAAATTTTGTCATAGATGCAGTGCCACATCAGAATATTGATCTTCTATAATCAGAAATCACCAATAACTTAAAACTGGTTAGATTTAAGACATTTCGATAACACTCTTGGATTCCTCGGGAAAAAATGCTTTTATAAACCAATTTTCCGTAGTAGGGAAGCTCTAGAACTAATTTTACAAACACAAATAGATTACAAAATGTCGCAATCTTGCGCGACCACCCTCAAATTTGGAGAGCTAAAAATCAATATAACTCCGCTAATTCTTGGAATCGGAATCTCAAATCTTGGTGATCGTCTAACCTTTACATGATCCACACCTGTACAAAATTTCAGAAAAATTGAAGGTGACATGGCCTGAATGATTGACCTGTTAAAATATTGAGTTTTTGTAAGAACTTACTTGTGCACAGGGGTTGATTAACATTAATACATTAAACTTTGGTAAAGTTGGATGAACTAGTGCTTTTAAAAGTAGCCTACCCGTCAGTTGATAGAGCTTCCAACTGGGAATCACAAGGTTCCAGGTTCAATACCGGCCCTCGACAACTCAGCGAATGAGTAGTACAGGAATCTGTGCGGTAAAGGGAGGAGCTGATACAGGTGTTGCGCTCCATCGCAGACGCTAAATAAAACAACAATCTCCTTGGTCTAGCGCTAGTGGAAAAGGGATAGACTTCCTCGCTGTCTAGCTGATACTGAATTTAGGCCACCCCGACGACTTTAATTACTTATCTTATATGTTGTTGCTGATGTTGTTCTTGTTGTTGTTCTGGTATTTACAAGCCAACAGCATTACTATTTAGATTTGTAGTAATCATTTGGAAAAAAAAACACTTAAAGTTATTATTATTTATATTTTGAAGGCAATTACAATGCCTATAAAATAAAATAAAATAGTGTCCAATGTCTAATCAATTTCGAAGTATCTTCATCTTCAAAGACTGTTTTTGAAATGGACGCAGTCTTGTGGTGTGTGTGTGTGTTTTTTGGGGGGGTTTTTTGGGGTTTTTTTTGGGGGGGTATAAATACGCGTCACGTGGTGTGTTAGAACGCCACGCGGAAGAGACGTGATTTCCGTTGTTCAATTCAATTTCAATTTCATCCTTTTTTTTATATATGTGTATTTATGGAATGTGTATGTTAATCAATTATATATTCGGTGTTTAATTCTAACCTACTGTTTATGCGAGGGTGTAACTTAGCTATTAATAAACCTTCTCTAATTCTGAGATTCACAACTTAAAGTTGTATTTTGATTTGATCGACGCTACAAGCAGATAATTCCATGCGGAAGTCACATTCTGTCTTCGGCGGTTATGTCAGCTATGCAACCTTGGAAACTGGACACACCGGCGGGAAAATCTCAACCATCACGGAATGATTTAATGCTTTAATGCAACGATGATCTGCAGTCTGAGAAACAGATCAATAAAAACCAATTAGTATTTGTTTTGTTTATTTATATGTATTCAGGATCAATAAAATAAGGTCCAAATAATTATGTCGCGATTTATATATATATATATATATATATATATACGCACAAAGAAAAATACGCACACGTACAAACAAAAAGAGCATTCGACATCACGTAAACACGCAAACATGCAACACGAGAATACAGTTAAAAAAACGCACACATTTGACCATTTACACCATTTCTGTCATTTTTATAAAAAACTATTTCGTTTACCTGATGAATGCTTTTAGCAGGAAACCATTGGTAGTAATATCGTTCCCAAATAAAGGAATAAAAGCTAAAACTTTTATTTCTCACTTCATTCAACTATATATATATATATATATATATATATATATATATATATATATATATATATATATATGGAAAGAGGATTGGAATGAGTCCGACAGAATGTGGTGGAAATGTGAGGAACAAAAGAACAAAACTCAGACAAAAGTGTGTAGGATATATTTCGATAGAGCTTTGACCATTCAAAACCTCTCCTCACTAACGCTTACCCACCCACTTGACCTCCTCTCCTATCCACCTCCTCCTGCCACACTACCCCTTCTATAAAACACTTGTATGATAACCTGATAATTCATTAAAACGACTGATGATGCCGAACTCAAAACTCTAGCGAAATATATCCTACACATTTTTGTCTGAGTTTTGTTCTTTTTTCCTCACATCTCCACCATATATATATTATATATATTATATATATATATATATATATATATATATATATATTCATCAAAAAGTTACTACCATGTAATCATTGTAGTAGCATAAGTAGTTAATCCAAAAGGGCTCAATATATCTTGTAAAATATAGATATTAATAGTTGTAGAAAAGTTTTTTTCTCTACCACGGTTTCGCTGTTCTTGGTACACCGTCTTCAGGAGAACTCAGAGTTATATATATATATACTAGCAATTGGTTTGAAAATCACATAGGCGAGAAAATGACTTTTACCAAACGCCACTGATTTATACCTTTGCTACTTTATTCTGTATATCGTGCATCGAACACTTTATCTTATTTTTTATTATGCGCAGGTACACGCATACACATATATATATACATACACGCCATGAAAGCACGTGGTATAATGGTTAATGTAATGGGAAATGGACTCGTCACCCCTGGGTGTAGTAATTGCATTTCACTTAACACTAATACCCTTGGGAAAGGTATGAATCCTACTCTCCCTCCAGCTATGAACAAATAGTAGGGCAGACTTTCACTTTGGTTAGGCAACAGGTCTAGGAGAAGGAAAACTCTGAATTCAAACCAGTTGAACTCCGCTTAAGAAATTGACCTTGTGTCAAATCCTACTCGTGCGGATGGGTGGGTAAATATATATATACACACATGCACTCACGTGCAAACATAAATACGCACACACATACATATATATGAATATATACACACATATATATAAATAAAACCCTTTCCCCCAGTATTTACCAAACACCTCCACATAAACAGGTAGTGACACTAGGTCAATTTCTAAGCGGAGTTTGACAGGTTTAAATTCAGAGTTTTCCTTCTCCTAGACTGACTGCCATACCAAGTTTAAAGAGTGCAGAATTTTCTCCTGTTTAATCATAGCTGGTTGTAGAAAGGTTGAATTCATGCATTTATTAATAGATATGAAGTTTATGAAAAATATAACATAAAAATCATTTCTACCAATATATTCATACATTGAGTTAATGAAAATTATTTCTAACAATTTCTAAAACGACAACTAAACCATTTAAATGTTTTCCTGCAAATTATTTGCATGCTTAAGGTCAAGTCATGTTGAACACACCGGTTCCCGCTAGATCATCGAAGTTAAGCAGCTATGAGCCTGTTCAATACTTAGATGGGTGACCATTTAAGCAACAGCGGGTACTGTTAGTAAACACATATCAAAATGACTTGATTCGGCATTAGATGACCGGAAAAAGATTGATATGCCGTAAAACAAAAAAAGCAAACCAGGCTTTAAATTCAGAATTTTCCTTCTCGTAGACTGGTTACCTAGCCAAGATAAAAAAAAATTAGTCGGCCCTTCTATTTACCTATAGGTGGAGGAAAAATCGTTCGATGCATTTATTTTTCACGAAATGACCAATCGTTTTATGACCGAGATAACGGGGATTCATTATGTCTTCCATTGGTATTCAACGGCAAAAGGCTCACAGTGTAGACGATGAAATATTTAGAGTAATGTGAAATGCAAACAAGCTAGTCTAGGATTTGAACTCGGTTCGTCGTATCGATTTACTACGAAGATAACCATTACACTTTTCATTGGAATATTTGTTTTATGCAACAACTGTTTTAAAGAAGTATCAGTAGGCGTTGTCTGTCTCTACGACCAAATAACCCGACATGATGAATATTCGAAATACATTTTCTTGAAAGAACGGTCTATGGAAAATAAAATAACCTGAAGCATTCATGAAACCTATTCCATTCTCAGATAGCCATATTATCACAGCATATTATTTACGAAACTCAAATCCCCTTGTAATTGGTTCCACAGACAGAGAGATAGTTTGCACTATTCATACAGACCGCTGCCGAGAATTTGGCCTACTCAAAAGAATTGCAATAACTATGAGATGCTAATTAAAAACAAGTCTCGCAGTTTTGCTTTCTATTTGCAAACTTTTAATACGTATCTAAAATGTCTCCGTGGCAAACGTGCTGGACTATAACACCGTAATAACCGAGATCGAACTCCAGTGTTGCTATTGCATTCACTTTCGTACTAATACCCTTGGGAAAGGTATGAACCCTCTCATCCCTCAGCTATGAGTTAAATAGTACCACTACTGTTATTCTACTTGTCTTAGATAATCAAACTTTTAAGAGGTATTTAAAATGTTTCCGTGGCAAACGTTCTGGACCACGACATCGTAATAAGCGAGTTCGAACTCCACTGTTGCTATTGTATCCACTTTCGGACTAATACCCTTGGGAAAGGTATGAACCCTCTCAACCCTCAGATATGAGTTAAATAGTACCACTACTGTTATTCTACTTGTCTTAGATAATCAAACTTTTAAGAGGTATTTAAAATGTTTCCGTGGCAAACGTTCTGGACCACGACATCGTAATAAGCGAGATCGAACTCCAGTGTTGCTATTGCATTCACTTTTGAACTAATACCATTGGGAAAGGTATGAACCCTCTCATCCCTCAGATATGAGTTAAATAGTACCACTACTGTTATTCTACTTGTCTTAGATAAGCAAATTTTTAAGAGGTATTTAAAATGTTTCCGTGGCAAACGTTCTGGACCACGACATCGTAATAAGCGAGATCGAACTCCAGTGTTGCTATTGCATTCACTTTTGAACTAATACCATTGGGAAAGGTGTGAACCCTCTCATCCCTCAGATATGAGTTAAATAGTACCACTACTGTTATTCTACTTGTCTTAGATAATCAAACTTTTAAGAGGTATTTAAAATGTTTCCGTGGCAAACGTTCTGGACCACGACATCGTAATAAGCGAGATCGAACTCCAGTGTTGCTATTGCATTCACTTTTGAACTAATACCATTGGGAAAGGTATGAACCCTCTCATCCCTCAGATATGAGTTAAATAGTACCACTACTGTTCTTCTACTTGTCTTAGATAAGCAAATTTTTCAGAGGTATCTAAAATGTTTCCGTGGCAAACGTTCTGGACCACGACATCGTAATAAGCGAGTTCGAACTCCAGTGTTGCTATTGCATCCACTTTCGGACTAAAACCCTTGGGAAAGGTATGAACCCTCTCATCCCCCAACTATGGGTTAAATAGTACCACTACTGTTCTTCTGCTGTTCTTAGATTAGCAAACTTTTAAGAGGTATCTAAAATGTTTCCGTGGCAAACAGGCTCGGCTATGACATCGTAATAAGCGAGTTCAAATACCAGTGTTGCCATTACATTTACCTTCAGACTAATACCCTTGGGAAAGGTATGAACCTTCTCATCCCTCAGCTATGAGTTCAATAGTACCACTATGGCCGGTTTAGCTCAGTTGGTAGAGCATTCGATTAGTAACCACAAGTTTCCGGGTTCGATACCGCCCCCTCGTCAACTCAGCGTATGAGTAGCACAGAGATCTGAACGGTAAACTGAGGAGCTGATCGTTAGTGTGGCGCTCGACCTCAGATGCCAAAACAATCTCCTCGTTCTAGCGCTAGTGAAAAGGGGATAGATTCTCCCGTTTTCTGGCCGATAATGACTTTAGGCCACCCAGACGACTTTACTTTTATTTTACTGTTCTTCTACTGTTCTTAGATAAGTAAACTTTTAAGACATATCTAAAATATAAATTGTTAGGGAGAGTTATCTCCCCCTAACGATTCGAGTCGGACTCTCTGAAGAGGAGGAAAAAAAAGACTACAGAGTAAATCAGAACCAAGTAGGTGGGACACGTGTATCCTATCATCAGCCAAACTCTAATCAAAAACCATCCACTGTATTCCCTGTCAGTGAAAAATGAATAGAACCAATATTGTTATTGTTAACATATTCTCTGTTTTATTATCATTTCTGTATATCCTACATCTCGGGATACAACATAAATCATTAGATTAACCGGAACATACAGATAGTTTTACTCAATTCCTACAGACTCTACTTAATAAATTGACTTTGTCTCATACTATATTCGTGCGTAGGAGTTGGTAAATATATTTACCTAGTCGGCTGGTTATTTTCGATATACATAGGGGCCGGGTTAGCTCAGTCGGTAGAACGTTCGGCTAGAAATCACAAGGTTCCTAGTTCGATACCGGTCCTCGCCAACTCAGCGTATGAGTAGCACAGGGATCTGTGCGGTAAAGTAAGGTTCTGATGATAGGTGTGGCGCTCCACCTCAGATGCTAAAACAATCTGCTTCGTCTAGCGCTATTGAAAAGGGGATAGACTCCCTCGCTGACTGGCTGATACCGACTTTAGGCCGCCCCGTTGTCGATTATATATTTAGCAAACTTCCGCCATTATTGAGATCTGATAAAAGTCAATATTTTTAAAGCAGAGTGAAGCTGCCCTACTACTTACCGTTTGTTGGAAGTAAAACACATGGATTCATGCCTTTCTCAAAAGAATTAGTATCTTCCACCATGAGTAAGATGTGATACAAGATCAATGTTTTTAAAGTGGAGTGAAGCTGGTTTGTATTCAGTTTTATTTCTTTTACAGTGTTTTCCTAACTAAGGCTAACCGCCCTGTCGCCTGGGGCGTTAGAATGCTCGACTGCACCTCTGCAGAGGGTAAGACTCCCCCAATGGGGCCACCTGTTGGCTGTGGGTGGCGACCCGTCATGCTTAAGAATAGAACCCGGGTGGTTGAGCAGTCCATGACTTATATTCCATTTTAGGCTTTTATTGGACTAGACGGGCGGTCGGAGAGGCCCCCTCCGATCAATCGGCTGGTCACGTCAAGCCCTAGTACCTATATAATTGCCCCAACCCTATTGCCCTTATGGCAACCCCCAATCTTTTTATCATATGGGTGCTAGAAGGCGGTGGCAGAGGGTCTACATATCCTGGGAATGACGTTAAACTCTATCTGATGGTGAGGTTCCAGTTCTGGAGGTCTGGGGAATGTGGAGCACCCCTTCATCACCATTGCTCTCTGGTCCACTCTGACCCAGAATGGTAGTACCTGTTAGGGTCCCATCAATGGGTTGAATAGAAAAACATGAGTTTATAAACAAAATTGTATTATACATTAAGAATGAATTTATTTCACAACTTTATCAGCATTAAATAACCCACCGAGGTTGATATGCCGTAAAACAAAACAAACCAAAACAAAACTAAGGCTAAAGAACCCCACCTGCCCATCTGTCCTACTACTTACCCATTGTTGGAAGTAAAACATGATTTCATGTCTTTCTCAAGAGCATTAGAACGACAGCCTCGACTAGGATTTGAACACGGGTCACCAATTCCGTTTCATACGATGGGAAATAAGTTTACGATATTTAGCTACTTAACTTAATCAGACTGCGTATGGGTTTCGCATAGTAGAACCGAACATAATTTACGATAGAATAATTTGACCTTACCCTCTCTCTCTCTCTCCTTCTCTCTGAAAAAGAACCCACGAGCCTAGAAAGGAATAAACAACCCCTTTGTAACTATACAACTTTGGGGACTGTTCCGTTGCTAAGCGCGCCTCCTGATACCAAAGCAGATTTCTCCTTTTGTACCAGTTAAATTTTCTTTATGTATTCTTCTAATGTTTTCGATCTGTTGTCTCGATTTTAATTTTCTCCAACAGATAAGAGACATTGACCCGTTACAAAATTATGACAATCATCGATATCTCTTTCCCCGCCCCCCGAATATATTTCTATTTAAAACATCGTTTTTTGTTTTTTCTCAAAACCCTATGGATTTCTAATCAATTATTTTTATTTCCAATCGCTTATTCAAGGAACTTCCTTTTGTTAATTAAGGAAATTCTGATGACTAAATAATTAATGACGTGTGTCATTTGAGATACGATCTGATTGGCATTTGTCAGAATTTCTCCGCAGGGAACAAAAAAGAATTGTCGAGGACGACATTTCCTGTCCAAAATATCCTAACGAAGTTTACAGTAATATTTGACGGAAATTTTGCTTGTATTGGTCAAATGTCTTTTATTCTTCAGTCGTGGCTGCTTTGGAAAAAAGGTAACCTGCGTATGAAATAAATAGATTTCCGTAGTAAAGCACCACTTCTGTAGTTGTTAGGAGTTTAGAGCCACGTATTCGTTGCCATTATTCCAGTATACATTCCAAGTTATCTGTGAGAGTCATTAACATTTAAATGGGTTAACTCATTTAAATGATTATAAATAGATGAATTATATATATATATATATATATATATATATATATATATATATATATATATATATATATATATATATATTCATTAATATATTCATATAATGTTATATTATTCATAGTTTGTGTATATATTATTATTGTGTATATTGTATTATTAATATATATATAATATATATAATATTATTATATATATATATATATGTATATATATATATATATATAATAATGTATATATAATATATATATAATATTATATTATTATATATTATATATATTATATATATTATTGTTAAAATATATTATAATATATAATATAATATTATTATAGTATTATAATTATATATATATATATATATATATATATATATATATATATATATATATATATATATATTATATTATATCATATTAAATAAATAAATAAATATAGATTCTAAATAAATAAATGATTAAAGAATTTAAATGATTCAATATATATTATTATTGTGTATATTATATTATTATATATTATTATATATTATTATTGTTAAAATATATTCATATATATATATATATATATAATATATATATATATATATATATATATTATATATATATATATATATATATAAAGATAATCTACTGAGTTAGACGAACCTACTATTAGTTTCGCAATAAAGCTCTTCAGGGCTAAAATCTGAGTCAGATTTTAGCCCTGAAGAGCTTTATTGCGAAACTAATAGTAAGTTCGTCTGACTCAGTAGATTATCTTTATTACTTGGCTCTACTTAGGTATCGAGCACTTTTTACAAATTAGCTTCTCCTAGCGGTTATATGAATATATATATATCTTATATACATATATATGCATATAAATTGTTTTTTCTTTTGGCCAAATACTATACCAATAGATTTATTTTTTGTTGGTACGAATATCTTGGTCTTTTCTTTTTTTCAAAAATTTTTTCTTCCTGGTTGATGTTTGGTAGTATATTTTTTACAATCAAACTCTCTGCCGGGTTTTTTTTCTCTCCGCAAGGATCTACCAACACGCTTGGTATATTAAATATATATAAATATAAAATAATAAAATTCGAAGGCAATACAATGCGTAAAAAATAAAGACAAAAAGATGTTTATATGTCTAATCGATTTCAAAGCGAAGCTTTATCATCAGAGATTTATTTCAGAAATGACGTGCTTATGTTTTTTTTTTATTTGTGTGGTTATAATTTCTCTTCTTATTTCCTTTTTCCTCTCCTTTTTTTCCTGTTTCATCTTCTCCTCCTTTATGAATGGGCGAATAACTGTTTTGCATCAATCCTAATATGTAATATTATATGATATTTAATATATAATTAATATAATATTTAATCTATTTAAGTTTAAAGAAAAAGAGAAAAAAGTACTCATAAAAGATATTTTCTTAAAAAAAAATAATAATAATAAAGAATCATTTATTTTTTTTATCAATACTAATACATAATTTAAGATAATCTTTTATTTACTTATTTATAAAAAAATAATTTAAATTAGAGAACAAAGGGGATAAAGGGTGAAAAAAAAAGAAAAGAAGAGAAATAACACAAGAAAAAAAGAAAGAGAGGGAGAAAGAATAAGAAATGAAAGGTGAAAGCGAAACAAAAGCTAAGTATGTAAAAAAAATTTCTATTAACGGTTTTTTATTATTTGTTTTATTTTTGTTTTTGAAATTATGACATGCTCACACGGTTGCAACACATTGCAACACATTGTAACATCTTATGGATGTCAGCCTTGTTCTCAACAAACTTTTAAGAAAGAAAAAAAAGAAAGAGAGAAATAAGAAATTACAGTTATTCGCCCATTCATAAAGGAGGAGAAGATGAAAGAGAGGAAAAAAAGGAGAGGAAAAGGAAATAAGAAGAGAAATTATAACCACACAAATAAAAAAAAACATAAGCACGTCATTTCTGAAATAAATCTCTGATGATAAAGCTTCGCTTTGAAATCGATTAGACATATAAACATCTTTTTGTCTTTATTTTTTACGCATTGTATTGCCTTCGAATTTTATTATTTTATAACATACTTAACAATGCTTCAAGCAAATTACCAATTACTTTTATATATAAATATATATATATTATATCATATTATATTAAATAAATAAATAAATATAGATTCTAAATAAAGAAAGGATTAAAGCATTTAAATGATTCAATATATATTATTATTGTGTATATTATATTATTATATATTATTATATATTATTATTGTTAAAATATATTCATAATATATAATATTATATATATTATTATATTATATATATATATATATATATATATATATATTATATTATATTATATTATATTAAATAAATACATACATAAATATAGATTCTAAATAAAGAAATGATTAAAGCATTTCAATGATTCAACATTATTCCAATATACAATCCAAGTTATCTGTGAGAGTCACCTTCGTCCAGCACCAATGGTCTGTACGTTTATACCTGACGTCACGCTCACCTAAGAAAATCGTTGAACACAGAATCGACCCAATGTCACATCCCACCAAACAAAATTCAAAGTAATGAATATTTTCTTTTTAATCTTGTTCTGTTTGCCTTCAACCTTTGCCAAAGGCTTCTAAATTCTAAGTTAAATAAGAAGCTTAAAAAGAACACAATATTGATCACTTTAATGTTTGTTTTTTTATTCTTTATATTATATTTTTCCATGCTTCCAATACAACCAAAAAAGTACCGAACATCCAGACTAGATCTCTATGTGATCGTAAAATATGTAAACAAACCTATGTATTTGATAGTTTAAACACCAGCCTCGTTACAGCAGCTGTCAAAGTGACCGAGAGGTTAAGAAATCAGGCTGGTAAGTAGTCAGTCGGAGTTCGATCCTAGCCAGGAATAGTTATTGTGTCTAGCCACACTGAGGCGGCGTGAAACGCCAAAACACGTGTCTGTGGATGGCTTATTAAATATATATATATATATATATATATATATATATATATATATATACATATATAATACTAGCAAAAGTACCCGGTCCATCCCCGGACTAACAAAAATTAGGAAGACCAAAGGGTGAGTGAGGAGAAAACAGGAGTAAGGGAGAAAATAAGAGGAACAAGATTGATCAAACTAAAAAAAAAAATATCGCCGAGAATTTGTTTATTTTAGGATTTTTTTTTGTTTACATTAATATATTATTTTTTTTAAATGCATTCCTAAACTTTATTAAAAATTTAACGATAAACAACGCTAAGAATTAGTGTATTATAATATTCGTTTATTTTAAGAATAGTCTCTTTTTGTTTACATTTTTGTAACAATTCTATTTTTAAGCGAGAAATGAAATGTATTCGTTTAATTCCTTCTTTTTTCACCGTATTAAAATGTAACAATAAAATCCTAATAATTAAATACTTACAATTGTTCGTATTATAATTAAAAAAAAAATTTTTGTAAAACTCTTTTGTAGATACGAAAAAATTAAATACTGATTAAAAATGTATATATTTTATTCTAATAAAAACAACGTTTTTAATCGTTAAATTTAATGTTTTCTTTATTATTGTTATTTACTTCATTGTAAAAAATAATTCAATCGGTAGAATCACATACAAATTACATATTTAGAAAGATTATTTTATTTTCATTCTAACCAAATAACTATTTCTAAGATTAGACCGGTGATACGCGAGACATTCCGAGCTGAAACGATTAGGGCACAAATTACCAACAACGACGCCATTTTAAATCACTGCTGAATATAAGCAGCAGCCAGCGATTTTTTTAAATATTAGCAGCAGCAGAACCTATACCACAATTATCACAAATCCTTTGATTTTGGTTTAATCAATTAATTATATCCCATAATCAGTAAAAATCAATGACCAAATTTGGTATGTTTCTTAGTAATATGGATGTCAAGGTATATGCAAAATTTCGAATTAATAGCATCTCGTTTCTGATTTATAAGTCGACACGTACATACCAAATTTATATATATATATATAGTGTTCTATTGCTGCTTTAGCGTTTCCACTGTAGTAACATTAGTACTGTATCCGAAAATTGGTCAATATATTGTGGCGTAATTATTATGGTCTACGGGGAATTTGGGGATTGAAAAGAAAACGGTAAACGGATATCCGGAGAAAGGGAAGAAAACGAGATAGGAACAAAGGGAGGTTAATGTTTGAATGTAAACACTCAACGGGGTGCCAGAAATTAATCGACGAATTACCCTGGAATGAAATTTTAAAATAAAAACGGAAGTTCGGGGCTTTGACCGGAAGCGAAGGGGGTGACTCTCACACCCGGGACGAGAAAAATCGGTCTTTTCGGCTGGGCTTTAATGAGAGGCAATCGGGATTTCCCGAGTTCCCCCGATTGGGTTTCGCATAGTAGTACCAAACATGATTTGCGATAGAGTAATTTTACTCTCTCTCTCTCTCTCTCTCTCTCTCTCTCTCTCTCTCTCTCTCTCTCTCTCTCCTCTCTCTCTCTCTCTCTCTCTGAAAAGAACCCACGAGCCTTGAAAGGAATAAACAACCCCTTTGTGACTATACGACTGGCGTATGTTGTTTCTGCACTAACTACGGCTACTACTACTAACGACTACTACTACGACCCGACTGGCCCTATGCAACAAAATATACAAAATGTAACTACAACTATATATATATATATATATATATATATATATATATATATATATATATATATTATTCAAAGTTCTCAGCGACGTTCTTTGTGTAATATACATCGGAAAAATGCTGACTTTACAATGAATTGATATTTAAATGTTAAAATAGAAACGTGGAATCGATAATGGATTTTGACTTGAATACTAAAAGAAAATATTGAAGAAATGAATACGATTCTGCAACTAAGGCAATTTTCTGGCATTCCCAAACAGCACAAAGGTGTCTGGATGCAAATTTCCAATTAAGAAAAAAACAAAAACAAACATCAACAATAAAACAACAAAACAACAAAAATAGCCGAATAAATTGCCATCATAAATTAACAAAGAAACAACTTTTATTTTGGAACAGATCCGAACAGGGAAAAATGATCTTTATTTTTTTTTTTTTTTTTTTTTTTTAATTTTTTTACCTGAGGCCATCAACAGTGAATAAGTTGTGCATGTCACGTTCACTCGCTCCTTGATATTAAAATTAATATCCAAAACTCTTCTTTTCGTAAAAAAAGTTAAGTCTTCGATTCTTCAGACTCTCCCAAAATACATGGATGATTTGTAATTACAACTTGCAGTTAGATATCTCTCTTGAATTTATTAATTTGTTTCTGGCGTGGGTGGATCGACGTCTGAATCTGGGTGAACTCGGATAAAACTCCAACAATTGCCAATGCAAAGTCAGAAAAATATCCATTCTATGTTACTAATATTGTGTGAGAATCATTTTTCTCCTCCCCCTCTTTCTATAACCTGGTAGAGAGTTGGTGAGGTGGTCGCCGACTGGGTTGTCCCATTTCCCTTTCTTGAAACTGACACCCCGTCGTAGTGGTTTATACCAAGGCCTTAAAAGTCCGGCTGCGAGGCGGGTGAAAAGAACTATAAAACAGTACAAGCTGAAAGCGTGTTGGTTATACGTGCAATTACACATTCTTCTTTCCCCTCAACTATTTGATCTAGTAGGCGTAACAGTGGGTCGCGTTTTTGAAGTGGTTAACTGCAAAGCCCACTAAATTTCGCAACCACTTTATTTACCTGGTCTGGTGGCTACCCCACTAAAGCTCGCTACTGGCCCGTCCCCACTGCGTCGGGATAAGCGCCTCATTTTTCCCGACAATTGTTGCATAGCCTTATTGTGGCTGGAATAACACATCCGTACCCATACAACAGTGTAAGTGAGTCCGGTTTGTGTCTTGCCTGGTTAGACAGAACTCGCGTTCTTCGGAATGCAAAAAACACAACTTATGAGTGATACGGATGCACGGCTTGATTCAGGTACCAGAATGCTTGAAAAGCTGTGTGAGCTCTGATGTTAATAAATAAACAGGCCAAAAGTGAGTCGGGAGAACCATCAGAAGGCTCTGGTGTTACAGATTCAGAAGGATATATATTTTGAGAGGAAAAGCAAAGTCAAAGAAATAAGGGACATTTACGCTGGTTTTGTTTACAATCCTCTGTTTTGCCCCCAATTGTCTAAAAATAAGGAACGAGTATTATGATTATCTAGTATTGCTTATCCACCGAATTCTTATTTCTTACGAGTGTCGTCAACTCAGCTAGATAATGGTCCTTTGCGTTTTTATTAGAAAGAAAGGAAAAAATAAGACATACTACACAGAAAAAAAACTCTTAAGAGAAGACAACAGAAAAATTATATAAACGCGATTTACTTAAAAGTAGTCATAAAATAACCCTAGAGAGGTTGACATGCATTCAAAATCAATCAATTTTTTTCTTGAGTTACGTGAATAAGTTTGATAATGCCACGCATGGACTGTGACAATTAGGGTTCCGTTTCTCTTTTTAATCGACCTGTAAGATAATGAGAGTGGTGAGGTCAGGGCAAGATGTCAGCGTTGTGTGACGTGTGATGCATGTGTGGAAATTGAAAAGCGTAGAAATGAAAAAAAGAATAAGAAGACGTGTAAGTGAGACGCGTGAGTGACCTTCGTTCCGACAAAGTGACTGACCTTTGTTCTGATTGGACAGAACATAACTAGAGTCAAGCGTACGAATAGAGGAAGAGATAGTGTGAAATAGAGAGTTTTGTCTGGGTGTTTGGAGGGGAGAGTCGGAAGATGACGGTCTGTCTTTCGAGGCCATTTACTTGAGTTGATTTAATAAAAAGTTCAAAGAAAACGAACATCATGTCTTGAGTTCATTATTAAAAACTGCCAACGGACACAAAGAAGAAAAGACCCGAGATGAAAATCAGAAGAACAGAGAAGCTAGAAAACAATATCCGAGATCCAAGATAGCAGAGTAGCAGAGAAACGATAACAATGAGTTGGGCATTAGACGACCTAACCAGATCTATAGAAGAAGATATCATCGAAATAAATAAAAAAAACGACCACATACGAGATAAGTATGACAATGTTTATTAAAACCGACTTTCTTTGAGAAAGACGACGGTATGGGCTGAGTCTTTTGATGGGACAGACGTAACGTGGTGATCTGTCCTCTGAAGTCATTTACTTTGGTTAAGAAAAGTAAAAGAGCTGAAAGAAAAACATCAAATATCTTGTGTTTGTTATTAGAAACTACCAACGTACACAAAGAAACAAAAAAAACCCTAGATGAAAATCTAAAGGGGTTCCAGACTAAAAGAAGAATGGAGAGAATCCAGCTATTTAACAGTCCAGGTTCAAGAAACAGAAATAGCAGCAAAGATGAGACAACATGCTTATATATATGTTAGACGACCCAACCAGATCATGAGAAGATATCATTAAAATAGAAAAGACCTATTACATTCTATCTCCTTAAATTGGTTTTGCTATGTAACAGACCTCAGCGTAAACATTTTGTAAAGTAATTGTTCACAGTAATTCTAATTTGTTTTTCTTTTATTCGTATTTTCCTTACTTTTTCTTGACATTGTTTTACACTTAACATAAGCACACTTCCAGCTATACCCGTGTTCCTTATTTGTACGACCGTTATTATCTTGCAACACCCTCTTAAAGTTAAAAATAAAGCCATCCAAATCGTCCGAGGTGAAATGCAAAAATGTAAATCCTGAGTATCTAGTGTTGCTTATCCACAGAATTCTTATTTCTTACGAGTTCGTAAACTCAGCTAGATAATGGACCTTTCCGTTTTTATTAGAAAGAAAGAAAGAAAGAAAGGAAAAATAGGACATACTACACAGAAAAATATAAGAAAGAAGAAGAAAGTAGGAAAAAGATAGGCATAGAAGTGATCTATTTCAATCGAACTTAATGAAAAGATGAAAAGAAATCGTAGGATGTGACACAATCTTTAGTAGAGTAAAGCGGTTTTGAAGTTTTCTTCGTCTAGACTGGTTGTTTAACCAATGCTAAATAACCAGTCTGCTCTACAACGTGGCTCATTTAACAACCAAGGAGTAGACAATAAAAAGCACAGTTTACAGTTGCATTTTTCATCAAAGAAATCAATTGTTTCTCTGAGTTTTTTATATGAGCCTTCACAATTTGGATTATTTGGATTATTCGCACTATTGTCCTCATCTATATTGTTATCTGTACAACGTTTCGGACGATGAGCCCTCCGGTCTTCTCCAGGTATTTCTTGTTGGACTCGGGAGCCTTCTTGAACTCGGGAAGTTTCTCTTCGAACTTAGGAGCCTTCTTTTCGAACTCAGGAACCTTCTTGTCGTAATCGGGAACCATCACAGAATTTTGAACCCAAACCTTTATTCAATCCACGGTGGGGGGGGGGGTATGCTGTTCTCATTCGCTAAATTATGTTACTGTCGCTCTTGACTAGCTTTGAACCTGCAGCCTAGATATAACTGTCACTTAGAACTGTATCAAAACGCCTATATCCACTACTTCCTGTGCCCAATTGTTCAAAGTTCCATGATGACTCCCGATTACGGCAAGAAGGTTCCCGATTTCGAAAAGAAGGCTCCCGAATTCGAAGAGAATGTTCCCTAGTTCGAGTAGGCTCCCGGATCCGACGTGAAATACCTGATGAAGGTCGGGGAGCACATCGACCGAAACGTTGTTAAGATAACAACATAGATGAGAAATAATCCAAATGATACGAAATTAATTGTGATGGGTACTTTCTGACAGCTTGACCTTTTTTAGTGACTAAAGGGTCGGCATATTTCCCCTCTATTAACTGTCTTTTCGACTTGGGCTTTTAATTTCAAACCGGCGTTTCACCCATTTGTAAACTTTTTTTTACATAATCATGCTTCTCCGTACATATCACCAATTTTTCAGCAAATTCCTCACGGTAGTCACTTGACAGTAAACAAAAATTTGATAATATACTTCTGTTTAAGCCTGGAGCAGACTGTTTAATTTGCAACCATTTTAAGTGGCTTCAAAACAAATATTTTTCCTGATTAAAATAAGTTTTGCAATTCCACACGATGTATAGTTTAAATCTATGGAAAACATTCTGAAAAAATAATTTGCATTTTTCAAAAAAAAAAAATGATTTATTGAATGACCCTGCTATTCACTAACAGCTGGGTGGTAGAGAGAACAGATTGTTTCATTCCTTTCCCAAGGACATTAGTCCGAAGTAAAACGCTAACAGTATTGTCGTGATTTGAACTCGGTTCGCCGAGTCTAATTTTTACGACGATAATCGTTACGGTAATTGTATACATAGTTTATTTTCTCTTTTATCAGTTTCTAACTCACTTTTGCTGTTTCCATTATTATAGATAGGAAATCCAAGAAATTTTAACAGTTCCCATTATGATTGTTCCTTCCCTGATTGTGTACTTTCGTGTTATTCCTGCTCTCGTTTTTATTATTTTCCATTCAATAGGATTATTTTACAACCTTTTAGAAACAAGATTTCAGCGGCCTCTTAGCATCTCCCAAATCATAATCTGAGTTTAATGCTCTCGTCGGCAAAGATGTAATAATGTATCTATTCTCCCTCACACATTTGGCTATAACCCAGGCCAAAATAAGACTATGGGCCACTCTGCTCTCTTATTCGGTGATGAACTGACAATGCCCGCAGGGCCTAATAATGTTTACACCGAGGGCTTTCCAAACTTTAGCTGGCTTTCGCCAAATAAGTGGAGGTTGGCAGATAATCAGGCATTTTAATGCCAGCCGACACGAAGACAAACTGAAGTGTAAGCAAGGCAAGTGTCCAAATTATTAAAAATAAACTCTGGCTTGATAATAATTGAAGTTAATTAATTATTTCTTTGATCCTTAAAAAGTGTTCGTATTTGTAGAAAATCACGTTCAAACAAATAGAACAGCTAATTACAGAAATTTAGCTCAGTCGATAGAGTGTTCGGCTAGGAATCTCAATGTTCTTGGTTCGATACTGGCCCCCGCCAACTCAGCGTATGAGTAGCACAGGGATCTGTGCAGTAAAGTAAGGAGCTGATGGTAGGTGCGGCGCTCCACCTCAGATGCACAAATAATCCCCTTGGTCTAGCGCTAGTGAAAAGGTGATAGACTCCCTCGCTGTCTGGCTGATACCGACATTAGGCGCCCCGACGACTTTAGCTTTACTTTACAGTTCAAATCGTGAGCCTTACTCTGGTTATAATTAGATTTACATTTAAGTTCATCACTTTTTACTGAAAAAAGATACAGATATTTACTTAATGATATATTCTATTTATACTTTAGTTATCATTTGTTTAGAAATTTTCATCAGAATCCTCATCACAACTGTTAGTGTCATCTGATATTTTATTTAAATCTCTTCAGTCATCATTCTTATTACTGTCAGATTCACAATCAAAGTTTTCAAGAACATGAACAAACTGAAACACTTTTGTTTCTACTAATCTAATCTGGTATTATTTCATTGCTCCGAAATGTCGGCTGGGGATTTAGAATTAACTGTCTGCACCTCTGTATAGGTGTAATACCCCCCCCAAATGGAGCCATCTGTTGGCCGGGGGCGGCGACCCGTGATGCTTAAAGATGGAATTCAGGTGAATGAGTAATCCATGGCATGCAACACGCCACTTGGACCCTTTCTTAGGCTAGACGGTCGGTCGGAGAGCCCCCTCCCTCCGATCAATTGGCTGGTCACGTCAAGCCCTAGTACCTATATGATTGCCCCAACCTTATTTCCCTTATGGCAAGCCCCAAACATTTTTCTAATATATGAGCTAGAAGGCGGTGGCTGAGGATCATCATATCCTGGGAATGACATTAAACTATCTGATGGTGAGGTTTCAGTTCTGGAGGTTTGGAGAATGTGGAGCACCTCTTCATCTCTATTGCTCCCTGTTCCACTTTGACCCGGAGTGGTAGTACCTGTTAGGGTCTCATCTATGGGTTCAATAGAAAAACATGAGTTTATAAAACAAAATTGAGTATCTAAGAATGAATTCATTTCAAAACTTGTCGAAATTAAATGACCCACTGAGGTTGATATGCCGTAAAACAAATGAAACCCAGCCAAACCCAAGTAGTTTCGACCATTGGTCATTGCCAGGAGAAAGATTTAGAAAAGAAAAGTTTGTATTTTTTATTTTTTAGTAAGTTTTTAAAAGAGTTTTTAAAAGAGGTTTTAAAAGAGTTTTTAAAATAGTTTTTAAAATATATTTTAAATAGTTTTTAAAATAGTTTTTAAAAGAGTTTTTAAAAGAGTTTTTTTAAATAGTTTTTAAAAGAGTTTTTAAAAGAGTTTTTAAAAGAGTTTTTAAAAGAGTTTTTTTTAATAGTTTTTTTAATAGTTTTTTTTTAAGAGTTTTTAAAAGAGTTTTTAAGAGTTTTTTAAAGAGTTTTTAAAATATTCGATGAACTAAAAAAGAAGCGACGGAAAATGAACTGAGCAGGAAGTATTAGATTGATTGATTGAGTGATTGATTGATTGATTGATTTTTAACAGCATGTTAATCTGTCTAGGGTTATCTTAGTGCGAGAGGTTAAGGAATCACGTTCACTGATTGTTCATATCTATAGTTTAGTGTATTTATCTATTTATTATTCCGAACTGATACTAATTATTTTTAAACAGAACTATTTGACCCATAGATGGGATCCTAACAGGCATTACCACTCCGGGTCAGAGTGGACATGGAAGTAATGAGAATAAGAGATTACTACACCTCTGACCTCTTGAAGTGGAGCCTTATTATCATTTGTAGTTTAGTGTCATAACGTGGACATATCTTTAAATGAATGGGTTTTCCCTTTTGCAGGGTATTCTAAGGTCTTTTGAGAGGGCGATAACATTCAGAAGAAGAAGAAACGTCTTTAATTAATAGAAAAATAAAATATTAGCCATAATCATTAGAAGGATTTACCTTAAAAGGTACTCCCTCGATCAACTCCTCAAGATACCAAACGATAGTAAAACAAGTTATGCTAAAAATACAGCAAATAAAAGAACACACGAAAAAAGAAACGAAAAATATAAAATTAATAAATAAAAAGATATGAAATCAGCGGAATAGTCCCAGTGCAATACACTTCCTCTTTTTTTAGATATATTTTTCGGCATATCAACATCGGTGGGTTATTTAATGCCAACAAAAGCGTGCTATTACGTTCTCTCTTGAACTTATACCATTGGAAAAGATATCAACCCCCTCATCCCCCACTTATATGTCAAATAGTACCACTACTGTTCTTCTACACGGATGACATTGGCATTAGATAACCCAAGAAGACTGAAATGACATTAGACAAAGAAACCAAACCATATTGAATCAAACACAATTCTCCGTAAAAAACAGAATATTGATTCGATGGATTCTCAGAAAGTAATGTTCCTTATTTATTTCCACAACCATACCAAAAGATATAAAAGTGTGTACGTGTGTGTGTATGTGTATGTGAGTGTATAAATAATTTAGATTGGTAAATTTATGAATAAAGATTGAATATCGGTGATAGAGCGTATATAACTCAGTTAGGGTTGCGACATTCTCGACTCAACTGGATAAACAAGGACGGACTCATGAGTGACTTTCTCCTGTGGACAACTACACATGGACACACCATTGTATAGCAAGCTGCAAAAACCAACATAAAATAGTTCTGTGCGGAATCTGGGAGCTAATGCTGAAGAACTGCGAAGGTCAATAAGGGTGGATGGTGTGTGTATGTGTATGAGAGTGTGTGTATGTGTATGTGCGTGTGTGAGTGTGTGTGTGTGTGTGTGTGTAGAGAGAGATAGAGTTAGAGATAGAGATAGATAGAGAGAGAGAGAGAGAGAGAGAGAGCAGAGATAGTCATGGGTATCTATGTTTGCAGCGATACTGATTATGATGATGAGACATAGAGCTCAATGTCCATCATCAAGATGATATCCACTATATATATATATATATATATATATATATATATATATATATATATATATATATATATATATATATATATATATATATATATATATATAGTGATTCAAAACTAGTGGGTAGAGGAATCTCCGTGGCGTAGTGGTTAACGTGCTGGACTGCTACATCGTAGTAAGCGAGTTTGAACTCCCTCATCCTCTCAGCTATGGGTTGAATAGTGTATTTATTTTAACTGCTCCTACAAGGAGGGTTTTGACATTGAATAACCCACAAAGGTTGATATGCCATTAAACAAAAGAAACAAAAGTAACAAAACCAAAAAATAATGAGTGATTTTAGGGAAACTTGAATATAGTCCTAGACTAACTGGTATTAATAAAGTGGTCTGTTGTAATGTTTGTTTTTTCCATAAAAATGTCGAGTTTATAATTGTGTGCTGTGCCAGTAGTTAAAAGAGTCCCTTAGTGTCTTGGCCTACAGTTTGGAAACCATTACTTTAAAGAGTTGAAACCAGTATTGGCCTTTGCTCATACATAATTTGGTTTGCAAAAAGATATTTAATACTAAGAAATAGCTCCTTGCGGATCTCTTCATTTTTTCATATGTCTTTTTCGTGGTGTAGTGGCTAATCTGCTGAACAGCGACATCAAGTTCGAAATCCTGACGCGCTATTACGTTCAATTTTGAACTAATACCCTTATGAAACGTATGAACCTCCTGATTCCCGTTAACTATGGATTAAATAATTGAAATTTATATACATAATTTATATAAATAATTAATTATACTATGAAGAATTGAGACCATCCAGAATACTGCAGAAGACTCCTGGAGACCTGAGGAGACTTGTTGCCACTCAGACTCCAGTGAAATACCATCAGCTAATGCAGATGTGAAAAACTCAAAAGGAGAGAAAATATTAATAATAATATAGTGAGTGTACTTTGAAATATCCCATCATACACTTAAAAATACCAAGAAAATTTAATACAGCCGTAGGAGAAATTTGGTAAACAAAGAGTTAATTATAAACAGAAACTACTCTTAGGATTTTATAACGGTTCAACTAAAAACTGAAAATTTATCGATTATTCTTTTTTACATTATTTTTACATATTCTTGATTGATTTTAACGGTATGTCAACTATTTCTGAATAGTTATAAGGACTTATAAATTAATTCATAAATAATTAAATAATAGTACCACTATTGTTCTCCTACTAAGAGGGCTTTGGCACTAAATTACCTGCGAGGGCTAACATACCGTTAAACAAAGAAATCAACCTTCAGTATATGGTATAGCATTACTAAATGAAAAAGTTTAACATTTAAGATTCTACCCTGGCGGTTGGGGTTGTAAAATACGCAGATTGCACCTATTGTTGGTGGTGAATTGCGATCGGTGATGCTTAAGACGGAACTCTGGTGGCTGAGCAGTCCATGACTTGCAGCACACCACGTTGGCCCTCACTAGACAGGCGGAATAATAGAGCCCTTCCGATCAATCACCTGGTCAAGTAAAGCCATAGTACCTATATGATAGTCCCCACTATTGCCCTTATGGCAAATGTCTAACTTTTTTTCATATATGAGCTAGAAGTAGAGGGTTTTAGGGTCCTGGGTATGACGTTAAACTGCATCTGGTGGTGAAGTTCCAATTCCGGAGCTTTTGAGAGTGTGGAGTACCCCTTTATCGCCATCACTTCCAGATCCACTGAACCGGAGTGCTTGTACCTGTTATAGTCCAAATCTTGGGTTTTCAAAATATGTATCAAATTTCAGTTTAAAAAGTAATTGAATGTCTAACAAGAATTATTAAAACAACGTTTTGATATAAAATAGCCCTACGATTGCCATGTCGTAAAATCCAACCAACGTTTAAGATTAAATATGTTATGTCCGTACTTAAACATGTCGTTTGCTTATTATGTATACTAGTACAAAATTAAAAAACGCACTCAGGGCGATGTAAAAATAGATGTTTGAAACACATTGCCTGATGGGTGGGAGTAAAAAATTCAATGTCAGCGAGTTTGTACCTTAAGTAAGTAAAATCATCAAATTCATTAAAGGATTAAAAAATCAAACAATTTGAAATGTAAACTTTAATATGTATTAAAATAAAACGAACTATACATAGATATATAATACCAGTCATGTATTTATTAAAACTTGTTTTAAAAAAAATGAGGACTGTCTAATGTTGCATGTTCAAAGTTTGAGTGTATTTATTCTATGTTATGACACTTTTGGGTAATTTGACGTAGGCAGTGATGTAATTTTTTTTATAGACAAAAATCGGAAGCGAATCTCCATTATTAATAGATGTGTCCATAATACTGTCGAAGAAATTGAAGTAATTTTTAAAAGATAATTTTATAGGGCAGATATATAAGTATGTAAGCAATGAAAAGTTGGGGATGAGAAATAAATCATAGTTTGAAAGAAGTGAAAACTTTCTGAAAACAAGGGAAGTGATTGTAGCGGAGCATGTCCGTCTGTGCAGATACTGTCCCTGAGTTTTTCATTCAATCCTCACGAGTATATTAGTTTTGGCCCCGTGCCGCGAGAGTGGGGCACTCGGTGAAGTAATCTGAGCACGTATCGACGACAGTTGGGACTTTCCCAGAGACACACTGACCAATAGAACAGACAGAAAGTATTACAGTCTATTTCCATTAAAAGATTATGTCCTCCCCTTTTCATCGTTTTACGACTTAAAATAAGCTGCTATCACCGCCTTCTCTGATTGCTTTAAACAAAGTTGTCAAACTTGACTAACAGTGAAATTTATTTAGTTGAAATATATATTGGTCACAGAACTTTCAATTTCACGTTTCCCTATCATTGATATATGATGACTTTTAAAGTGGAGATCTATCTCTTAGACAGAAACTCTCCATTAAATCTACTGGATTAAGAGGAATTCTTATTACTGTATGCGTTAATTATTATTATTATTATTATTATTATTATTATTATTATTATTATTATTATCAACAGAAAACACCCTCCGGGCGTCGTAAAAATTAATTTTTGAAAGACATTGCCTGAGAGGGTGGGAGTTAAACATTTAATGTCAGAGGGTTTGTATCATAAGTAAGACACATCCGCATATTTATTAAAGGGGTAAAAAAACAACAATTTGAAATGAAAACTGAGCCCCGTCCCTCTCAAATAAAATGTTGCGTCCATGTAATAATCAAACACTTATTTTGAATATTTTCCACATCAATTTTCCACAAAATCGTAGGTATTTATTTATTGGTAAACTTTTTAGTTAATTTCTTGTTGCTGTAAAAAAAAAAGGGACGGGAGTAAAAAACAATTTTTAAATTGCTTACTCAAATTTTGGGTGTATATAGCATAAGAATATTGTGACGTAAGCTGTGACGCAGAGCTATGACGTAATTTTTGTTACAGACAGAAATAGACAATAATAATAGAATATTATTATTATTATTATTATTATTATTATTTCACGCCTTATGAGTTTTTCACAGTAGTGTAAGTGATGGTCTTGCACTGGAGTTTGACAGAAAACAAGTGACTTAGGTCTTGAACACACTTCTGGATATTTTAATCGTAACAATGCTGTTGTCTGGATGTTCTCAAATCTTTCTCTGGTTTCTAATTTAACTAGCTTATTTTCCAACTCTTGGGGATCGTTCTAAGGACACCAACTACAATTGGTATCACTTTCCCCATCATATTCCATAATTTTTATTCCCTCAGTTCTCTGGTAAGTTCCAGGTATTTGTTTTTTTTTCTTTTTGTTTTGTTTTGTTTTCTTTCATCTTCATCCAATGATCTGCTGGGACTATCAGTTGAGAAGTTCTCTGTTCTTGTTAATCAATGCTAGGTTTGGTGTTCTGGCTTGGATAAGGGGATCCGTTTTTAGCTCAAAGTCCCAGAGAATCTTGAGCGTTTTATTTTCAAGAAGGAATTTGGTTTTGCATATATCATTCTGTTGTATGGTTAAAATTTAGTTTCTTGCAAAATACCCAGGGATCACCTTTCTAACCCAGTCGTCCCTAGCCTTGTAATCTCGTTGTGATAGTATCTTGCATTCGCTTAACATCACTCAATAAGTCCCGGGTCTGACATATATACGAATTAATAAAATATCCATATAATTTATATAAAGTACTAACCTTGAAATGGCACGTGTCAAAATCTAAGCCCAATCGGATTATTATTTTCCAAATTACTGTCATTTAAGTAAAGCTTCCATTGAATTTCGTGTGTTGATAGGGCATTGCTTTCTGATAGAAATAAAATACTGTTCAAGCAAAGCAATCGCTTGTATAGAGTTATTCTGACCTGCTCCGTTGTAAACAACTGTTAGGAGGTTGTATACTGACATACGCGGTCATACAGACACAAATAATGTTGACGCTCAGG
>CM042145.1:83761739-83766739 GCA_023376005.1 Doryteuthis pealeii
CGAAGCCGATGGACCCACGGCTGGGCCGGGTCTGCATAATGAACTAAATTAGACCATCAAATTTCAGCATTACATAACCCATAACGTTGGTTGGTTATTTTTACAGCATGTCAACCCTTATTTGTTTGTTTTTACGGCGAAGGCGTTTTGATTTATTACTTCTTGATGGATATTTTTAAAAAATATTTGAACTCATTTTTAAACTCATTTTTCTATTTAAGCCATAGATGAGAGACCCTAAAAGATACTACCATTCCGGGTCAGACTGGACCCGGGAGTAATGGTAACGAAGTGGTATTCTACACTCCCCAGGGCTTCAGAATTGAAACTTCACCATTAGATGCAGTTTAACATCATACCCTGGGCACTAAGACCCTCAGTCACCACTTTCTATCACATATATGATAAATAGTAAGCGCGTGGTGTAATGATTAAAGTCATTGGTGTTGAATTTCTGACTGCCATTCTTGGCCAGTTGTAAGAACTTAAAGTAAGTAAGTCCTGAAATCTAGAATCGTTTGGTGAGTGAATAAGTCCCGCAATACAGAATCCTTTGGTAAGTCCTATGAGGTCCAGTGAGATAATCACATGAGGTCCGTACTCCACGAGTGTCCAAAGTGGAATGCCTAGGTGTTCTCAGACCTTCAGTATAAATAATAATATCAGCAGCAGAGCGCTGTCAATGATTGGTTAATGGGTTGGTCACGTGACACTCGGCGAGTCTATAAGTAGAAGTGACCGTCTGGCACACGCCTTATATAAAAAAATTCCCACAATTGGGAAGGGACTCGTCGCCGAATTCAAATCCTGGATGTTGTAATTGCATTTCACTTAGCGCTAATACCCTTGGGAAAGGTATGAATCCTACTCTCCCTCCAGCTAAGGATAAATAGTAGGGCAGACTGGGCTCTTTAACCTTGGTTAGGCAACCGGTCTAGGAGAAGGAAAACTCTGAATTCAAACCTGTTAAACTCCGCTTAAGAAATTGACCTTGTGTCACATCCCTGCTCGTGTGGAGGGGTTGATAAATATATATATATAATAAAAAGGAATGGGTGTTCCCATAAGGGCAATAGGTTCGGGGATATCATGTAGGGTCTAGGTCTTCACGTGACCAGCCGATTGATCAAACGAACCTTAATTGCTACATTATGTTTAGAATCTCAAAATATGTTTAGTTTTCCATAATTAATTTTACATGTTTATTATTATTGTTAAGTGATGTGTACCTATGTATTTTATTCTTCGTCAACCTTGTCGGCGGGGCTTTGAATATACTGACTGCATCTACTGTAGTGGGCTAAAACCCCACAGAAGGGGTGTTCTGCGTATGACACTACATGTGGCAAAACTTTTGACTCACTCGAGTACACATAGAACAAAACACACATGCACGAAATTATCATATACAAATTATACACAGAGGAAATATACATGCACACACATTTAAGCGGTTAAGAATTAAGTTCGGCATAAATACATACGTTATAAAATTAAGATACGGTTGCAAATTGGACAGGAAGCTATTTATTCTATAAATTGTGACATTTCAAATATAGCTAATTCGGTAGAGCATCCGCCTACGTATCGAAAGATTCTAGTTTCGATACCGGTCCTTGTCAAATCAGTGCATGAGTAGCACAGCTTGCCTAATCTGATATGTGTTGTTAAGTGGGGTCTTAACCAAATTAAAACTTAATTACCCCTCTTTTAATATATATATATATATATATATATATATATATTATATATATTAATGTATGTATGTGTGTGTGTGTGTGTTTAGTTTGGTGTATCCATAAGTTGAGTAAGGGGTGTCTTAGTTTGAATCTAGTTGACACCAAGGGTCATTGACTCTGTGTCTGCACTATTGAAACTTAAATCTACATATTCGTTATTCATATATATATATATATATATATATATATATATATATATATTATATACCTTTATTTGTAGTCGCAATAGTGTTGCAATTTCCTTTTTGGCTGAGAAGACTCAGAGCTGTAATTATATATTCAATTTTGGTACAATGGTCCACAAGAAATGATAAAAATTCCGGAATGTTTGGTTTAGATAAAAATTACAGATTTTATAAAGACAATGGTTGGAATGTAATTATATATTGGTTGGTTGGTTGTTTTTTTGGTTTTAAGACTTATCATATATATATATATATATATATATATATATATATATATATATATATATATATATATATATATATATATATATATATATATATATATATATATATATATATATATATATATATATATATATATATATATATATATATATATTAGTCTCTGTATACATCTTTATTGCATGGAAGTAATAAGTATATATACACAGTAAATATATATAAACAAACTAATAAATATTTATACCTATTCTTATATATAAAAGCTCTAACATTGATATTGAGCACTCTAACAATACCGCAAAATCTTGACACACTACTAACTCACCAAGTGAGACAGTGATAACCATACACTACAGTATATATATTATATATATATATATATATATATATATGTGTGTTGTGTGTGTGTGTGTGTGTGTGTGTGTGTGGTGTTAGGAGGTTGATTTAGACGGCTATCACAATGCAGTTTGGAATAAAAAAAAATAATAATACGGTAACAATGGTGTTGTGTGTTGACCTCTATTTTTATTCTTTTTTATATTTATTTTATTATTATTATATTTTATTTATAATATAAAAATACAGGTCAACACACAACACCATTGTTACCATATTATTTTTTATTTATTTATTCCAAACTGCATTGTGATAGCCCTCTAAATCAACCTCCTAACCAATACATACACAATGCTTCAAGCAAATTATGAAACTCTCTGTGTGTGCACGCGCGTGTGTCTATGGAAAGAAAATAAAGTATTCCAAACGATTAATTCATTTGTAGATGGTGAAGTCATCGTTAAAACGTCTCTGTTTATGATAAAATCTTCATTAGCATACGAATATTGTGGTTTAAACATTTTTGGAATTATTTTCAAAATGAAAAGGGGCGATAATTACGTATTAGAGAAAATGTCATCTTTCACGATAGTAGCAGTTTTTTTTTTTGGTTTTTTTTTGTTTTTTGTTAAACTGTGACGTAATTGGTATTCGAAAAATATTTCAAATGTAATGTATTTTCCTAAGGAGATAGAAGTATTCAAATTGAAAGAAAATAACTTTAGAAAACACTATGCACATCCTTTTGTTCTGATGAAGGTTTCATAATAAAACAAAATATTTAACATCGGCTTCACCATCTATGAATAAATACATATTTTGAAATACGTTGTTTTTTCATACTTTTACATAGCGTCAGGATATTTCCATCATTTACCACTGATATATATATATATATATATATATATATATATATATATATATATATATATATATATATATACTGAGAGAGACACATATTGAATATGTGCATATTTATGTATGAAAATATTCTTTCTAGAGAATAGAGGATTATTTTAAGCTTTTGTAATACGAGTATGTATTCTGTAATCTGTACTTCCTGACCTCTCTAAAACTAATTAAAGAGAAATAATTTGAAAGCACTTCGGTTGGAAGAGAAAAAATGATTCCAGTTCACATGGATGAGTAATCAGATATATATATATATATATATATATATATATATATATATATATTATATATATAGACAGAGACAGAAATATATATATATATATATATATATATATATATATATACGGACAGAGACAGAAATATATATATATATATATATATATATATATATATATATATATATATATATAGGGATACCATGACTTAGGAGTTTAATTCTTTCCACATGTTATTCAATTTCCACGTATATTAAATCAATTGAAATAAAATGGAAATTCATTTATCAGTTCTATCCCTACAAAAATTGTTTAACGTATGTATGAAATAACAAAAATAGAACTGTATTTTATAGAAACATAATATAATAGAATGTTATGAATTATGGACTGGACTATGTTTTCATGTTTATTTTCAATATAAAGAATTTTTTTTTGACATAGTAAATTAGGAAACCTAAATGTTTTTAGTTAACTTATCAACATAAACGTATAACAATAAAAAGAAGCTTAGAATTAAAAATGTATCTTTTATTAATTCAAATGTAAATTATTCGTTTATTCTATAAATAGTTTATATCATTTTAAAATTTTTAATTCCTGTGATTATAAATTAATATATTTCGCTCTAAGAAATATGTCCTTATATGACAAAAAATAAATTGAGTTTTTAATTGCCTATTTGATTCCAGCGAATAAAAATTTATTTGTTTTTACAAAGAAAATAAGAAATAAAAATGTGTATTTATTTGTATATTGCATTTCTTTGAATGGGCCTTTTTTTTTTACTTACTTACGAATAACTGTGAAGAGTTCCACAAAGGGAATGCTTTTTGATTATTGAATTAGTAAGTACTCCCCAATCAGTGCTGCGTGGGAAATTCTCTGATCTAGACACTCTCTGTTACTCTTAACAGATTTCTATAGATTATCTGAGACAGGCTTTCCTGCATATATACATTAGAGCCAGACAAGTATATCTTTACGTACGAGTAAGCAATGTTTTTGTATAGGCCGAAATACACACACTTAAACACACACACACACACACACTCACTCACATATACATATATATATATATATATATATATATATATGTTTAAAATGAGATTTGATAATTTGCTTTAGAAGCATTGTTGAGTAAAGTATATTATTATTTATATTTTTGGCTTGAAGGCAGTTACAAAGCGTATATCGTATAAAATTCGATAATTATAGAAATTTATCATGGCAAGCGAACTCGCAAATATCGCACCCTACGTAGAACATGGTGCAGCTGTTTCAACTTTATTAAGTCTCATCAGCGATGTATACTTACGATTTCGCTGATGAGACTTAATGAAGTTGAAACAGCTGTACCAAGTTCTACGTAGGGTGCGATATTTGCCGAG
>CM042145.1:83769239-83791739 GCA_023376005.1 Doryteuthis pealeii
TGTGTGTGTGTGTGTGTTTGTGTGTGAGTGTGGGTGTATGTGTGTGTGTTTGTGTGCATATGTGGTTAGTGTGTTTGTGTGTTTATGTGCAACTGTCTGCCTTGTGATATATATATATATATATATATATATATATATATATATATATATATATATTGAGTAATTAAATCATATTTTCAGATCTTGGCACGTCAGAAAATTGATATGCTCTGAGCAACTCTGATCTTTCCGAATCAATATTATCCTACAAGCCAGTCGGCCACATATCCTGATTTGCAGACATCATGGCGCCCGGAATCGCGATTAATCCTCTGTAATTCTTTGTTATGTGTTGACCCAGAAGATCTTCAATCTATAAAGCCGCGTATTCGAAATGACTTTTTGGCTAATATAACTCAAATAGCTAAATATTTGAATTCCAGTCGATTTTCTGCTTATCAAATTTATGTTAAAATAATTTAAGAAGTGCGTACATCAAAATAGAATATGATATTTCTATTCAAGTGGCCTAATCTTTTTTATAGCCAAACTACACCGGCGCTCGGCTATTAATAATGTCGACCCTTCACTGTGTGAACAAATTTGCCGGACGGGTTTGAAAGTTGCGTATAATCGTATATAGGGTGTTTCCAAAAGAAATAGGAAGTTTTAAAAATGTATTTGAAACAAAAGGACTATTAAGGATAATGACAATAACGATACGCACAGGTTTGTTGAGAACCACTTGAAGTTTATTTATTACGATGTAGGGTCGACTTATCTTTGAAATTAGACACGCATAAACCAATCCTCAACTTCACGATGTTCCAATATTTCTGTAAAAAGCGATGTTAATACACGTAAATGGAAAGCGTGGTCTGTCTTAGACAAATTAAGAATCATATGATAATCTGATCTAACTAACAATTTAAAGCGACAATTCTTCCAAGCCGTAGTTGTATCAGTGGTACTGTAGGGCTGCACCACTTGGACCCTAACGAAGTCCCTAGAGAATAACCTGGATGTCAGTTGCACAAGAATGCTGCGTGCGATCTTAAAGAAATCGTGGAAACAACATCCGACCAGAAAGTAGCTATGCGACCACTTTCCCTCTATCACACAAACCATCCGAGTGAGACGGACGGGACATACTGGACACTGCTGAAGAAGCAAGGAAGAACTCATAAGTGACGTTCTTCTGTGAAAACCAACACATGGGTACTTCAGTGTGTGCCGTCCAGCAAAGAGCTACGTTGACTAGCAGATACTGGAAATGAATGATAGGGACGGTTCGCGAGAGATTGTCATGGATATCTGCGGTACTAGCGCGACATGATGATGATGATGATGATGATGATGATGATGTGTATGTGTGTGTGACATCTATCCAATCTGGGACAATAGAATATCTGGAGAAGTAGAATACACCGAGGGGTAAAATCCCCTCCAATGGAGACTCCAATTGACTCTGGGTGACGACTCGTGATGCTTACGGACGGAATCCTAATGGCTGAGCAGTCCATGACATGCAATCATCTCTGACATGCAGCACTCCACTTCCGCCCTTACTTAGGCTAGACGGACGGTCGGTGAGATCCCCTCCGATCAATCGGCTGGTCACGTCAAGCCCTAGCACCTATATGATTGTCCCGAGCCTATTTGACATTATTGCAAACCCACAACTCTTCTTATCATATATGTGCTAGTAGGCGGTGGCTGAGGGTCTTAGTGTCCTGGTTTAAACTGTGTGTAATGGTGAAGGTCCAGTTATGGAGCTCTGGGGAATATGGTGTACCCTTTCATCGCCATTACTCCCAGGTCCACTCTAAGTGGTTGTACTTGTTTTAAAGATTAAGCTTGAAAAGATTGAATACCCGACAAAATGAATGGAACAAAGCATCTTTGGCATGGAATAGCCCAAGGGTTGACATGGTGGAGAATCTAACAAACTAACATTCTTGATAAACAAAATGCTAAAACTATTCGCTTATACATTCCTCCCAAATGATTTGACATTTAATAACCCACAAACGTTGATATGCCATAAAACCAACCAATCAATCAAAGGTAATGTCTCCAAAATATTTAGAAATCACAGAAACGTTTATTCTCTATTTTCAATGATGTTTATAGCATTTTAAAGTTTCAACATCTATCTATCTTTTCTACATTATCGCCATTCCGGCCGATGAATTTTTGTTGGCGTTGTGACAGTTTCTGTATGCGCATGTCATACAAGCTCGCTGTCATGTCATTGTAGAAGCGTTGAACTTCGTCTTTGTTGCTAACTTCCTACATTACTAGCGCAAGTTTTTGACATCTAGGCACAACTTGACATTCACTTCCGTTTAAATGTTCAATACCTTTTGTGTTCTAAAAACGCACAACTGCGAAAAGTTCACACTTGGCGGTAGCATCAATCGGGAGCTCCATCAAAAACGACTGCCAAGCCACGACTGAAAGGCAAGAATTAGGCGATGTCCCGCAGAAACTATTACAGATGCAGGAAGAGTTGTTATACTGTATGTGAACTCAGATAAAACAGAGTTCATGAGGGTTACACAAGAAAGAGACATCTGCATACAAGATATTAATGAGTAGACCTACCCACAAAATAAGATCGAGCTTGATCTTTCAGGATTATTTTAATATAAGCCCCCCTTTAAAAAAGCCCTAGTTGAGAACGGCGTTCCAGAGGATGGTGATATGATTACTTTTTAATGAATTGTCGTTGATGTATTTTTCAATAAAATTACTTGGTAATGGTAAATAAATCTAGATCGTTTTTCGTAATTTCTGTTTATTTTTAAATTTCGAAATTTTCTTCTTCATAATGTCATTTTTCTATTTATGAAGAATAAGATATTCCACGAAAAAAAAACCTGGTATTATATTTCGGAGTGAAAATAATATAAGCCCTGTCTTATTTTCGGGGAAACACAGTAACTAGGTAGTAATATCTAATCTACAGAAAGGGATTCCAATGTACGCATAGTAAAAATATGGGGTGTTATAAACATAATATAGATCATAGGAAAATCTGACCTCTCTGATAAAATAGAGCGAGAATTCTTTCAAGCTGTAGCCGTGATAGTGCTACTGTATGGCTGCACTACATGGACTCTAACGAAACGCTTAGAGAAAAAGGATGCTTTGAGCGATTATGAACAAATCATGGAAGCCACACAGAGCAAAAAAGCAACTGTACTTGGTGTATACTGGCTTCGAATTCACGACGCTAAATTCGTGTATGTTAGTAGTGGGTATGTTCCCAGTACCAAAAGCGATGTATGTAGTAGTCAGCCTTACCGACTACTGGACTTCAATAACAACAGATACATATGTGGAAAGTATAAGACCCGTGTTTATTTTTCTTCAGTGTGTGGTAGGTGAGGGGCGCAGAGCTTCACAATGAAAATGCCGGTGGCTAGCCAAGAGCGCAGTGTTCACAATGAGTGCCCGAGGGGTGTTTTGTTGACGAGAGACGTGAAGTGTCCTTTCCACTGCCGAGCCGGCGTCTGATCTGTCGGCTTGACCCTCTGGCTTTTGTATTGACAACACGCCTACACATTTTTATCTTTTTGATCTAATAACGGACCTTTGTTATATATCTCTTTATCTTCACCCTGCTTCCTTGACCGGAAACTATCTGTTCCGCTTTCTCTTTCTTTTTAAATATATATTTTTATCTTTCTCTTTGTCCCTCAGCCGGAAGTTCCATGTTCCGGGCGAGGACAATACAACATACTGCCACGTACCTCCTATCACACAAAGCTCAGCAATATCAAATTTACTGAAAAGAATGTCAACATACGCATAGGTAAAACATAGATAGGTTAACGAACATATGAAAATCCGATCGCTCTGTTAAAATAAAACGATAATACTTCCAAGCTGTAGTCAGGTCAGTTTCTATTTTACGGTTGCACCACAAGGAGTCTACCGAAATGTTTAAAGAAAAAGCTAGATATTGCTACCGAGGTATGTGAACAGGTAAAAAAATTTCAGAGCTTTGTCATTTAATAAGGAGATGGCACAATGTTTATTAAAACACATAAACTGTTTTATCTAAGTTCATGTCTATAATGATACCTCTTGCTGCTTGCTCCAGGCTATACCTCAGAGTTTTGGATTGAACAGGTGTATTCGCCAGAAGCGCTAGATCATCGGCATATTCTACATCAGTATAAGTTGATATCATTAAAATGATACAGAGAACTTATTATCATTTTTAGACTCAAATGTAATGTTATCATCAACACACCCTGTCTGAAATTATTAACAGAAATTTTAATAATTTGTTTTGCAGAAAAATTGTCAAATTTTAGGCAATCGATTCAGATATAAAAACAACGCCTAAGGTAAACTTTTAAGTACGTATCAATTTATTTTATTGTAGTTAAAGTTATTTGATGTATTCTAAAAGAAAACTGCCGTCTGAAGTTATTAGCCAAAACCAAACAATTACATTTTACTTCAATTATAAGGGTATGACACAAGGACATTTTAATGTGGGACCACCCACAAACCGAAACTCATGGGTGGCAGGTGCAAAAAATGCGTTGATCTCATCAGCATTCCTCCTTGAGCACTGGGCAATAAACACAGTGTTACATAATTATTAGAATCTTAATATTTATGTACAGTAGTGTAGAAATCAAAATGGTTGTTATAAGTTGCAACCCACGGCTTTGAAGGATGAGTGACAAGGCTTGACCTCATCCTGATCCTTTCCGGTGGATACCGTGAGAATCGGTGGAGGAGACCCTCTTCCAGTTTAGATTAGAAATAGATTTTAGTGAGTCAGCCAGAAACCACGATGGTGGTGAGTCGTGTATTGTACGCTCCGACTCGATCTGCACAGGTAGTCTGGTGGGGATTTCGAAATAAATATGATCTAAGTAAATCGAAGTCTTCTGTTATTATCTAAAAACTACCAATGACACGTGGCTTCTGACAAAGAGAAATCCCCAATGGAAGACCAGACACGAAGTCCCCAAGACGAAGTCCAGACGCTAGAAGAGTTGTTAGAAGAAGACGTAAGATAGAAAAAACGTCAGAAGGAGAATAGAAGTAGAGAAGTAAGTAAAGATGTATACAACAATATATGCACCCTCCGGGTGCATGTATTTAGGTTTTAATGTAATAAAATATTATATTAAATTAGAAATGCTATGAAACTAGCAGAAGACGTAAGATAGAAAAGACGTCAGAAGAAGAATAGAAGTAAGTAAAGAAAAGGGTATACAACAACAGCTCTGCCGCTTTAAATCAAGTGGGCAGGTATTGCTTGGGCCAATATTTGTTCAGAAGTCTTTGAATTATCGAGACTTATTTTATTTGCAGAATAACTTCAGAAAGGCTGGAGTTTACTTTATACACGATTGAATACATATACTGTTACCACCAAAGTGTTGCTTTACATGGGTTTTGGTCTACTGCCGGCCCACCTAGGAATGCCGAGGTCTATACTAAAAAAGATAAATTTATCCGCAGTGGTTACAGAAGAAAGTCTAGCAATCTAATGCTACTCTGTCTTTGATTTGCGGTGTGTTTTAATAAGGAATGCTATAATGTCGCCATGGCTCCCTTTGAGTAACATCTGCTGTGTATTGAGTGTAGTCAACGTCACAATAGATGGGAGTTTTTCGGTGTTTTATTTTCTTTCTTTTTTAGTGAATCATGAGAAATGTTCCTTTTCTCTATGTTGTATACCCTTCTTTGTTTGAGTTATTATTTTTTGTTCACTATCCTTTTACCTACCTCATACTGTCGGATTTTACCCCAACCCTCCTATCTTCATACTCAGGTTTATAATGAACAGACAGATAGACAGACAGAGACAGACAGAGACACAGCCAGACAGAGACAGAGAGATAGATGATATATGATAATAGTTGATGAGAAGTGGTCTTACTTGGTAACTTCTGATTAATGCTGGGATCTTAACAGGTACTACAACTTTGGGTCAGAGTTGACCTGGGAGTAATGGCTAATGGTTCTATCTTGTCGGCCATTTACTCTGTTGGGATTCTTTTAAGATTTGGTCTACTTTGTTTATACTTCTTCGGGCTGGGGTGGACATTGCTTGTTTTGATATTAAATTAAGAAAACAAGACTTGATGCTTCTTAATATTACAGCTTTTATTTTTAACCCTGCCCATGATTCCGCCGCGGGTAAGTTGCGAATCCTAAGTGACAACATCTCACATAGGATGCAGACTGGCATCTGACTAATTAAATTAAAACTTATTTTCATGGCGCCCAATCACGAACCTTCAAGGGGTCAACCCTGAGAACTATCGAGTAATTTTCCATGATTTTAATATAACGAACTCTAATTCAAATTTCTAAATACAGGTACGTTCATAATTCATAACTGCTCATAAATTATGTAACATCTCTTACAATACATAAATCAGAAAACGGTTCCTCGAACAGAAAAAAAAAATTCTTAGCACATGACCAAATCAGTGTATTTTATAGCCTTACAATTTATATATATATATAGTTATTTTTTAATTGTTCTCAACTAGTTTCGACCTAAGGTCTTCCTCAGGAGAAAAAAGATATAGTGAAAAGAATTGGTTATATATATATATATATATATATATATATATATATATATATATATATATATATGCATACTGAGGTTTTCACTGTACCAAATCAGCATATAATGTTGTATACCCTTTTCTTACTTCTTTACTTCTTACTTCTAGTCGTCTTCTCTTCTGGCCGGCTTTGGTTCTATCTTCTAACATCTTGCGTCTGGTGTTGACTTGGGGATTCCGGTCTGGTCTTCTATTGGGGATTTCTCTTAATCAGAAGCCCTGTGTCATTGTTAGTTTTTAGAGGTAATAACACAAGACTTCGATTTTCTTTTAATGTTACTTTATTCGGTAAATCCCCAACCAGACAATGTGCGCAAATGACAGGATACGCATAGAAATGCGACTTACACCTTCGAGCTCCTACCGGCTAACTGACTTAAACTTACAATATCCTTAAACCGGAAGACAGGATTTTCTATGCCTTCCGGTTCTCACGATTTATCCCCGGAAGGCAAGGTGAGAGTGAGGTCAAGCGTTGTCACTCATCCTTCAAGGCTGTGGGCTGCAGTAATCACCATTATGTTTCTACACTACCTTAAAAAAGTATTAGGGGTCTAATAATTATGTAACATATATATATATATAATATATATATATATATATATATATATATATATATTTCTCAATAGAGTGCTTAATTTCTTCTTCAGGCACGTTGTTTTTCTAATAACGACAATAAAACAAATCCTACAATGCAATGGCTTTCTTAATCCTATTATTGACAGATGAAATTGTTCCTAACCAAAATAAACAGCAATAATGCACAGAGATAAAAACAACATTATAAATCTATTTTATTGCAACCAAAATGCAGAAGAGTTACAAGCCGGAGGATTACGCAGTAAGAAACACTTAACATACACACACACACACACACACATACACGCGCACACGCACACGCACACAATATATATATATATATATATATATATATATATAGAGAGAGAGAGAGAGAGAGAGAGAGAGAGAGAGAGACTCAACAACACAGAAGTAAATAGTCACTACCAAAAACTACATTTTAATTCTTATTTAATGCCTAAAATTAATCTAACTTTTGTCGTTGGTTTTGAACGGTATCACAATGCAAGTGTAAAGAAAAATAAGGTATCTATGGTGTTGTTTGTTAACCTTAAATACTCCAATTTGCCCTTACTTAGTCTAGACGAACTGTCAGAGAGACCTGCTGCGATCAATCGTTTGGTCACATCAAGCCTTAGCACCTATATGAACCCTATTACCCTTATAGCAAACCCCAACCTTTTTATATGTGCTAGAAGGCGGTGTCTAAGGGTCTTTGTGTCCTATGTATAACATTAAAATGCATCTAGTGCATCTACATTGCCATTATTCCTGGTGCATCTTGACCCAGAGTTGTAGTACCTGTTAGGATCCCATTTATGAGTTAAATAGATTACAAAATGAGCTCTACAAAAATATATCTGTAAAGAAAAATTGATTACCACCTGTTGTCTCGCACTAACAATTCATTTTTAAAAAGCTATTTACCTACAAATAATTCTCATACAAACCATATATACAAGAACAATTGCATTAAATAACCCACAAGTTTGATACGGTGTTAAACAAAACAAAACAATTTGTCTTAATGCTTATGCTAATAAAAATTACATGAAAAATAATAGATATTGTCAGTAGAGAGAGAGCGAGAGAAGGAGGGGGAATTGTCTGTAGGCATTAGATTTTTCGGACTGTTGTCCTCATCTTTTTGCCATGTACAAAACTTATTAGCCAATATGCCTTGCGGTCTTCTTCAGGTGTCTTTTGTCGATCCCAGGAACTTTCTTGTCGAACTCTAGAACCTTCTTGTCGAACACGGGAACCTTCTTTTCGAATTCAGGAACTTTCATGTCCAGTTGAATACATCTCTTAGAAGGGTGTTTCTTCGTTTAGAAAATTCTCACATCTCTTGCAAACAAATGGATTTTACATTTTTATTTAGGTAAACAATTTCTGTCTAATGTGTGAGTCAGTGCTTTAATAAATATCTCAGTCTTTGAAATTATTAAAACTAGCGAAAGTATGCACCCCCTAGGAGCAATTATTTAAGTTTTAATGTAATAAAATATCATATCAAATTAGAAATACTAACAAAATTAAATAAGGACAAATATAAAAACACAACATTTATTTCAATGTAGAATCTAAGTTTAGTGCATTTGATAACAAGTGAAACATTTTCTGATGTGGAAATCTTCATTTTGATGACATAAGATGGATGAATTGTCAGAGGTGTTTGTAACCTATACATCAATTAAGTCTTTAATTTTGTTCAGAAAGTAGATAGTACTTGAAAAGATAAAAGATGATTTGTTCTTAAGGTAATTTTATCAACTAAATGTCAAACAGATTTTAAACAAGCTAACATTTACCTTGTTAAATGATTCTACAAAATCTAATTATATTTGACCCAAACTGAAAACATTTAAGATTTAATGCTGACAATATTACAAGAATTACAATGGTTTATGAATTTAGAAAAAATGAAAGCATAAAACCAGACTTTAAAAAGTTTTTCTTTTCTTTTTTTTAAACAATTCTATTGCCATGTTTAGCTTTTGGCAAGAATAGAAATAAACCAATATTTTTAAAAAATAGATGGAAATTAGAAATGCTTTGAAGTATTTTGAAATTATGTGCTAAGTAAAACTAACTTAACATGAGACACTAATATAAGGGTTGAGTTAATATGGTTCTAAGTGACAATCATCTGTAGGCTGCAGGTTCAATACTGACCACAGCTGAAAAAAAAAAGAATACTTAACATAGTTTAACACTTGCACCCGGTTATGGTTAGCGGAGAACAGTCAACCCCGGTGAATTGAATAAAGGTTTTCTTTGGAAGATTCGTGAAGCTCCCGATTCTAACATGAGGGTTGCCGAGTCCGAAAAGAAGCATCGTCCGAAACGTTTTGTATAAAAGAAATAAAGATAAGGAAAACAGTCCGAAAAAGTCAAATGATACAACACAAACAAACATAATAATAGGAGATGAGGGGTCGGATGTTTCTGACACCAACATATGTCCCGTATAAACGAAGCTTTGCAAATACCCCAAAGCTTATTAACTATAATATTTTTTCAGTTCGAGGAACTGTTTTCTGATTTGTGTATTGTAATAAATGTTACATAATTTATGAGCAGTTATGAATTATGAACGTACCTGTATTTAAAAATTTGAATTAGGGTCCGTTATATTAAAATCATGGAAAATTACTCGATAGTTCTAAGGGTTAATAACCATGACCCCCTTGGAGGGGCGCGATTGGGTGCCATGAAAATAAGTTTAGTTAGTCAGATGCGAGTCAGCATCCTATGAGAGAAGTTGTCTCTTAGGATTCGCAACTCACCCGCGGCGGAATCATGGTCAGGGCTGAAAATAAAAGATATGGTTATATCAAAATACTGATATTGACGTATATAAATATAAACACACATAGTCGACAAAGATTTACGGTCTTTATCGTATTTGTTGAATATTAAGATAATGCATCGTTTGAACATAAAATATGTAACGCTTTTCCACATAATCTTTATGGCAACAGTAATTTTGAAAATATGATTTAATTACTCCATCAAGAATAGAAAAATAGGAAATACATTGAAAAATTGTTGCCTTACAACCGGATCATTTTATGGAAGATGTCGGCTTTTAACGGAATTGATGCAAATGTATAGGATACAGAGATGCGTGCAAGGCCTAATCCGATTTCTATATATATATATATATATTAATATATATATATATATATAAATATATATATCATTAGACGCATATGTAGTGGAAGAAAACAACGCCTGTACTGGCAGCAAAGATGTCAAAATATATATTTGTGTGGGTAAGAGAGAGAGAAAGAGAGAGAGATACATACATGATATATATATATATATATATATATATATATATATATATATATATATATATATATGTACACATATATATACATTTGAATTCCTATATATTCTATACATGAATGTATATATGTCTATATGCAAATATGTATGTCTGATTACATATACACATGTATGTGTGTGTGTGTGTGAGTGTGTGTGTGTGTGTGTGTGTGTGTGAGAGAGAGAGAGAGAGAGAGAGAAAGAGGGAGAGAGAGAGTAAGAGAAAGAGCGATATTTTTGTGTATTCGTGTATGCACACATTTACATCTCATTAAGTGTTATATACATACACACATGCATATATATATGTATATATATATTTGTGTGTGTGTTAGTCTGTGTCTGTGTTTGGGGGGGCGTTCCTATATACATCTATATAGATAAATGTACAGAGGTTGCACAAAATAATGGAAAAATAATGTTTCCATTATTTTGTCCAACCTTTGTATATAGGTGTTTATACACACATATGTATGTTTAAATATGTATATATACAGCGTGTGTGTCTGTATGGAATGAGTGTGTCTGTATTTATGCACATTTGTCTAGGTGGGTGTGTTGGGTGAAAAACATGATTACGAAATATACAATTTTTATTTTACGAATTCTGTGAATTTTATTAGAGACATATAATATACGCGTATCGACACATTTAAGTACTTTTGTTTCTCTCTCTCTCTGTCTCTCTCTCTCTCTCTCTCTCTCTCTCTGTCTCTCTCTCTCTCTATCTATCTATCTATCTATCTATCTGTCTGTCTGTCTCCATGTCTATCTCTCTTTGAATCACTTTTCTTGTTTTCGCTTTCTCTTTATATGTTTATGCTTGTGGATATTTGAGAGTATTTAAAAGGAGAATCTATGTCATTAATTGTGAGGGCATGTGTACTCCTGTTTTGCAAATGCCGCAAACTGTGTCAATTAACATAGAGTGTCTTTCATTTTGTTTTTTTTTTATTACCATTAAGAATCTTCACCATTTTTTTTTTTTTTCATAATTTTCGACTTTTCACTCCGTGCACTTGTAACACACATTCTTCGGTTTACAAACGCGTGTAGCGAGACGGTTGTCGCTATCAGAAATGTATATCTCGAACCAGTTTCAAATCATGACTGTGGGTTTTTTCCTCTCACTTCACGCTAATGATCTTTAGAACGGCATAAATTCAACTTGTTTGCTCCTGACTAGGGACCACAAGGTTCCGCGTTCGATACCGGCCCTCGCCAACTCAGCCTATGAGTATCACATGGAACTGTGCGGTAAAGTGAGGAGCTGATGGTAGGTGTAGTGCTCCTCCTCAGATGCCTAAACTATCTCCTTGGTCTAGCGCTAGTGAAAATGGGATAGACTCCATTGTTGTTTGGCTGATACCTACTTTAGGCCACCCCGACGACTTTTTTACTTCATGGTTAAGTAGTAGGACAGACTAGACTATTTAACTTTAAAGTACGATGTTCATTCAGTGAATAAGGTGAAATTTGTATAAGGATGTGTGAATAGAAAGCAATGTTTACACAACATTTTACAAAAGATTTGCACATTCTAAAAAAATCAATTGTGATGGATCCTTTCATGTTTTTGTTATGATAATTTACCACGGACTTATGAACTCTTCCAACTATAAATAGCAGTAGTTCTGCCCTTAAGGGAGAGTTAATATTTCATCAATAAGACAGCCTCGCGTGTAACGGTCTCATTTGTATATGTTGTACCACTGTTCTTTGTTAGTATATTTGTTTAACTCATTTCCTCTCTTGTGTCTTTATTCTGGCCCCTGCGCAGTTTTATAAGAACCTTTTCTGTACTTGGGAGTCAATGTAATTTTACCTCATGGTCTATATTTATTACTCCGGCTCATAATGGCAAAACCATTTTTAGCCCATTTATAAACACTTTCTTTTTTTTTTTACTAAAACATGCTTCTCAGTGCGCAGGACACATTATTTTCTAAATTACACATTATTTACACTTCTTAGCAACGAACAATTCGATGACAAACCACTGTTCAAGCCTCGTTTACGTTATTTGATTTGCCGGCATTTCGAATTGCGTCTAAACGAATATTTTTATTTATTAAAATAAGATTTTAAGAATAAAATAAAGTTTGAAAATCATATAAAAATTACTTTAGATTTATGGAAAATATTCTGAAAAAATTATTTTGCTTTTTTTAGATTTTAAAAATTCTTATCATGTAGTGATTGACTCTCATAAATAGATAGATGGATAGATAGATAGATAGATTGATAGATAGATATGGACAGACTGAGATAGATGTGGACAGGTTAAGATAGATAGATAGATTGATAGATAGATAGATTCCCCTCATTTATTGAATGGATCTAGTAGTTAGGATATACTAGATACTTTGATCTTGGGACAGCCACCAGTCAAGTAGAAATAAATCTGCGCATTCAGACCATCTAGAATGCGCTTTCCAAATTGATCTTGTGTCGCATCTAGTCATATATCTTAAGTACATTTCTCGATTTGCAATCTAGCAAAGTTCTCTATGAAAGGAGAAGAAATATTTTGCACGTAGGAAGCATTCGTTTTTCCGCGTCTTTCGAGCAACCAACGCTATATGATATATATATATATATATATAATATATATATATATATATATATATATATATTTATATATTAGTAGGGTCGATGTTATTTAATTAGGGTTGGGGATCAGAAGAAATAGCATAAATGAAGTTATTTCTTGTTTAGCTTAGATTATTACCGACAAAAAAAAATTCATTTCTAGTTCAATCTGCTCTTTGCCAAATAAAGTGAAAATGAATTTCAAATAAACTGTGATCTCCCAACCGAAGAGAAAGTGAAATGAGTTGTACTTTCTAATTTGCAGCGCTAGACTCGAATATCCTTAGTCAAACCAAAAAGTAGATCAAAAACAGCGAATAATCATGAGATTATATTTCGTGTTTTGGTTAATCGCCCCGTGAAGGATACAGAGGATGCTTGTTTATATATATATATATATATATATATATATATATATATATATATATATATATATATATATATATATATGTATATATATATATAATCCAAAAGTCCAGAGAAGAAATCTTCCTTACGACACAAGAGTTTTATTAAAAAAACCTGTCGCAGTTTGAGAGCTCAATGTGTGCTCTTAATGTTAGAGTCACAGATCAGATGATGAGTCGGGAGAATTCGGCACTTTGTCTAAGCTCCCTGAAATAGACTATAATGCTAATCCTCTAAGTATTTTGTTATTTCTTTACTTATATATATATATATATATATATATATATATATATATATATAGTCGTAAAAGAAGTTGTTTCCCTACCGCGGTTTCGGTGTTACTCCATCACCTTCATCAGGGGGATTGAGTGGGATTTTTTCGGTTACTTTATATAGCTAGACTGATATCTTTTTAATGCTTCCTGAATTTAATCTTAGTAGGCTGCTAGTTAGTAGTTGGGGTTAAACTCTTCCTATTCTGACCTACGTGGGTAGTAGTGCGCTGTAACATTATACTTTTATTACCCCTTACCACTATCTTCAACTTACTCTATTGACCTTTGTGGGGTCAGTTAGTCTGGAGTATGGCTAAGTTTTTTTAATTTATTTCTTTATTTCTTCTAGTAGTTTTTCTTTGTTACTGCTATATCATAATTTTACTGTATTATGCCCTTATTGGTCAATTATATCTTATTGGTATTCTAATGCATTGCGTAATCTATGCATACATTTTCCTAGGAACTCACCCTTTTTATTAATTAAGTCATTTTTATTTGGGAATCTAATTATTTCTAATTTTTCCTGTAGACACAAGAAGCATGGGTCCGTCAGGCCCCGGCACGCACCCGTTTTTTAAAATTAAATCCCATTTGATAATCGGTGTTGTTTTGATGTTTTAAATCTCAAATGTAGCTAGCTAACGTTGTTGCATTTTTTCGTTTAATTTTAGAGAAGGTGTGTTTGTGGTTTGTGAATCTAGTTTTGAATTCAGATTTCGTGCATCCTACATAATATTTGGTAGTGTCCGGTTTCTGGGTAGATGTTACTGATGCTAGGTAAATTAATCCTTTGGTCAGACACTTTCCTCTTACCGGACACATGCTTGGATCTCGGCAGTTGCAGCCTTTTTGTTTGCTTACTTCCTTATTTTTATTTTTTATTTACCTGGTTGTTAATTATCCTGTTGTTATGTTTTTTAATTATCCTGTCTATACTATCCATACAGGAAAAGCTAATCTTTAAGTTGTTCTTATTAAAGATTTTGTGTAGGGTGTGACTACTTGGGAAGTGTTTCTTTATCAAATTTATAAATATCTTTCCGATTTTAGTTGCGACCTGTAAGTTAAATGGTGGGTTATACCATAGGGAGGCGAGGCGTTTTATGATTCAGAAGGGAAATTAGTCCCGTTTTATTGTTCTGTTGCATTATGCTTTGAGATTTTTATTGGAGAGGTATCTACTGTTTACTGTTTACATGTTGGTTTTATTTCTACGAGAGTAATCCCAAAGGTACCATCACCAATCATGATGTGGACTAGTGTTTTGTTTTCATTGCTATAGATACATCTTGTGGTCACAAAGAAAGCCATCGATTGATCTGTGAGTTTTGTTGTAGGGTACGTTTGAGGTTTTTAACGCAGTTTGTTCTCTCGTCTTTCATAGCTTGTGAGAAAAATTGGCAATTTCTCATCTTAAATCTGAAAGAACGAATATCTTCAAACACTGCCTGTCTGATAAGAAACGCAGACGTTCACATGTAATTGGCTATGGATTTGATTGACTTGTGGGATCGTTGGCAATCATATCCGGGATCACATCAACAAATTTGGGATTTATTTACCTATAAAAACGATCAAGTGGTTGTATCCGAACGACCGTAACTTTCTAATCACCATCGGACTCATCCAGCTCATCCTCAGTGCCCAACTGACTCTAATTTGCTACACAGTAGATAAAAATGATACAACCAAAGTGCATACACGAAATTGACAATTTACTATGGTGGCAATATTCATTGCACTATATATAAATATATATATATATATATATATATATATATATATATTATATATATATATATATATATAAGGTGAATAACATGATATGATAGAGATGAAATATTACTTGAATCGATTGTTTGTTTTGTTATTCAACTGTCTTTATATTCTTTATATTTTGTCGGATATTCTTAATATTTTGTTTCATCATATATATATATTATATATATATATATATATTATTATATATATATATTATATATGGTGCTTTATATTAATAACTAGGTAGTGATCAATATATTGGATAGATTATCAATACTTAAGTTAGGGTAGCATAGACATGAAGTCATCGGCGCTTGGTTAATAAAAGTTTCTCGTCTATGCAATTTTAAAGCAAGGGCTTGATTTGAAAATCGCATTGGCGAGAACTTTTAGTAACCAAGCGGCGTTGACCTCATATCTCGTCTACCCTAGCTTATATATATAAATATATATATAATGAAATAAATATATAAAGGTTTTAGATATCTATTTATTTGGTGACAAAGGAACAGTCACAACCATTTTGGTTTCATGCGTCAACAATCATCAGGTGAACTTGTTTCAAATGCAAGGAAAATCGAAAAATTGCAAAAAATTTACAAAACTTCAATAGACATAGGATGTGTATGATTGGATGAAATTTTATGCGTATGTATGTGGCGATGTTTTGAATGTGTATGAGTGTTTATGGACAGTGTAAAGCTTATGTATACGGGATAACTGTTGTCACACATATTACATTGTTCTATGAACGTCTAATGTTTGATCAATGCGGACGTGTGAGCGTTTGTATTCATGTGCAAATGTGTGCGTGGGTGGGTGTATTTTTTGGTATGACCGGATGTCATATATATATATATAAGGCGAGCACATAAACAATCCTCGATTTCAAGTAGTCATAACATCAAACCTTATTGAAAATATGTTTATGATCTTGGTGACATCATATTAGATTGACTCAAAATCTCCATGCACCCCCCATAGCCATAGAAAACAGTGAAATCAAAGATGGTACTAATCCCAGAGCTACTTGTTTTTGTCCTCGTCTCATATATTATATATATATATATATATATATATATATGGTGATACCCATCACGTAAATAAGAATGTGGCTACATGCAATTGCAATTAAAAAAAAGTTTGTTCTATCCAGCAAGTTACATGCTAGTAGCAAATTTTCTCTCTCCAAGAGGACACAGTCAGGATAGACTATTTATAGTTGCATACTGATAGTTCGACCGGTCAGCTTGGGAGTATGTTTTCTGGTTCCCCAGTGAATTGAGCATTCCGTCAGATCGAATCAAATTATTCCAACTCCATTAACCCTCTCCCTTTAGTACACAATTGACGGGAGAATAAATAAAAAATACAGAGAAGGCTAAAAAAGAATAGAAGAATCAACTTAAACTATTATCTATGCATCAGTTCGGCCATTTTGAATCAGTCAGATTTCGACTTTCTTTCTTTTTTCTTCTTTGTCTTTTTTTTCTTATTTTTCTTTTTTTCTTCTTTTTCTTTTTTCTTTTTCCATTCTTTTTCTTTTTACTTTTTCTTTTTTATTCTTTTCATTCTTTTTCTTTTTTATTCCTTTTTTATTCCTTGTGTGTCTTTTATGGTTTCTATTCTAGTTGTTGTCTTCCTCCTACTCATACATTCTGATTTTGATTTCCTTTGCTGTTGTCAGAATTTTATTATTTTATCGTTGTTTAGTTTAGTTTTGAATACACTATTTTCTTTTCAATATATAAATGTTTATATATATTTTCTTTCCCTTATTGAAGTTATCTTAAATTTATGCTTACACTGAAATGTCAAATAAATATTAACATCTAAATAGAAAAGAATATTTACAAATACTTTAGGTTGGTTGGTTGGTTGGATGGTTGGATTTTACGATATGTCAACCTTTGGGTTATTTTTTACCAAAGACATTTTTTGTGCCATCCATTTCTGTTGGGTATTCAAATTATTAAACACATATCTTAAATATCTTTTATTTATTTAACCCATAAATGAGACCCTAACATGTACTACCATTCGAGGTCAGAATGTAATTGGGGGTAATTTCAATAAAAAGGTACTCCACACTCCCCAACGCTCCAGAACTCGATACTAGATAAATTGAGTTTATATCCACTCAGAAGATCTTAAATTCTGATGTGTAGGACGACGGGGAATTATGAATCCGTCACCAACTAATTATATTCCATTTTATATAAGTATGCATTCTGTGTACATGTGCATGTTGTGTAATGCTTAATGTCGTATAAAATGAACACGGCGAGATGAGTTCAAATCCTGTTAGTATTTCACTGTGAAAAGTATGCATCCAACAATTCTCCCTCCAGCTATGTGTAAATGATAGAGCAGAGGATGGTTAAAGAACCTTTAACCATCCCAACCAGTCTAGAAGAAAATCGCTGAATTTACACCTCTAGCTGATAAAAAACTTCTCCCTGGTCTAACGCAAAAAAAAGGTCATAGGAAATGGAATCGGCGACCCGTGTTCAAATCAATCATAACGAGTCTGTTTGCATTTCACTTTGCGTTAATATCGTTGAGAAAGGCATGAACCCGAACGCCATCCCAGTTAAAAGTAATGCAGGCTGGATTTCATTAGCCATGGTTTGACAACCTGTTAAGAAGAAAAACATCTGATTTCGAACCAACTCCTCACTATTGTGGCTGAGGCGTTTGTGTATTATGACATTCCAAGTCATGTTGCTAATTATCATATATATATATATATATATATAATATATATATATATATATATATATATGGGAGTTGCGTGTGTGTGAGGGTACTTTTTCAATTTATATCTTCAATACCTAACTAGTTTATAAATTCAATACCTAAAGAGTAAAGTAAAATTAATCCCGTGATGCCATGGGGACCGCCTAAAAGGGAAAGGATTCAGATTTATGGGCCTGTATAAGGGGAATGGCGAAGTGATGGTGCACTTTTTCCACCTATTACTGCATGAGCTCTGGTTTTGGTGTAGCCCCCTCACCTTAAAAGTTCCCTGTGTCAATCCGGCCTGTTGAGAGCTCAGGAAAAACAAACTTACAAACGTCAATAAATCTGCATCGAGTGATTTTGGAGACAACTGATCTACCTAAAAAGTGTAATTCCTTTTCCGTTACAATTACTGCTATATCCGTTATCAGTATTGGCATGAGGAAGTTGTTTACCTGGTTATTTATCTCTTATTGCTTTTCATCTGTACAAAACAAGCAAGAGAAAATAAAGAAAAAGATGAAAGAAAATGAAAGTAGTCCAGCCGAAAAATAAAAATAAAATCTGCGTAGCACAAATTGACGTGATAATAAATCGTAATGGAGAAAACCTAATTAATATTTGTATATATTCTAATCAATTCTTTTATCTATATTTTTGAAGAAAACATATTGTCGAAATGAAGAAGGATATACAAAAAATCTGGAAATAAATCGTTGTCACAAAATCTTTGAAGTTGTAAACACGCGTCTGCGTTTCTATGTCGATGTAAATCTAGTGAAACCACTTCTTTGAAGTAATCTCCATCTTTTTTATTGGCGGCAAAAATAGGTAGTTGTAAACAGACGACATTAACAAAAAATGGCGCTCGAATAGACGGTAATGGATATGTCACTTTTTTTGTATCGCAATTAACTCTCGCAGTATTGTTTTTTTTTTTTGTTTTCTTTGTTTTCTTTGTTTATTGTTCTTCTTTTTTCAATTTTAATTACATATGAATGGCATTTCTTGAAGATATTTTTCTCATTTTTATTTTATTGAATTTTCTAATACATGTCAGGTTTGTTACGTATAGTTTTATTTACATTTAACGTTTTTGTTTACAGCAATTTAACAACAATCATTTTATGATTATTTGGATTCACAACCACCGTGAATATTATTTCATCCAACATTCACACGGACACACAAAGTACGAGAACAAAAGATATACACATATATATATATATATTAATAAGTCATCCACAGACACGTGTTTCAGCGTTTCACGCCTCTTCACTGTGGCAAGACACAACAACTATCCTTGGCTAGGATCGAACTCAGAATGACTGTTTGCCAGCCTGATATCTTAACCCCTCGGCCACTGACCACTGCTGTAGCGGGACTGGTGTTTTTAAACTATTAAATACATAGGTTTGTTTATATATTTTTACGATCATAGAGAGATCAAGTTTCCGGGAAAACGATCATGCTTATATGCTTAGTAGTGAAAGTTAATTTAAATCATTAATTAGAGAGCTCATTCCAAATTTATGGGAGCAATATATATATATATATTATAATATTATATTATATATATATATATATAATGAAGGAAAGCAAATAAGAAAAGTCTTTACATACAAAGGGTGCTCAAGTGGTATAATAGCAATGGTATAAAAACAAAAATTATCAGATTATGGATACTATATTTTCGTTACTCAAGTTTCATGTGTTTAAAAAGTGTAGTAAAAAGCGTTTGTATAGCGTGTGGTATATTCATGTGGTGAGATTTTTTATATTAAGGCTGAAGAACGTAGCCTGCTTTATTTACCATTTAGCATTAGCTCGGAAGAGAATATTTTAATTCGTACCTTTCCTACAAGCGCATGCATATATATATATATATATATATATATATATATATATATATATATATATATATATATATGTAAAAGATAAATCTAATGAGTCAGACGAAACTTGCTAAAAGTTTTGCTTAATGCTCTCCAGAGTCAGATCTCAGCCCTGGAGAGCATTAAGCAAACTTTTAGTAGGTTCGTCTGACTCATTAGCAAAAGAGTCAGATCTCAGCACTGAAGAGCACTAAGCGAAACTTTTAATAGACTCATTAGATTTATCTTTATCAAAAAGAGTCAGATCTCAGCACTGAAGAGCACTAAGCGAAACTTTTAATAGGTTCGTCTGACTCATTAGATTTATCTTTATTATTTGCTCTACTTATGTTTTGAGCACTTTTTACTTATTAGCTTTAGTCTCCTGTCGGTTTTATATGAATATATATATATGTCATATATATATATGCGTATAAATTGTTTTTTCTTTTGTCCAAAATATTGTAACAATAGATTATTTTTTTGTTGGTACGATTATCTTGGTCTTTTCTTTTTCCAAAATTTTTTTCTCCCGATTGATGTTTGGTAGTATTTTTACAATCAAACTATTTGCTGGTTTTTTTCTCAGCGCGAGGATTTACCAACAAGTTTGGTATATTAAATATATATATATATATATATATATATATATATATATATATGTATGTGTGTGTGTATGTGTGTGTATGTACGTGTGTGTGTGTTTGTGTTTGTGTGTGTGTGTGTGTGTTATGAATTATGTGGAGTCACGTATAGTTATTCATGTTGATATTGGCAAATTTCAGAATAAGTTGTGTAGATATATAAAGGCAGACAGATATATTGAGTTGTGCTGAGAAATAGCAAGTATATATATATATATATATATATATATATATATATATGTGTGTGTGTGTGTGTGTGTGTTGTGTGTGTGTGTGTGTGTGTGTGTGTGTGTGTGTGTGAGAGAGAGAGAGGGGAGTGAGAGTATGTGTGTATATGTATTACTGTGTGTGTGTATATACGTATGTGTGTGTATGTATCTACTATGTGTGGTGTGTATGTGTGTGTGTGTGTGTGTGTGTGTGTGTGTGTGTCTGTCTGAAAATTGTTTAGAAAAACCTATCCTTTTGACATATCTAATATCGTATCAGTTCATTGGAACACGCAATGCAGATGAATTTTTCTGGCAACTGAAAAAATCAAAACGAGATTAAACCATCATACAATTTTAAAATCCAGCCTCTCCTAAAAAACAAAAAAACATGTAAGATTAGAACAACTTCTAAATTAGTTTCGAATATTTACTTTAGCTGCGATAACACACACACACACACATATATATATATATATATATATATATATATATATATATATATATATATATATATGGAAATTATTTAGATTTAGTAAAAATACTATGAATCAAAAGTTGCATTTCGTAGAAAGAGAAATACAAAATCCTAAGCTAAGTTTTTTGTTTATATAAACTTTTTTGTTTATTTTATATTTAAAAAAAAGAAAGTAGCTCTAAGATGCGGATATACGCGCGCACCTAACATAGGGCCCTACCTTCCTTCTTCTTCTTCCCCGGAACACGCAGTCTGTCTTCTCCCTTACAACGTCATCGCATCGTTCATACACATTCATCACAACCAGATTTTATTGTTATCATCATCTTTGTTTATTATCACCATCTCTTCCTTCTTACCTTTACGTCATCTCTATTAATATATACACATTCGTAGGTAAGTAAGTAATATTTATTTTTCTACTTTTCCCTCGTCTGTATTATTCATTTTTAAATACTAATATTAAACAACCGCGACAAGTGCGCGACGTTTAGATACTTTCATTGGTACACTCAATTGTTTGACTTTCTTCTTAATACTTATATTTTTATCGTTTTTTTTTTAATTGTTTTTTTTTTTCAGTATATGATTCTGTAATGATATTTAATCTATTACATTAAGCTTGTAATGTTAAATAACGGGGGAGTAAAATGTAACATTTTAATTTAATTAATGTATTTACTCGATCGGACTTTTGAGTAAAACAATTTCTTTTACCGTTTAGTTGTGAATAAGTAGTCAGTTTGTAACGTTTTAAAACGTAAAAAATTAATTTAGATGTTTTGTATTATCTAAGTTGTAGATATAACTTTTCTTAGTTTTAACACCCAATATATACACATTCGTAGGTATTACATCTATATTTTAGCTATTTAACAAAGACCTTAATTTAGTATTTTTTAGTTTTGGAGTTTGACTCAAACTGAATATATAACCGTTACATGATCATAATTTAAATGACACATTTTTGTTTGGTGTGGATTTCTTTGTTTAATGGCATATAAACGTT